>CM077116.1:270529257-271129257 GCA_039619475.1 Icerya purchasi
AAATTATCTTTATTCGAATCTACATTTCCATATAAAATTAACGATTTGTCGTTCAGCGGCTCTTTAATTCTAAAATTTTGTAGGTTCATATTTTCCTTATCGTCATCATAGTGATATACTCAGTTTCTGTACCTACTCGTACATTCTATCTGTACAGACAAAGGCGGTCATGGCAATTGTTATATGCCATGTGAGTATTCACGCAAAAGACTACAGATATAGACAAATCCTACTTATGTCTGCCTACTACACATCGACTAGCGCGCATATGGTGGTAGGCACGTTTGCCATTGTCTCCCATATGATCTTATTAACGGTTAATTATTTATTTTGTTTCGAGTTCGCATATATAGTTTCCAAAGTAGACGGTTGTGTATTGGTTTTTATTATCGCTTGTTCTACCGCTGATTAAATTATCACTGACAACGTGAACGAGTGAGAAACCTATTCAACGGGGCTAACTCAAAACGCGTAAGACTTCTTAAATTATTACATTTATAAGTTTTATATTAGTGATATATATTTCTACTAGCAAAAGGTAAAGCATTGACTAAAAGACAGTTAAGCGACTCAAGCTGTGTACTAGTTATAAGAAACTCAACATCGAGGAGACTGATACTGAAGCAAGTTCCGGAAGGAATTAAAAGCTTACAAGCGGACGTGAAAGAATTTGAACATTTTTTATCTTTCTTATCCGACAAGAACGATGATATAGTGGAAATGAATACGTCGCTGACTGAGGAAGTGAAAGATTTGCGCGAGAAAGTGGCCACTCTCATAGGACAGCTGCACCAGAAGAAAGACATAGAAATCAAACAACTGAAAAAAAAACGAGATTGACCAATATTCACGTCGTGAAAATGTCGAATTCCACGGATTTACGGAGAATCGTAATATAAAAATCTTACGGACATTGTTATCCAAGTTGCAAACAAATTAAATGTTCTCATTGAAGAAAAAGATATCATGCCAGTACATCGACTTCCAGAAAAACATACAAAACTGCCCAGACCGATGATAATAGGTAAAACGAAGAGACGGTTAGCTGATCAAATACTGGAAAACTACAATTCTGGACGATGACATAACACACACTCTGGGAGTTCGTTGAAAATATACATTAATCAAGAACCTGTCATGGTACCACAAACATCTGTTCTGACTAACGAAACAAAAAGCTGGAACGATGAATTACAATTTTATATGGACAAAGAGAGGAAAAACTTTCGCCCGTAAAAACTGATCGTATATAGTCATGGTAAAGGATGAAGATGACTTAAATAGATTAAGTTAGAATATAAATCGACAATAATTTTGAGACTACGCAGATCTACGTAGTTACTTGTTTATTTACGGAATAAGGTTATGTAATTCCGTATGAATGCGTGTTCATGTTGATCAGTTACGCAAGCGGTTAGGCGGTGAGAAAAAGGTGTGCAAAAATAGAGCTATTCTTCGGTTCGAGTCCGAATTCTGCGCGCATAAATTCCATGAATGTGGGACCGTGCGACCCCCTCGTAAATCCAAGTTAAGATCACCACCGAGAACTCCGATCATTTCAGCGCCTTGTACGGAATCTACATTAAACTGATCGACGTCCACGTTGCGGAAGAAGAGGCGTATAGCCCGAGGAAACTTGCGGTTGACGAATTCGCGATCCATGAAACGGGCGGCCTCGATCATCGCTATCTACTCCTGGAAGTAAGGGGACTGACCATCAACAATCTTGGTTAGCACAGAGGAGAAGGCGACATCAGCTTGTCGCATCACTTGCACGAGCGGGCAGTAATGTAATGGCTGCTAAATAATTTCGCAGCAGAACTTTTTACTCAATCGCTTGTAAATCTGTGTCTGGTAAACGGGCGGTAGTTGACGCAGGTCGCTGGTAAACGCTATGTCCATGAATAATGTGTTCAAGTCAATAATTTCTGTTGGAGGAGGGCGGATCCGATTATTATGCACTTGTCGACGACAACGTTGCGAACATATGCAAACGCTGTGCGGAACGCGTTCAGTGTTCCCACTTCAAGGCCTTTCATCTTTTGCGAATTCTCGATACGAAAGACAGCGTGTACAGTGGTTCAGATATATGTATAAATAATACTTTTTTTTTACGTTTCCATAATTTATGGTAAAACTTTGTGTGATATTATCTGTGTCATTTGGTGTAATACTTCGTAGACAGACAAATTTTTGGAATGACCCCCAGCCCATAAAACATATTCATGTAAAAAAAAAAAAAAATAAAATAAATATATATATATATTAATTACAACGTAATTCTTAGGCTACCCCCCATTCGGAAAAATGTCCCAATTTTATGTAACGCTAAATGTCCCAATTTTATGTAACGCTAAATGTCCCAGAAAAATGTCCCAAAAAAATGTCCCAATTTTATGTAACGTTTGTTATATTTTGTAGGATTTTTGTTATTGTTATTTAAAAAATGTCACAATTTTATGTAATGAAATATGTAACGAAAAAATGTCTTAATTTTATATAACAGAAGTTAAATGTTAGAATAGGATTTTTGTGGTTATGTTATTTTTTGTGTGTGTTGATGCCAGTAAGAATTACGTTGTAAATTTTGATCGTTTTATACAAAGTATAGAAGAGAAAGAGACAGAAATGAAATCAAGAGGGGTCAAGGGGCATAGCCCCTTGCGGGGCCAAAATGGCCTAGTTATATATATATATATATATATATATATATATATATATATATAAATACTTTTATTCAATCGTAACGGAAAACAGTTTTTAATCAAAGCAGTTACCATAGAATGTCCAATAAGAATGACGGAATGCCGATTATTCGGATAAAACGACAAAATCTGTTTTATGCAGTAAGCAACAAAGTCCGTTTGTCTTCTTAAGACGCCACCATGGAAGGCGGAATACTCGCCGTTCAAATCAACTGAAAAATAGTCGAAATGCGCGAATGAATACAGACCGCTCTTCTTTCGTAAGCTGATCGATGCCATCGAACGCGCTGAAAAATATTTCTTCGTTAGTTCGATTATAAAATAAAACGGAATTAGCGAAACATATTTATATTCACTCGAATTCTGACACCTTTATGAAAGCGAACCTTCTTCTTTGCGACGCCATAATCACTGAACGCTACCTATTTGTTGGTTGTACAGTTGTATGCAGACTGTGAGTGTACAAGACTCGGAATTGATTGCAAATGTTCAATTTAAATGACGTGCGAAGAAGTGTGTCTGCCTACTGTACGTACACCAACTAGGGCGCATATGATATGTGGTATGCATGTTTGCATTGCCTTCCATATGTTTTTATTAGCGATTTAATAATAATTCATAATAATTTCTGTCGTCATATGAATTCGAAATAATGGAAGTAAAGCGCTCTAGCAGCTAGGTTCTATTGTGGTGACTTATGAAAACAAATATAGGTATATGTGCGTTTCAACATATATTTCAAACTATTATTAACGTAAGAAGTTTAGTTTGCTTCAAATGCAATAAGCATCAACAATATTACTATCGCTATAATCAATACGAAATTTCTAAACGGATATTTTACGTGCGGAACTTTCAAATGAGCTTTGGTCGCGCTTACAGTTACTAACCAACATGTAGAAACCGTATCATTAAAAAACGGAATTAGACAACGTAATGCACTTGTTGCTAGAGCGTTTGACTTCCGTTACGGAGGTCACGGGTTCGATCCCGAGCGACGACAGAACTTATTACAAGAATTAAATAAATAATCGCTAACAATCACGTGGAAGGCAATGGCAAACCACCACGTAGAACATCATATGCACGCTAGGTCAGTACACAGCAGACACACACGGGACTGCACTTATAGCACGATAAATCAAACGATTACTAATCAGTTCCGAATGTAGTCTCTTGCGTGTGTACACCTGCGTTGCATATAATAATTGCCTAGTACACTACCTATATCTGTACAGCTGAGATGTACGAATAGGTAGTCGCCGACGCTCAGGAATCAAGTATGGCGCTATAGAGAAGAAGAATGCACTTTGCCCAAAAATTATTTACTGCTGCTCTCCGGGAAATAATGAAAAGTCTGAACTGACAAAATATGGGAATTAAGATAAAAAGTGGCGAATGCACGCACTTGACATATGCTGATGATATAGTACTCTTAGGAACTACAAGAACTGAAAAAAATGATGAACTAGCTAAAAAGAATGATCTTGAAATAAATGCAGGAAAGACACAGGTTTAGTACAACATTTTTCTTGTCTATTCAACCTTCCCTTCTTCGCTTCTCCTGGTTTTTTGACTTTCGTTCTATACGCCGGTCCAATCTCTCTGTGATTTGGCGCCTGCGTTTTAGGCGCAGTTTTCTCCCTTCCTCGCTGTTCCGTTATTCTCCAATGCCGCCTCCTTATTGTCCATTACGCTCCTCCAGCAACCAATTTATTTATGATCCCGATCATATAATGTTCGGTTATTCGTCACTTCCAACTGAACTAGCTTCTTTCTATTCCTTCCTTTTACAAATCGATATTCCCACTCCATACTGCGCTTCGATCATTCTCTCCCTTCCTTCTCCTTCGGTTATTCTAGCTCTTGATTCTTTTTTGTCGGCTATCTCTGATCGCGTAAAGATTTGAGTCTCTCTTACCCTTCTTTTCCTTTGTTCTTGGGCCAATGTCCATGTTAACGAACCTATAAGGAAAAGGAAAAAAAAATATTCCAAGGAAACTATTGACATAAAAATAGATAATGTGATAATTGAAACGGCAAATGTATTTATATTCCTGGACCATGGTTTAATGGCAAGTAATGGTATGAAAAGTGAAATAAAGAAACGTTTACAAATGGCATGGGCCGCTAGTGGTAAATTAAAGAGAATACTAGAAGAAAGGAAAATATCCACGTGCTATAAAAGAAAGGTGTTCAATCAATGCGTCCTGCCAGTAATGTTATATTGAGCAGAAACATGGAGCATAATCATGGACAGTTTAGAAATAATTAGTAAAACTGAAAGAAGAACATGCTGGGGATAACTTTTTTTTTTTTCTGATATCGCCCATGTACCGCTTTTAACTGCGACAATCATTACAGCACATGGGCCAGGGTGGGGAGGCTTCTTCGTATTCTACCCGGTAGATTGTTAGCTCTCAGAAACCCAAGTATAATTTGTACACGCGTTAGGTCATTTGAAAGGATGGTTGAAAGCGTAACGCCGGCAAGCGCGGAACGGGCGAACACCACACATTTTTGCAACAGGTGTTCTACCGAAGGGTAGGAAGAGCCGGAACAGAAAGGACATGTGGATGGAGGAAAAGTACCTTCAAATAAATAAAACTATGTGAGACCGCCGTATGTCCAACCCGCAACCGATTCAAAGCAGCATATTCCCGACGCGCAAGGTGAAGAGGAGGGAACCATGGATCGGCTGTAAGTTTGATACTTTTCATAAAGGAGCGTTTCCTTTGCCACTGGCTCATACGCTCGTAGAAATAACCCTTCATTTTGCAGATTGGTGGAGCTGATAACGGCATTGATGCGCGCAGGGCAGACTTGAATGTCAATAACTTTGCAGGATAAAATAAAGTCAGCAGAAATAAGAAGAAGATCTAAAGTTAAAGACGTTGCACAAGAAATTTTAAAGGCCAAAGGGAAATCGGCAGAGCACATGGATCAATTAAATGATAACAGATAGACTACCAGATCAACGATGTGGTATCCAAAGAATAAAAGAGGAAAAGGTCGACCACGTACACGGTGGGAAAACGGTATAAAGAAGTTTGATGATGCCTGGTAGGCTAGTGCATTAAATAGGGACGCATGGAAACGTAAGGAAGAGACCTATATCCTGCAGTGGATTCACAATAGCTAAAGAAAAAGAAGAAGAAGAAGATCATAAATATAATACAAATGGAGAGTTTTTATAACATTTTTAGTTTCTCGGTGAAACACAGTAGTAACAAATTATGAATATTTTCGGGCACAAAAACTTCACTATCTCCAGTTGGCATATTCCTACAGGAAATATTATTGTGAAAATTCACGAATTACGTAACGAACGTATTAAATATTAAAAGCGCTATAGACGTTTCTCAAGTTTAAACCATCGCTCGTAGCGGCTTTAAAAGAGCCATGAGAAAACACTTCAAGTTTAGAACTATTCATTATACCTTTTTTTTCTTTAGAACAAATTTCAAATGGCACTGAATAAAAAATGTAAACGATCGTAAATGCATGCCGAATAACCGAATGAAACGTACAAAGGTTGTTACGCGTGAATGTACATATATATATAAACCGAGCGAATACTTGAAAAAATTACAATTTGACAAACTTATTATTGCACGATATATTTTCTAGCACGTCGCAGAAAAGTGTGGAAATTCAGTAATTTGAATATTCCTAGAAAATATTTATCATAAATTGAAAGGGAGCAGTGTATAAATCTACGACGATTGTAACGAAACAGCTAGAATCACGGAAGTCTGTTGATGAGTAAAATTCTGTTAAAAATGGAAAAAAATTAACTCAAAATTCGACTCTGCTTATTAATTTTTACAATAATCGGAGAAAGTAAATAGAATGAAGAAATACTTCAACATAAAATTATTAACTGTATATGAATCACAACGGAATCTCCCGCTAGGAATTCGCAATCTCTTGTATGCTACAGAGAGATCTTTATTGACTACTTGCAATTCCTACAGTTATTGCCATTTGTAGACTCATAAAATATCACGCCATTGAAATCTATTATACAGGCGGACAAAATGAAGGCATTTATTGCGGCCCTTACATTCTCTTTACGTTGGCCGATCATTCTTATAGTAAAATTTCCGATTTTCAGTTTCCCTTTTATTCGTCTATTTCTTTTCCTCTTCATCATTTTTTTCTTTATTTATTCCATCTTATTTTTATCTTTGTCGATTTCTACCCTTAATTACTAAAAGTCCTGCGATGTTGAATTTAAATAGAAGCCGGAATCGTTCGACCAATCAATAATGAGGTAGTTGTTTCGGGGAGTATGTTAAATATTATCATCAATCCCGCGATAATACCATAAATCTATTCACATGTTATCTCTTTCGGTGACGCTGCCCTGTTATATCCCTTTCGATCTCGCTTGTTTCCAGTACTACCGTTTTATTCCGCTTTAATCGTATTCGCCTACCTATAATTTCGTAAAAAGCAATGTAAAACTGTTGTATAATTATTAATTCTATGTTGAAGTATTTCTTCATTCTATGCGAATTCGAACATTATTGTAAAAATTAATAAAGAGATTCGAATTTCGGTTTAATTCCTCCCTGTCTCTAGCGGACAAATTTCACACGACTGTCGTGAATTTATACACCGCCAAACTGAAAATATCACGCGCTACTGTTAAGTTAGGAACAGATATAATTATCGATTAAAAAAATTACCTTGACGATAAGAACCGCTATGACCCGGAATGAATAAAATCGGAATCCCAGTGAAATTATTCGATTTCGCATTTTTGTACAATTTCCCTTCGCCGTAAGCGTATAAGCCGTAATTTTCGTACATCATTCCCGCATCATCCGTCAAATCAAGTTCCTACAATAAACTCCGAAAATTTTATTAATCTCTTAAATCACGAATCGCAAATACGAATCTGAATAAAAACTCTAGTGCTGCGTGCGGAATTTTTCGGTATCCAATTATTATCGGTAAAGTGAAGTAAAGTGAGTCCCGTGCCCTTGACAGGGCGATGGAGATTATTAAGTTAATCGGTAACTATTGTTTTTGTTTTCGAGACGGACCTTCAAAAATCACACTCAGAAAAACAAAAAATGTAAAAGCTAAAAGAATAATTAAGCAGTGTATGAATAGGCGCGGTGTACGAATCGAAAGAATAAAAAAACAATCGGTATCTGCCGTTTGCTTTTTTAAACGTGTTAAACGGGAAAAAAATAATTAAAAAATACGGTTTCTTACGACAAAACGAGGATATTGGTACATGTAAGTCATCTGGCACTCATTTTTATCATCGTAAAGCGTTTTTACAAAACTGCCAACTAGAATTAAGAACACCAAAAATCCGGCTGTAGTGAACACATTTGAAATAAATAATAATTCGCTCATTGTACAGATTTCAGCTTCTAGCGAACAATGAACCGCTAAGCTTTCTAAATAGATCACCTGAAAATAAACGAATTCTTCAAAATTTAACGATAACAATAATTAAAAATAATATATTTACATCTGCAATGGAAAGGAGTAAATCTTATTCGTCACTCACCGATAATATTAGGTAATATATGTATATATACATACATACATACATACATATATACATATATACATATATAAATATATATATATATACATATATATATATATATATATATATATATATATATATATATACATACATATATATATATATATACATATATATATATATATATATATATATATATATATATATATATATATATATATATATATATACATATATATTGTACATATATAAATATTTGCCCTTCGCGTGTCATAAGGAGCAAGTTAATCTGCAATCTTTTTTCTTCTAAAATTTTTTTTAGAAAAATCGTTTTCAATTGACTACCTCATTCTTCCGAGTCTTTTATTTTAAAATAATCTTAGCAATTATACAACACAGCATTCAACCTTTGTTATCTTATACAAGGTAACGCCACATACTCATAGGGATAAAAAAAGTAATGTACCCCGGGATGACGTAGTCATTAATATATATATATATATATATATATATATATCCCTCCTGGGAGTACTTTGTACCTTCTGGGAACTGGAGCTGCAACCAGAACGGGGCGCGTCCACAGACTGCGGATTGTGGAATGACCTCTAGATATAGACGCTAGCTGCGAATAAGTCCAGAACGTTCAATTGGACAAATACGCAGTCACGAATTAAAAAGCGGCTACTGGTTGAAGTCTCATTTGCAGACGATTCCAGTAGCGACAGGATATATAGGGCTGTAGGGTGTGAAAAGGCCATGTAAGGACTGACCTACTAAAACTCCAACAATTCCCGTCAAATGTTCTAGTCCTGGCGAACCGAGGCCGCCATAAGTCTCGTCCCGCTATCACCCTAATAGCAAAGGGTAGAACATGCAACTGTCCTAGGAGAATGGATACTTCAAAAATTAACCACATTCCCATTAGCATCTTGAGCAAATGCGGAGCAGTTCCCCCTTCTTTCATTTCCAAAATTTCCAAATTTTCTATCTCCTATTTTTGTCCTCTTTAGCTTAATCCTTTTTCTTTCTCTCGGGCAACGTGAGATATGCATTTCCACCGGTCGTCTTCCTTATAGATGCCATCGGATTCTGGCGTGTATAGTGCTAGCCGTGGTTATGGTTGTGCGTCCATCTCCACATTGTCAAATTCCTGCGCAGACTATGCATTTCAACTAAAATCATACAAAACCAAAATCTTCCTAAAATCTCCCATTGAACCTTCTTAAAATTTTCCCACTTCATTTAACTTTACCTTCATCCCTATAGTCTCCCTTTCTCTTGTGTGACTAGAGTACTGTAGCGAGAAAGCGCGGTGTCGCGAACAGGTACGGATTCACTCACTGGAAGTTCTTAGTCGTAGCTCAAGAATCCTCTGGTCGTTATTGTCCTGGAGATACAAGACGACAAGCATTTCCGGCAGCAGTTTCTGTGTCCAAGCAGCCCTATTTAGGGATCGCCCTGCTTACTCCACGTCGGAGGAAGAGCCTGGAAAAGGTGGCTTAAACATGGTCCGACTTAAACAAACCTGTCCAGGGTACCGCGCCTGGAGGGCTCCCATAGAGCGGTCGATTAAATATAAGAAACAAATCTAAATCCAAATCTAAACATCACTTTATGTGAAGTGCTACTTGGAATGCAAGAAGTTTATTGGACGGCACAGCAAACAGACGCCGGAAGAACTCGTATACCTTGAGCTGCACCGGGGTATAATATTGATATAGCAGCCCTCAGTGAAACGAGAATATCAGAAGAAGGAGTAATTGCAGAGAACAACAACACCTTCTTTTGGAAAGGACGGGAGGCTCGCGACAACTTAGATTTCATGATGCAGGTCTCACAGTCAAGAATAACCTCGTTGGAAATCACATTGAAATGCCAAACGGATTTAATGAACGTATTATCACCCTAAGACTAAAACTAAGTAAAAACCGGAACATTAATCAGCATATAAACCGACTTTAGATGCTTAAAATTCCGATAAGGAGCACCTTTATTCTGAGCTCGCCAAAGGGTTCAACAGCATACCGAAACCAGATAAGATAATACTGATGGGCGATTTCAACGCTCGATTTGGAAAAGATTATGTGGTATACCCTGGAATACTAGGTAGAAATGGGGTCGGTAATCAAAATGAAAATGACCACTTGGTTCTGACGTTTTGTGTTGAACATAGGCCAGTCATTACAAATACGCTGTTTAGAATGAAAGAAAAATACAAAACAACGCGGCAGCATCAGCGATCCAAGCATTGGCATATCTATTGGATCACATTATTGTACGACAACGGGATATTTCTGATGTCTCGATTACCAGAGTGTACCGTGGTGCGGAATGTCGGACCGATCATAAACTGGTTATCTCTAAAATAAAACTGAGGTTTCACGCTACGCGCCGTCCCGTTAAAAGTAAATAGTTAAATATTAATATACAAATTTTAAATGGTAAGCAGAAGCGTAATGAATATTTATACGCACCCTCCTTCTATTAAATCTTGTTTTAGTTTTTAACTATATAAGCGTTTTACGGGTCTTTACATCCTCTTTTCCCTTACAATACAACAAATGCATTGTTCTCTATTCTCGCTTTATCATTTCCGATCTCTTACTCTAAACCAAAATAATTTCCTCTGGGTTTCCAGTCCCGATGGGGGAAACGAAGAAGCGCTTTAGCACAATTCGCAGCGATTAATGGTCGCCCGCTTGGAAATTTCTCTTTCCCTAATTTCCCTCCTTTAAGTCAAAAATCTCACAAAAAAATACAGTCAGACCCTTCCTTATTCAACAATCCGCATCTATTTATCTGTTCATTCTGCCTTACTCCTCTGCTTATTCCCGGTTTCATCAGTTTCCCTTCCTCCTAAGAAGACTCTCGTTATATATCCTTCACACATCGTTTATGCTTCAACCTCAACGTTTTCACACTCTACAAATCAACTATTCTATTGTGATGGCGATCATACCGTTTTTAATGATCCTCATCCCCCGTTGAACGCTCCCGTTTCCTCGTCAGTTCATTTAAGCCTTCCAAAACTCTGTATAATGCTCCTTATGTTCTCGCGTTCTTTAATCTTTATCCTTGCCTCCATTTATATCCCCTCTACTATTTTAAAAATTAAACTATAATCCTCATTTTCTTCACCTCTGCCCGGGAAAAAAAAAAATATATATATATATGAAAATAAATAGTTCCATTTTATTTATGTAATCTTTTGCATTTACTATAGCACTTTCTTCCACCAACTTTTAAAAATTTTCTAAGACTAGCTGCACATCGAATTAGTCCAGTGAAATCAAATCAATCGAGTCTCATTTGTTTCAAAATATATATAAACATTTTGATAATTCTGTGCCTCGACTACAGATAAAGATGGAAAACCAAATTATTCACGCAAAATTACGAATTAAACGAAAAAGACTTCCGTTTTATAATTTTTTCCCTATTTGTTTTTGGAATAAAATTTCATTACGGCAGAAATAACAAAGAGAAACACGATTATGAACAGTTTCTCTCCGAAAATGCTTAGTAACTTTTCCTAAACTTTAATTTACCAGTTAAAACTGTGACGTGTCAATTCTCAGTTTAAATTAATATTTTACATTTTAACCTAAGATAGTACACGATGGATTAATTTTCAAAAACCGTTCAAGGGAAAATCGAAAAATAAATTCATTGAAAGGTATAATTTTATACCGCTTGTCACTATAATAACATTGTTGTTATGTACTTTCATGTTTCGCCGTAATCATACTATTTTAGTATCATTGTGATATTTTATCAACGAAATTAACTTGAAGAAGTTAATTTCTCCTTATTCAACGAAATGAAAAAAAAAATTATAATCCATAAAATATACATATACTAAACACTAATAAAAATAAGGTTATCACGTAGAAAAAATATTTGAAAATTAAAATGTACACGTGTCTACTTTAATTAGATATTATGCAATAATGGAAATGTTAATAATTAAACATTTCACTAAACTCATTTTTTTCCGAAGCGTTTCTAAATAACTTCAAAATTAAAACAATGTAATATAATCTCAATATATAATGTTGGAATAATTTTAAAGTCCGCGAATTAAAATAGTTTATCATTACACTGATACGACAAAACTTTACCAAAATATTACGATTTATTCAAATTCGATTATCATAAACGTTACAAAGATTAAAGCAGTTTATAGCTCGGAAGAACAGCGAAGCATTTTTCCGAAAAAATTGTCCGTTTTTAATTTGCCTTTTTCACATTTTCACATTTTAACGTTAATGATATTTAATATTTTGGACAATTGCATCAGCGACAGTCGAAAAAATTATAAAATTTCTTTCGGTTATTCAGTGAATCGTAAAAAAATCCTTAAGATAACAAATAAATAGTAAAATAATTATTAAGATAACCTTTTTAAATTTACACAGTAAATCCACATCACATGCTCTTCGTTTAATCTGTCATCTTTCCAATATCCAAAAACAATACGGTCACATCAAAACTTGCAAATGCGTAACATTTTTAAAACACAAACAAATCGATCAAGAGTTTTGTTTTCACTAATAAAAATTTAACACATTAAAAGCTGATAAATCGTTCTCTTACGAAGTTCGATTTGTTTCAGTAGCGTTTATAATCGAATGTAACCGAATTAGTTTGACTCGACCGATCTGACTAATGCGGTGTGCAATCGGCCGGAATCTGCTTGTTCAGGCGTTAGACATACTAAAATTAATTATGCACAGCTGAGAAGAAGTTATTCGACTGTTTCTTTCAATACAGTTCGATTAATTAGAACACCGGATGCTCATGCCCATCGATACCAATTGAAAAGTAATATTTCCAATTCGGAAGATACACTTTAGCACCGTATGTCTTTTCGTGCATTTCATTTTCAAATTTCATTTTTTTTGTTTTTTGTTTAATAGCAGTGTTATCGTTTTGCAGTTATTACTCTATGCGTAATCACATTGCAAATGAATACCAACTGAAAAGAGATCATCGGTCTGTAACAAAAAGAAAATGTCCTAGTCCTACTTTAAAAATATCCAAAAAATATTTTTCCAGCAGGTATTTGTATAGCTCGAGTGTAAACGTTTTTTTTCATTCTGTAGCCCCGAGGAACAACAAAAAAGCTCGTAGGTATAAACATTCGTTTTCTAAAGTACAGTCCGACCATGAATAGAAAGCACTTAACAACCGTGCTCGCCTACGGATGGCCTGAGATTCCAAACTATATATATATATATATATATATATATATATATAGTTTGGTGAAAAAATCGACTTAGCTTAACCTCTCGAAAGCAGAGCCGCGAGCCCCCACAGTTAATCCATTAATAATGACGCCAAAGATTTTAATTCTGAATATCGATCCTTACACATCGTCTTTTCGTTTTCCAACTGTTTGTCTACGCTTTTTCTTCGTCTCGTGTGTTCTGCTGATTGCTTTTTTCCACAGCTTTCTAACGACCAAAATAGTAATTTTCTTTATACCTTTACCGTACCAAGGACTGATAACGTTCGGCAATCGCCTCGGATGTTCGCAGACTTCAAGTATTTGCTCACTTTGTTGAACCTTTTCAGTATACCATTCCGTATCGGGGTTATACAGGGTGCGGCAACGAAGTGGATCGTATTTTAAAAAATCATAATACAAAGAGAAAGTGCTTGCGGAATTTTATTTTTTTGTTTTTTTTAAAATATGAACTTACTTGTTTTTTTTTTAAATTATTTTTGAAAAATAATATATTCAAGATGACTGCCTTTTTGCTTGATGCATTCTTGCATCTGTTTTACGAAGTTTTCAAATACTTTTTTCAACATACTCCTCGATATCACGGCCGTGACTTCACGTATTGCATTTCTGAGGTCTGCCAGGTCTTTCAGCTTGTTGACGTAAACTTTGGACTTCAAATACCCCCAATAAGAAATAGTCGGCCGTCGATAAATCTGGCGAACGACTCGGCCAAACGATTTCCGCGCCTCGCATAATTAAACGGTTCCCAAACATCTGCTGCAGAACCGTCATCGTTTTGCTCGCTGTGTGCGCTGTGGCATCATCTTGCTGAAGCCACGTTCTTGACAGCTTTTTCTTACGTCTCAAGGCCGGTCCAACGAATTCGGACAGCATTTTGCGGTATCTTTCTCCGTTCACCATCTCGTCGAAAAAGTATGGGCCAATTACTCCCCATACTGCGATTCCCATCCAAACCGTTACTTTTGGCGAGTGTAACGGCTTCTCGTTGATAATGTTACAGTTCGAATCACTCCAGTAACGAAGATTTTGCTTGTTAATGTTGCCATTGAGGTAAAAGTGAGCTTCATCCATAATCATAATAAAATCCAGTGGAATTTCGCCACCCTGAATTTTTCCAAGCATCACTTCACTAAACGTTAATCGTAGGCTGCAATCGCCGGGTAAAATCTGATGGATACACATAATTTTGTAAGGATGAAAGTTAACATCTTCGTGAAGTATTCAGCGAACCGTTCGTTCGGATATTTTCGAATGTTTTGCTTGTAAACGAGCAGAACGTGATGGACTTTTCTGAATCAACTTCTGAACTCGTTCCGCATTTTCCGGAGTTCTGACTGTTTTAACGGACCCTGGTCTTTTTCTAAAGATTGATCCGGATTCTCTGAAGTTTTTCACCCACGTATGCACAGTTTTTTCGGTTGGAATCGGTTTTTTGAACCCTACAGAAAATTTATTTCAAAAATCGCGCACGGCGGACACATACGAGTACGAATCACCATGGAAAATAAAATGCTCTATCATGTAAACACCTTGTTCACACGTCCACTCACTCATTGTGCCGAACTCTTGAATATTAAAAAAAAAAAACAAGTCTCATTGAATTACTTAAAAACGCTGGAATGGTCGCGTTAGAGTAATTTATAGCTGAGATATGATTTTTTGAAATACGATCCACTTCGTTGCCGCACCCTGTATTATACCCTTCAAGCGAGTCTACTAAATTCAAAGACTAGAAGCCCGCAAACGCGCAGATAGTTTTGCACTTGTGACGCACAAGCTGTTATCTAAAGAACTACCATGATTTCATTCCAGGAGTAACACCCCGATTTCGGCATACATCACCATGAACAAACCATTATGTCTGAGAAGAAATCTTCACACCGTTGAATTTCAGCTAAGGTAACAAAACTTATCTGCGTGTCGAGACCAAAAAAAAAAATGAAAATGACACAATTCTCGAAAATTACCGAAGAAGGACATAGCGCACAACCTCATAACACTTGGCAGCACATAATCTGACCAGATCTAGTGAATGAGCTGAATAAGGGACAAAACTGCCAGAAGATTTACACTTGTTCGGAATATACGCTTGACGTTTTGCTTACGTTAAGACCGTCCATGACAACTAACGATATCCAAATCGTAATTTTTCTATGTTTACAACGTCAGCCAGGTTTTCTGCTTTATGGCCACAGTTTAGTATGAACTTTATAAAGCTTTCGATAGGATATCCATCTGCAAAAATACATACCGCAATCTATGTGGAAGATATTAGGAGCCGTTACATAGACAGAAATGGAAAAATATTCGGTACGCAAATCGCAATCACGATCTTTTCCACAATGGCATTAATAACTTCCTCGTGTATATATATATATATATATATATATTGTAGACGAGATGTATTGCACTGCATTCTTTATTTCTGTAACGTTTTATATGTGTGCCCAGAAAAAAATCAAACTGAGCGGAATGTTTTTTGGATTCCAGTCTTTGAACCTCTAAACATCTGCGTGCAGACTGTGACTTCCGCCATAATACGTTTTAAAAGCTCATTCTGCTGTTTTATTTCGTTTTCAGTTTAAAGAAAAAAACAAAACTTTTGTCAACTATAAGTAAAGTAAGTCCCATATATTCTCGATAAGATAGCGTGGATTGTGAAGAGTTAAGGTTCACGATGTACTAAACCCAACGGCGCTAATGAGAGTATGGGAGCCAGTTCCTTTTTCTCGACCATTTGTCGAAACTAGTCAATGTTTTTAAATGTTTTTTAATATGATTTGTATGTTTTTTTGGTATAATTTTTTATGATAATTTTTGTTATTTATGTTCGGCATAATATTGTGAATTGATTACCTTTGTTCTCCAATTCAATCTTACACTAGATATAAACCTGGGAACGACTTGGATGCGGAACAAAACCCGTGACTTTTGATAGCCAAGCACCTTGACCACCGCGATGCCTGTTTTGTCAACTATAGCGCTAGCACACCATTCTTTTTCTGATATCCTCTGACTTGCATTTTTCCAGCCGCTCTTAAACGCTTCATTATTAGCTAGCGACCGCGGTTTTCCGAACACCTTACGAGGAGAATACGATACTTCGAAAATACCAGCAAAGCCCGAATTCATTTTTCATCATTATTAAACAGTGAACGAGAGCGATACCTAGTTGCATCTATTAGCACTTTGAAGGAGATAAATCGACGTCTGTATTTTGTTTCACACGTAATGTTCAAGTATGGCATCGTTTAGTACCCTCTTGACGGGATCGTCACTAAAAAAGGGAAATGATTGAATCGGAACTAATGCGTTCGTGCGTGATTTAAATATTCGTCGCGATTATTTCCTATGGCTGCTTTGAAGTTTTCAGAAATAAAGTTTCGGAATTAAGTCGTAGTCAGATAAACCGGTTCGCATTCATTACTCCAATCCGTAAAGGCCGATGCATTAATACTGACTGTAGGTGTCCCCAAGAGATTCAATTTAAGAACATTACGAAAAAGCTTTTTTTTCTTCCGCAATTTCCATTTATTTCTTTTCCTTTTCGAGAACCCACTACACTTTTTATTGACGTCAAATATTGTCAATTTCTACGAATAATTAAGAAGCGAATGGGAGTAACAGTTACGTAATTATTTATCTGAAATAACTAACTCGCACAAACTCTTTAACATTATACGAATCAATATTTTCAACTACTTGGAGAGAGAAAATAATACATTAAACGCGCTCAAGATAGCAGTAACGAAAATTACGAATGATATTTTAAAGAAAACAAACAACAATGGTAACAATAATGAAACTATCAATAATCATGACGTCATGACTAACAAATTATTGCATGAAAACGCAAAAAAAAAAAAAAACAAAAAAAACAAAACGATATCCTTGTAGTATTCAAATATATATTGAATAAATTTAAAGCCGCGAAAGTAACATTATTAGGAAATATTTCATTTTTTACGTAAAATCGCGTGAAATGAAATTTATTTAGCACAGTATTAATGTAAAAAATTACGTAATTGTAACAACGTTATTATAGGTAAAATTACGTAAATAAAGTTTATTCTGAGCACTAATATTTTTCGTTTCAACTTGAACATAATTTTAAAAAGTACACATCACGTTATATTTCAAAATTCATCAAAAATCTTTCAATTATTAGATGAAATAAATAAAAATTTATCGGTAATGCATATGTTTTCGCTTCCTTAGGTTCTCTCGTCGCTATGAATATGACTGAAATAATGTGTGATTTTTTATTATGGATTTGTGACAGATAAGAAAGTGAGGAGATATTATAAAACAAGTAGTAATATTTACCATTGTACGTGTATATTCATCTTACACACTACTCCCTATCCATTTACCAGCACTTTAATTTCAAATTTTAATATCGACCTCACTGAAAGTATCAATTACTATAAAACGATATCTGTGAAAAATGATCGAAAAGTGGATACTGAAAGATGCTCCCGAAACACTCATTTTATATCATACCTTTAAAACCAGAAAGGGGGAAAAAAAAAAAAAAAACTGTAAAAAAGGTTTCCGAAAAGGGGGGCAAACATTGACTTTACGTGAAATTCAGCCATTTAAACCAGTCGCAAAAGAGACTTAAAAATGTTAATAAACGAAAAATAACTTTCCCCGCACCTTTTCTGACAATCGAAAATGCTCAACCCCTAAATCAGGGAGCTAGATTTATTTTTATTAAATTTGTTTTAAAAAAGAATACACCAGTAAAAGAAAATAAAAAAAAATCTAATTTACATAACTTGAAATATGTGACACAAACTCAAATCCACATCACGGTATTATAAAAAAGATAACTGATATAGGAAAGACATTTTGCTACTTAAATTCGACCTATGGTTTCTTACTTTGGATCTTCCTAAAATCCATTTCATGGCTGTCACCCGGTTTCGCATCGAACATACTTGTATTTTCCTGACACGCAACTATCTGCTACTCAACCTCGAGCCTGTTGTTACCTGTCCATTTTGTTCACTTTCTCCTGCTCACTCAATAAAACACCTTCTCCTTGAGTGTCCTTTTTTCGCTCTCTTCAATGAATTTCCACATAGAATTACTATCATCTCTATCTAACTCTCTCGCTGATATCACATACTTCTCTGCGCAATTAGTTTATTCAGCGTCATTTAACAATCTTACCGTGATAGTGTTGTAATAACCCCGGCAAATACACGGAACAATCAAAAAAAAAAAAAAAAAAAAAAAAAAAAAAACATCATAATCGGTCAAAATTATCCTGGGAACAAACGAGCTTCGTTAGCTGACTATATTACCGAAAAATCAACTGTATCCCATTAGTAGTTTTTCTATTTCATTTTCAATTACGTAAAATTTATCAAATGAAAATAATCGTAAGGATTTTTACTCAACGAAAAAAAAAAAAAAAAATGTATATTATTTAAACTGCGATTAAATTCTCTTACGTACCCAAAAAAATTGGACAATGATATTTTAAAGAAATATTTACAAAATACAATTTTCACTTCATTTCAGAACAAAAAAAAAAAAAAAAAAAAATTGAATTTATTGAAATAATGGTAGATAAACTGCGCGGGCCGGATAACGACATTACTCGGATTCATCGCTAATTACCCTAGCAAACCACCAAGTGTACTATATAATATCACAGTTTAACATGTTCACCGAAAAGCCACTTATACATGAAACCGGTTCATACTGGTAAATATTGTTTAAATATTATGGTTTGACCTGAATTTATTTATTTTTTTCGTAGAAAATATAAACAGAGTCTCCCATGACACAAGCTTAGATAAGACGATTAAAACTAATAAACTATTTAGATTACAGAATAAAATATAAAATTGTATATTACGCGATGAAAATACTTTTCGCGTGAAAATGGCCGCATTAAAAAAAATATATATATATATATATATATATATATTCCTTTTATTAGTGAATCAAAACTTTTCTTTCTCGATAAAAATAATATAATTTAAATAGAAACTTTAGAAAAAAAAAAAGAAAACACACAACTCCTGTGACCGAAACTCTAACGTAATTTCTAGAAATATTTCGAATAATCGCTCTGTTAAATATGTATCTAAAAAAAAAGTATGAAAATATGAATTTCATTTTACCACTAATGTGATATTCAAAATTAAAATCGGGAACTTCTCGTTGAACCTTCATATTCTTGCTCGTATTTATTGTGAAATAAAAAGTGAAAATTATCTCTTTAATTCTCTTTCCAAGTCAAATATACAACAAATAATCAAAACAATTTCCGACGTGTAGATAATATTGCAGCATTAAGATTCGTTTAAGTAAACGTTGATTCCGCCGAATAAAACCATTATTCATCAATGCCGAAACCGAAACGTTACAATACTACAACCGGTAAAGTCTACGCAAAGACGATAGACGTACACTGCCCGTTCTGGGAAACCAGAACATCAAACTTACAATCGATCAACTCAGGAGACCGACATGGAAGTGACCTTGGATCCGTACTATATCAAATATATACTTACGACATGCCTGAAAATCCAGACACGATAACAGCCATGTTTGTTGCCGATACAGCAATAATGTCCGTGCATGATAATGTCGTCTCTGCGACGTAGCAACTACAGAATCATTTACACAACTTATTAAATGGGTTCAAATCTTGGAAAATTAAAATAAACGAATCTAAATGTGCACATATTTTTACCTTGAGAAAAAACAATAAAAAACGATCCCTGCTTACATTAGTGTAAAATATCTTGGCATTTAGACCAAAAGCTTACATGGACAAATCATATAAATGCAAAACGGAAACAAATGATAATTAAATTTCGACAAATGCATTAGTTGCTCCGTATCAATGCTGATAACGAAGAATAAAGTTCTGTTACACCGAACAGCTCCAAATCCCATATGGTTTTACGGAATCCAACTAGAAGGACAGCGAGCAAATCAAATAAAGCGAACATGCAAGGAGCTCAGTGAAAAATTCTAAGATCGATAGGCACTATGGTATATTCGAAATGACAAAATACATAAAGATTTAAATATATCTACGACTAAAGAAGAGATCGAAGCAGCTAACATACGGTATACCTGTACGCAGTGGCTACCAAAATCACCGTAATCGGTTAGTGTGTAAACTTAGAGCAGATGGTATTCGATTAAAACGATCAAGTATAATTAATCAATTAACCGGCATTAAATCATCGTCGAATAGATTAATTTTAATTGAAATACACGCTTGTGGACACTTACGCAATGTACCTTTTTTTTTTTTGTTTAGCCCAGACCTTAAAGTTACACCGACGGGGAACAGTGGTCTTTGGAAACATTCCATTATGATTCTGTTACAATACTGCAGTTTACTGTTTTAAATTAAACAGATTGCGAGTATAGAGAAAGGAAGAACGAAAAAAAGGGGGAAAATCTGCCTTGTGGCACAGAGCAAAAGTGAAACTTCAAAAGCATTTTCCCTAACTTCGATTTAAAGTTATAGTGGTTAATATCAAATTCACCAAGAGTAAGAACCAAGCGGGGAGATCTGTGGTTTTTATAAACATATCCGTAAAGTTTCACTTAAAGAAAAACAAAAATGCTCGATGCCTATCTTTTTCCGATTCTTTATATCCATTTTTTATGCTTGATTAATTTTTGGCATATTAAGTTCTAATAAATTTATTTTCTTTTATATATATATATATATATCAAAGTGATATAAAATGCAACATAAATTTTAATTCATATACAAGTATATTACTGGCTACGTGTCTATTACGAATTTTTAGATGTATTAATACTTACTATTTAGAAGAACTATTAGTTATTCATAACGTATGCTCGCTCGCTGGCCCGTTTTGCGTGTTAACTCCTCATATAAGGCGTGCATCAAGAAGTGTCACTTCAATAATGCACATGCCTAATGTATAGGTTTTTTAGGACAGCTGGTGTTACATATCACAGTTCGAAGCGAGAAAATTAGTTTTTATTTCACTTGTGTACAATAAATAAAAATAAAGTTTCCCACGCTGGTGTTCTAGTATTCACAGCTTAAATTGCAACATGGTTAAATATATATTAATTACAACGTAATTCTTAGGCTACCCCCCATTAGAAAAAATGGCCGAATTCTATGTAACGTTTGTTATTGTTATTTAAAAAATGTCACAATTTTATGTAATGAAATATGTAACGAAAAATGTAACGAAAAATGTAACGAAAAAATGTCTTAATTTTATATAATGAAAGTTAAATGTTAGGATAGGATTTTTGTGGTTATTTTTTTTTTGTGTTGATGCCAGTAAGAATTACATTGTAAATTTTGATCATTTTATACAAAGTATAGAAGAGAAAGAGACAGAAATGAAAGCAAGAGGGGTCAAGGGACGCAGTCCTTTGCGAGGCCAAAATAGCCGAGTTAATATATATATATATATATATATATATATATAAGTAGGTAGAGATATTCTTATATAGATCAGAAACTTGGTCAGAAAACAAGAAAGTATACCAAAAGGATTAAAAAGCACAACAGTAAACTGGTTACACGAAATAATTAACGAAATGCTATTTAAAAACATGGATAAAAACGGAAGCCTAATTAAGATCTTAAAAAAAAAAAAAAAAAAAAAAAAAAAACACTAGTCACCATAATTGAAACATTTAACTAAATTAAAAAAGAGGAAATTGTCGAAATAAACCACGAGTCTTATATCAAATTAATGATGCTAAAGCAAATAACTATTGTAAAACATAAAAAGAACCAAAAGAATCTTGAATTTTGAACTAGGCTATTCACCAATCTAGGGTTGAGAAAAACAGTAGATATTAGAGTTCATGATTTACCGGAACTGAATTTAGTAAAACTTTTTTTTATAAATTACCAAAAAAAAAAAAAAAAAAAATTTTGATATTACTTTTTAGAAACTCTGACACGGTTATTATTTGAACATTTATTGTGATTTATCAACACTTATGTGTGACGTCAAGTTTGCATCTTTAATCACACTTAACTGACAAACTGCTCCATTCATTTCATGAAATTTGTTAATTGAAAAAATAAAAACCTACCCGGCGATATAATGGTTATTTTAAACAAAATACGCGTAGTATCCCGGTGAAAAGAATTAAAATTTAAACAATTATCGGCTGTTATTATGGGTTAGAATTCGATATGTGTTACATAAATAACTGCAGAATGGATTTGAATCAGTTTTTTCGAAATGTCACCTAAAAAGTTAAATTCCATTTTTTTTTTTTGATTTTCATATCGGAACGCAAATTTGCGACTAGACTTTATACTTAATGTAGCGTATTGTACGGGGCATTTTTTTGAAACAAATTACTACAAATATTTTACGGTCATCTCAATAATACCTCTTATGTAGCCAGAAAGTTATCTTATATCTTAATATTAACATAATCCAAAAATGAAATAAAACAATTCTCGCGAATAATAGTATTGCCAGAAAAATAAATAAACCGAAATATACTGTGCACAGGATTTATTACAAAGAAATAAATAAAATGCATAAAACACGGATTAGTTTTTTATTTATTTGTAATAAATGCTGTGAACATTCTTTCGCTATTCATTTATATTTCCTATCCATACGCACAGGATATGACGGCATTAAAATATTAATAAAACATCACCACATCTCAGCGATCGAATTTGAAAAACATAACAATTACGAATAGGTATGGGAATTTCACTTCGACAAATTATTAAATAATCCATAAAACAATATTCGATAGACGTTTACCGAGTTTAGTGTGAAATTTTATGAAGCCCAGCTTCTAAATTAACGCGATTCTAACCGGAAAAACCATTCATAATCAAAGCATCACTGATAAACTCTACTCCGAATATTTAAAAAAATGTCCGTGCTACCAAACAAATTGACCGGTGAAAAATTTAATTGCAGTATTGATAATAAATTTTAAATATTTTTAAGGAATATTTTGTAATTTAATCGCAATACTATTCGAACATACTATACACCGGCTAAAACTAATAATAGCATTATAAGAACGGTCTAGTGCACAATATTTAACTAATCTGCGAAACATAGCCGGCAAAATTATATTTTTCCGTTTTAATGAAATTAATTTCACTTACAGGACGACAGGTGTATGGTAAAAATCAGCTGCAACATCATCTAGTCATCGCTTAATTTTCGACAGAAACACTTCAGTGACGTCTAATGATTCAGAAAATTTTCGACGCAAACTGCAATGCCGTCAGTTGCTACACGTACGCGCAAAAATAAACACCGTTAACAGCGCCAACCGAACTGAAATAAAAACCGCATTGCCGTCACACTATCCAACGATGCAACTTTGGGCACTGACCTCCTTCCTGCCGGCTACTCACCAATTTTTCCTCATCTTTCCCTTAATTCCGTGTTTAAGGTTTTTCCTTTACTTCTTAAACCTTTTCTTTCATCGAAAATTCTTTTTCTCCGGCCTTCTCATTTTTCGGTTCTACGTTTCACTTAGCCATTCCGACATATACTATATATATATATATATATATATATATATATATATATATAATACAGATAATTCGCTAGACCCTAGTATAGTTAAGGTGCTCGGCTGTCAAACTAGAAATTTCATGGGTTTTAGGGGTTGACTCGTTCTAGCCTCGAGCCTATCTGAAATCGAATATTGAGTACCGGAAAAGTCTGGGTAAGTACGCCGTCGAAGGAACGGATCTGTTCCCTCCTCCACTCGCAAATAGTACCTCGTTAGGCTCTATACATTATACAAAAAGTTTAACCTCATAATCCACAAAACCTTACCAAAGTTATAGAACTGAGTTTACTTTATACATACTTTATGATCAATAATTACTGGTAGGGGAGAAATTGTAAAGTTTAGGCTAAATATATATTATCATCTTTAAAACAAGCTCCATCAGAAGGACCGATACAAGCGCGGTGGCCACTTTTCCATGCACTTGGCATAAGCCTCTTGAGCGCTGCTGGTGATTTTTTCTTTACCACGTTGAAATCGTTTTCCTCAAAGTGGCAATTTTAGTTAGGTACATAAGAAAAAGTCACATGGTGCCATACCTGGCGAATACGGTGCATGATCGATCACTGTCGTTTTAGTTTTGGCCAAAAACCTGCGTACAAATGCCAATGTGTACGATGGTGCATCATCATGGTGCAAGATCTTTGGCACGTGTCGAATCATGACGTATCGCACACATAAAACATCGATCATAGTGTGCTGGGCTGTTCCGTATGAAATATCAACTTCATCAGCTATCTCACGAATGTTCGCACGACGATTTTCTCGCAACATTTTTTCCACAATTTGGACGTTTCCCAGCATGTCTTCAAAAATTGAACAGCCTTCTTTTGCATGCACTTCTTATTTGGTAAAGCGGAGTCCCCACAGGCTTTCTGCAATATTTTCAATGTTTTCGCACAGGAAATTTCATTGGCAACATAAAATTTCAAACACACTCTTTGTTCAATAATATTTTATCACCAGACCGTGCAAAATACAAGTTACTTGGGAAACTGTAGAAAAAAAAACCAATGACGCGAATGACTTAAAATTTAACATAAATGTGGCCATACAGTTGCGCCAAATTAAAAAAAAAAAAAAAATAATAATTTTGCTTTATCACGCAAAATTTAACTTACAATTTCCCAATAATTATTGATCATAAAGTATATATATATACACATATATAACATCATATTAGTATCAGCCGCTCGCCTTATTCTTTCATAAGATTCCTTCCTGGTATTCCATGACGTCATATATAAGGAGAATATAAGTTTACGTTAAAACAGGTGCGGTACATTATCAACCCTATTAAAAAGACGATACTATAAAGGCGATAGTTTTAAAAACCGTTTGCAGTAATGTTTAATTTTAAATAATCATTTTGCTTCACTATAGTTTCCGTGTTTTCGTATACGTTTTAAAGTACACTACTTTTTATATTGTTTTTAATGTTTCTCTTTTTCCACTGAAATTTTCAAATTATTTATTGAAATAACTATTGACCTGAACAACCCTCGTAATAGAAGTTTAAACATACACTGCACGAGCCCTATAGTAAGTTTTTTTGGGGGAGAAATAAATGTATAGCTTTAAATGTAACGAATGTGCGCAACTGCTTGAGACTAAAATTAGCATTAGGATTCACACGAATGTGCATTTATTACATTCTTTGCAACATAATCAGTTCATTTAAAGGTGCAAAAAATCGACATTTGTTAAGGAATCAACATTTAATTGACCTATACAAATGTTATAAACTAAAAAGGAACAATCTTTGCGTAACAAAAACGGTTATATTAAGTATTGCTTCTGATGCAAAATACTTTTGACCATTACTTCATTCCGCCGCTGTCAGTAGATCCAATTATCCTTTTCATGCGATCTTTAATCTTTAAATTGTCGTTCTGTCGCTCTATTCACATTGAGTTTCTGTGGGTACCGGGTCATACGGAGATTGGGGGCAATGAGCAGGCTGATTTGTTAGCCCAATCTGCTATACATACTGGTCGATTTATTACCCATTTTCCTGCTTCTGGTATTAATTTTCTCCCTAGTAACGTCCACTATAAGTTCTGGCGATATACGAGGGATAATCAATAAGTAAGTTACACTTCGTGAAAAAAAAAAAAAAAAAATCGTAAAAAAAATGTAAATATATTTTTGAAATCTACAATTCTTTCTCTATTTTTCAAAGTAATTCACCTAAAATATTCAAGCACTTGTCGTAACGTAGTACCAAGTTTTCGCGATTATAGTGAGACGATCAGATATCGTTAATAAGAAGGAAACAATGGGAGGGATAACAAGTGTAGAAGGAAGAGACAGGATATATAGGAGCCGGATGCCCAAGCCTAAGCAAGTGGGAGTACAGAGTCGAACGCTCCACCGAAAGAGCAGAGCACTCAAAGAACATGTGATCGGCGTCACAAACAACCGCATCATTTGAATGGAGAGGACAACATGGGAAAGAGGCCAGCGAGAGCGTTTTTCTCTAACAACTCCTTTCTGTCAATTCCACCCTAACGACAGCAATTTGATTTGCGAAGTCAACCACATTTTCTTTGCTTGTTCTACTCTTTCCGTTGAACGTTCGTGCTTCTATCTCCAGCTCCTGGGCTTGTCTCTTCCTACACCCTATAACGCTTCTTTCCCTCTTGCGCTTTCTTCACCCCCATCGCCTCTATTATCGTCTCCTTCCTGTCTTCAACTTGTGGCCGCGTTTCGATAAGCCCAAAAAAAAAAAAAAAAAAAAAAACCATCTCATATATTCTTGATAAAGTACCACGGATTGTGAAGGTTCACAATGAGCCTAACATTGAGGCCAGTTCCTTTCTAGACCACTTTCCAATTGTTTTAACCCTTGGTGATGCAGTAATATGTAGAGAAAAGACAATACATTTGTATAACCATAGAACAGATTAGAATTTATTTGAGGAATGTTTAAACACAAAATTAAATCTAAAAATTCCATTAAAAAGCCAAAATGACATCGAGAATACCGTGCGATACCTAACTAGGGAAATTCAAACAGCAGCAACTTTGAACGCTCCTTCTATTGATGTAAATAAAAAAGGAAAAAATTATCCCATCTTAGTACGCTAACCTATTTTAGAAAAGAGAGGGCTCAGGTGAAAATGGTTTCAGACAGAGAATCCATCAAGCAAAAAAAAAAAAATTAATAATAAAACAAAAGAACTTAAAAAAATATTAGCATAAATTAAAAACAAAACTTTTAATAATTATTTAGTTTAACTCTCGACGTTTAATATAAATGTTAAAACCTATTTGGACCTACGGAGTATTTGGGGTTGCGCTAAACCTACAAATCCGAAGATAATGCAGGTTACGCGGAATAAAATCATTCTCCTTTTACCAGTTTTTCTTCGCTATCGGTTACATAAATTTTTACATTTCTTTCTGCACAATTTATCGATCCTACTTACTCGTTTTCTTTTCCATACTAAATTTTTCTATCGTACTTTTCCTGACGACTGTGTTTCTTTTCCTACCTACGGGGTGATAACCTACTTTTCCATCCCAAAAAGAATTTCGTCTGAATCCTTCAGATAACAGTTCTCCTCTCTACCCTGCCCGTTCTAATCTTTTTTCCGCGCTCCTGAAAATTCCGACCATTCTTTCATGCGACACTACTTAGCTTTTGTTTTTAATTACACTCTCGCCATAAACAGCTGTTTAATAATCCGATCGTCTATTTTCGGTAAAAACCCACGCTGACTCTTAATATTTTTCGAAACAGATTACACTATTCATCATCAGATAGACAACTTGCAGTAGAAAAATTCGTGATTATTATATTATAGTGTTAAAGCTGTACTATATTTTATGGGTTACAAAAAAACCTTCCAGCGCGCTGATTTAATTTATGGTAAATTCTTACTAAAATTGGTATTTCTCCGCAACAGCTGATTCGTCTAATAAAAGACCTATTTAGTGATCAAATGACTGCGATTTGTATACATAGAAGTGTTTTTCAGAAGACTTCATCACCTACTAATTCGAGCGGTGCGGGATGGTTGCACTCTCTCTCCCTTCTTGTTTAAGTGATGTAGGATTCAGGAAGTTGACGTGAATAATAGAAAAGCCAGTTGAAGCGCTCGCATATCAATTGAAAGAGCATGTTTTGTGCGCTAGTGATACCATGCTTTAATAATATCGTTAATGTAATCAATGTCTTACCCTGCGCAGAAAATACAAGTGTAGAACACGGTTCCTAACGTTGAACAGAACGAAAACAAAATCACGATAATTAATCGTCCGAAAAATAAAGATAAAACAAACAGAGGGGATTGAAGTAACATCGGTAATCGGCGTACCTAAGTTCAGTTTTGGAAGATATAGAGGGATATTAAACAGATACAGCCTCCTATGCAATAATTCGGCAAAGCCGTCAAGATCCATTTCATAAAAACATTAACCTTTTTGATGTTTTTGTTTGACGTGGATCCACGAGTACGATGCGCAAAATAGGGAAAAAGAAAAAAATAACATTAGGAATATGGTTTTGATGTCGGTATTGCCAGCCAATGACGGGTTTGTTAGAAAACGAACGGCGTCATATCTGACGTGCTTTTGTGAGCGCTACGATATTTAATGAAAATGTGCCCAACACACGCTAGTGTCTAATACGATTTATTAAGATAATGCGAAAAACCTTAAGGAATGTGTGCGCAAAGCTCACGATGGCAGAGACTACTGGTAACATATGAACCAGCGTATTACAAATCTAATCACGATACTAAATTACTAAATTCTTCGAAACGTCAGCGAATATTTATGTTTACAATATTTCGGAAATGGTCCTCCCGGCTTGCCTTTACAATCACTCAACTTCTTTTGTAAAATAATTTATTTCTTCATTTCCTATTTATTAATACAATCCCACTCACAAACTACACGCGAAACACTGCATTAAACATAACAACGCTTTTACCGGAGCAAGCAACCGCTAAAAAATTCTATGCTGAAAACTAAACTTTTACTTTAAAAAAAAAAATCTGTAAATCTATCAAAATATATTTAAAAATACTGAAATTACAAGACTCGAATATCTAGAACATTTAATTCAACACAATACAATATGTTTAGATATTTCGATTTAATCTTATTAAAAAAAAAAAAAAAAGAAAAAAAGAAAATTACTGAATAGTGAAAAACTATTATAAACTGGAAACATTCAAAATTTAAAAATAAAATGAAAAATAATTAATACTTCTTGTATATAAAATAACGAGGAAATTTACAAAAAATGAACACACACACACAGTATATATTACATATACACACACATGCATAAAATGAATTATCTAAATTAGACTTTCAATATGCTGGGCAGAAATTACCATATTTGTACATACAACGTGATCCTTATAGATTTGTTTTATATTTTTTTACAGTAAATTTACCAACTACGATCGAACACTTTTATTTAACGAAGTACCACCATGTAGCAGTAAAGAAACAAATGACTACATAGAAACTACGTTAAACAGAAAACGGCTAAATATAGTACGTTCAAGAATACTAACTGGATAAAATACAGAACATCAATTAATCCATTTTATTCAATTAATAAATATTGTCAATCTACAGTAGAATCGAAGTGATTAAGAAATACGGGTTGAAAAAAAAAAGTTATTGTTTAGCGGGATATTCTATTTACAAATTGCGGATTTATTAAGAACCGGTGTAATTTCGTAAAGTATTTTTATAAGCAATGAAAATAAAATGTATGACGAAAAAAGAGGAACTTCAGAAGATAATGAAAATAATAAAAACTAGAATATTAGCTGCATCGAGAAAAATAAAAAAAAAAATATAATTCGGCAGTAGAAAAATAATAAAATAATAATAATGATTAACGCGTAGAAAATTTTTAAATTTTTTAAATTCCACTCGTAAATTTATTGAAGAGAAAATTTCGTTATTTATAAATTCTCCACATAGGAATATCACATTTTCAAAACTTAAAATAATTACTTAGTTTAAACACTTAATATTACTCATAAAAATAAAGCACAGCCATAAATGCGGTTATGTTTCTCGTCTGTATTATATGCCACTTAACGTTGCAGCTTTTTTACCCTTAAAAATTCATTTTGATCAAAACTACAATTAAATATTTTTACGATCGTGGTTCCTTTTTTTATTAGTTTAAAATGACAAAAAACAAGACGCAATAAGGATAAATTATCGTAAGCGAAAAAGCCGCCAGGTAAATTAATTTCGGAGTGAATACCGACCAAATAAAAAGATGTTCTTTTTGCATGATAATGACCAGCATGTAAAACATAACGTGTAAACTGTTAAAGAATAAAAGGTAATTTAGCTGATGTGAGTTCTTTCGCCGGTAAAAAGTTAACAAATGTAACGTTAACAAAAGCAAAGCCAATATACACGTAGAATATGTAGCACAAAAAATGAAAGCCGAAGCAACGGTAATACTGTAATCGGACTGACCAATGTAACCGGTCGTCACATCGATCGTTGCTAAATTATTCGAATTACCCTGATAGTAGAAGAATACGTAAGCTAACCAGTAGTGAATCAAAACGTACTTATAGGATAAATTAACCGCATTCTTAATTAACTTACAAGCCAAGATGCTGCTAAAGCAGAGACAACTCAAAAGGATAACATTAAACGGCTTCATCAGAATCGAACACCAAATAAGCCAATGAATTATAAGGGCTTTCACTATTTCAGTCTTAATCGTTCCGCTGCGGTCGCTGGAAAAACGCATTATAATTCGACAACATTTTATTGCCGTATAACTAAACAAGGAGTATTTGTACAACGTGAATTCCGCTTGCCCGTATTGCAATTTAAAAAGAGAACTAACGAAATAGACATCACCGATCGAACATCGATACAGGTATATCAAGGAAATCGTGCTAATTAAACATAGTTTATCCGCTACGCAGATTACAGTAGGAAATGCGAAATAATCGACAGAATCGATATAGCTGGAAGCGAAAAACACGAGCATCAGTTCGACAACGGTAAAAACGGAAAGATAAGCGATATTTTCTTTCGACTGTAACCAGTCGCTAAATGCCGGTTCAGAAGCCCACTGTACACCGTGATGATTGAGTTGCATTAAAAATCGTTGCGCGCCTACAACAAACGTCCAGTGCAGTAAGTATCTTTTTTTATTCAACGTCAAAGGCATCAATAAAAGAACGAATAAAGTGTTCCACAGATAAAACCAGATTAGATGCTCCTCCTCTACAAAACTGCTAGACAGAGTGCTAACTATTTGAAGTAACGTTCCGAGCGATAAAAACACATCTACAACATCGCCGTTTAAAGCGACGATTTTGTAACCGGATTTGCGACAAACGTATAATAGTATTGCCGAATTAAAGGAAATGATGCAATATAAAATAATCGTTAACAAAAACGACGAAAACCCTACCGTCCCGTCGTAGAAAGTATTCGTCAAAATGTTAATTATGCAAAACAAATTGGCGCCATTTAAAATTATCGAAAGAATCCGAGGAACATTTAAATATTTATACGTCACCGAGAAAATCGTTGTCTGTATCATTAAAATAAAAGACGTCCACAATAGAAAAATATCAAACTTTATAAACGAACTCAATAATCGATCGCTGATATTTGTTAGCAATAATTTATAACCGCCGATTATATCGTCGAAATTATCGTTCCGGTCAATGACGAATTTACGGTGCAAATCGACCAGTTCGTTAAAAACAGTCATCTCCTGACCGGTTATTAGATTCGAACTGCTCTGCATAATCTGATAGATGTTATAATAATAGCCGAACAACTGTTGAGATTTCGGCAAGTAATCGATAATACCCTCTATCAGTTTTCCCACATTTCCGTACGGTATTGGTATACCCCATAGAAACGAAATCGTCGGCGCGATATCTGTCTGTAAAATAGTTTCACCCGATGATCTACACGGAACGCCTATCGTTATCAGCGGAGTGACAACTTCGGCGAAAGAAGAACCGCCGTGTCCGCCAGTATCTTTCATTCCGTGATCACCGCCGATTACCAACAGATATTTCTGTTTCGTTAATTGTTCGCGTTTCATCAAGTAATCGTGCACCAACCGTACAACGGAGTCCATTTCGGCTAATTTTAACGGTACATTTGAACTATTCGGCCCTTCCACATGGCCTATATGGTCTAAACCCAGATAGTGTAAAATTAACATTTGCCAGTCGTAATTTTCGATCTCGCGATAAACATTTCGCGTTACGTTATCGTCAACTTCTTTATAATCGAGAACGAAAAACGAGTGTGTTCCTTCCGACCGGCTGAACACGTCCGGAAAAAGATTCAACCAGGTACTATCACCGTAGAACACGATCGTTTTATTATTGTTCTTGGCTTGTCTCAGCCAATTATCCTGTTTAACAGTATTGTTTCCGAAATTTAACAGTACATCGACAAAGCTAGAAACGGTACCGGTTGCGATCGATTTAACTCTAGGCATAGTGACAGTAGGCACACTTACGCGACAGCTAAATATGCATGCATTGCTTTCTTCGTTTAGACTGGACAAATAGGGAAGTGAGTTAAAATACTTTTCCGATATAAAATCGTAACGCAACGCGTCTATTATTATCAAAGCAATATTATCTACAGTATTAAATTCATGCATAGAATCTAATTTCACTAAATAGTCATCGTGCATTACAATACCTTCTGGAATTCTCGAAGAAACGTTATCCGATTTATAGGTTACCGGGAAAAACGCGTACAAAAATACAATTAACGCACTGTAACCGCAAAATAGCACGTATAAAAACGTGCAAAACATGTCAAATTATTTTCGCTTTTTACGTGTAACACATTAAGTTAACTCGATAAAATATTGACGAACCATAACGAGCTTTTTTCGTGTGATAACGCACCACTTCTACCGGTTCATATTGAATGTTGAATTGTTTATCTCTCATTAAGCATCATTTACACTGAGCATTTGAACAGTTACGAACGCAGGGCAGTACTATTGATTCATATTCATAGTCTAAGCACCTTCGATATTGTTGAGTAATAACAATGACCCGTATTGTGTACTTGTATATTTGGTAATTTTGATATTTATAAAAATAAAACCCTATCGTAAAAAATTACATATTTGAATAAATCAATCGTTACGTTACGCCGAAGTATCCTTATTCTATTCGTCGATGGCTCGTCAAATCACAAAATCATTATATTTAAAAGTAGTATCGAAAGTATTTCACGCTATACGCGCATTTAGCAAAAAAAGCATATCCCCGGTAGAAAAAAAAAAAATTTTCGTTTGCAATGAAAAAGGGGGACTTGAAAAAAATAAAAATTAATATAATAAAATTAAAGGTAATATAACGAATAGAGTAATATAACTCGGTTCAGGAGAACTGCCGTCAACAGCACTACGCATGCGCAATACGTTTAAAATGTAGTTTTCAGTGTATTACGCATGCGCACTACGATGATATGTTCCGATCGCTCTTCGAACGTCGCTAATAAAATAATTAATACGTATTGAATTAAATTTATAAACAAATAACTTTTACCTTTTTTCACCGTTCTATTCACACAATAGTTTCCACGTAATAAGTAATTATAGTCTATTTTGTTGAAAATATTTTATTCAACATTATTATCCTAATGACTTCTTTTACAGCTATTCTTTTCGTTAATGAATATTATTCGATTAACTTTAGTAAAAATATATATAATAATTAGGTACAAAAATATTAAATGAAAAATTCACGCTTCGAATTTCGTTATTTTTTTCATTTCTTCGTGTAAAATCTGTCAAATCCATATATTATAGAAAGATATTATACGTGTTGTTTTCGTGCTTTTTTTTTGTTTTCTTTTTTTTTCTTTTTTTTTTTTTTATACAAATAATATCTTACTGACGAGACCGAGGCTGATGATATGATTAATTCCGTAATGTGTAACGTTTTGTTTATATTTATGCGTGGCGGCTAGAATTTTTGATAATAATCGTTCATGTATTTTTACTGATTAAATATTGAATTTTTCGGATATAATTAAGTAAAAATGAATGACAACAAACCAGTAAGTAAAACATATCAAATTTTATCTATTGGATAATAAGATATTCGCAAAAAAATTTTATGTAATCGAATTATTTTTCGACAATAGGTTGCTGATAATGAGCAAAACACGATAGAACGTATTAATGAGAAAGTATCTGGTATACTTAATGAAATTGAGGAAGCGGTAAAAAAATTTGATGAAAGAACACTTATCAAAAGTTTGCCGAAAAACGCGTTACCTCCAACTCCGAAGAAACCGAATATGATATTAAACGCTATTCAGGTATCCAGTAACTTAGAAATTTTTTCTTTTTGTTTTCTTCTGTTTTTGTTCTATATTTTTGTACCGATATAATTGATTTGGCACGTTAGAAAAATCCGGTCTGTTCAAATTCGGATGCCTATTTTTCAGTAATTATATCTGCAGTTAATTGGTCGAGAATATATGTATTAACCCTTTCGCGTATCTTGAGGAAATGCTATTCAAATTATGTCAGTTTTTTTTTTTTTCTTTATTAACTACGCGTTGAAATATAATAATATTACTTAATCAGAAAAAATTACACAATAACTCTAATTTGAAACACGTTTTACGTGGTACATGTAGTTGTAAAATTTCGCAGTTAATACAGTTATAATTCGTATTTGAAAAAAAAATTTTACGTCGTTCTTTAATAATTTCAGAAAAACAAAGCTTTAAAAATTTACTATAGTCGATAATATTCATTTTAAGTAAACGCGAGAAAAGTAATACAAAACTGCCTTCAAAATTACATTCTTCGCTTAAAATATCACGTTTTATTTTTTTTCTTTTTTAATACTGTTATTTCAGAGTGCAATCGTAAATTTAGACTTATCGAAAGATGACGAAGAACCACATCTTGCTATTTTACCGTCATTAAGTGGCATGGAAAAGTTATCTATTTCATCCCATTCAATCATTCAGTACATACTTTGTTTAGATACATTGCATTCCGATTACCTGTTTAAGTGGATATATGGGGAAACAACTACTTGGTTAGCGGAATTATTTAGGTAAGGTAAGACTATTCATAATCTTTTTAGATTTTTTAAGAACAAGGGGAACAATGTTAAACATAATTTTTCTCCTCTATTCCAAATGTTCTCAATTTCCCAAAAGCTTATTTAAACGAATAATGTAATTTCAATTTCTTGAATGTTTTTTTTTTTTTTCAGAATGGAAGAATGCGATAATGCTATATTCGATGATAATGTATCGGAAAGCATTACTATGGTGTTTAAAATGATTATCTGTCAGAAGTACCCTGCGTATTGTACCGATGGTTATCATGTTTTTCAAAATAAGGAACCAATTATCTATGTCGATTCCGATAATTCTGCCTCAATTGCCAAATATGTGTGCCGCAGTGTAAGTATATTTTTCCGTGCGGACTAAATCACTAACTTAATGACGAACAAATTTTATTATCTCATACTTTGCGTTTTCCGATTAAAATTTAATGGCGAAAATGGTAAGTTGAACAGTTTTTAATCGGAGTTCTTAAAACTGGTATTATTTTTCAGTGTAGTCTGCCGTCAAACTGTGTTCGAAAAATTGAGTTGTCCGGAATAAATCAGAGTGTACTCGATTTTTTCGAAATGCTAGTTCTAACTGACATTGAGAATGGAAAAATTCCTTTAATGGTTCTCATCGAAACCGGTAATTATTTTAAATCATGTATTGGCTTTACTGAACTATCTCCGTTCTATCTGTTTATCGTCAATTTATTTACTTTAATAAAATCGAAGTAACAATTAACTTTTCACGCAGTGAACGGATTATTATTTGAAATCACGCTAAAAATATACTACGAACTCCAAAAATACTTTTTTTTTCCCCCTAATTTTTAAATTACCGTTTAATATAGTCTATTGTTCTGCCCATGCTGACGAGGCCACACTACCCTTCTCCATAATATCTGATATAACTAGATATTTAAATTCCGCCAGTCTATTGAAAATCTAATCCAATACTATTTTCCGCAAATCGCCATCCGTTTTTTTTAATGAAATAATAATTTTTCTTTTACTCTAAACCGATTGTCTTATAATCGTCCTTTCATCTCAGTTAAATTTCTCCACATCATCATCGTGTTATTCAGTTGTTCCACTGATTTAATGATTTATATAAATCTTACTGAAAATCTATCATTAATTTTACATTCGGATTCCGGGTAATTTTTAATTTTTAATTTATACAAAACGTCTCTTGCCAATATATATTCCAAGTTTGCCCCTTAATCGTCTTCTCTATAATTTGCTCTAAACTGTATCAACTATCACCTCCCCCTCCCCCATATTTTAAGTTATGGCCCATCAGTAATATTTTACTTTTTCTTATCTGATTTCTCTACATTTTTGTTTTATGCTGCTTTCTACCTCTTCATTAATAATCATTCGCTTCACTTTATCATTTCTATATCACCAATTTCGCATTTTGAAGGATTCTAATCTTTTGATGGCACATTTATTTAACATTTAAGACTACATGTACCGCAACTGACCGTATATGTCTTTAACTTTTTTTTCTTTTCCGTAAATTAAGATACATGGTTCGTTGGCATATTTCTGTTCGTTTGTTTCTAATTATTTGCTTTGTTTGTCGAATATAAATTTTAATTTTTGTCTCGCAGCTTAGATTTTCGATCATAGTATTTAATTTGTTTTACGTATTGTGTGTTTCCGCCGAAATTTTATTAGTTACTATAATTTTTTAACTTTTTAACATTTACTCTCTTTCAATATTCGCCAATTTTATTATTTACGCGTTTCATTGCTTTTTATTTATTTATTTTTTTTAATTCCACTTTATTAAAACTATCCCGTCTGCAAAATGAATAATTAGAATAAATTTATTGTCAACCTTTATAACTAATGTAAAAACGAGAACTTGTAAAAAGTACAGCCAAGTTCAGTAGCCTTCAAAGATATCTGATGTGTAATTTTTCACATTGCTTTTCCTTAATATGTTCGTACCGATTTCTAATTTCCTTTATTTATTTTTTTAAACATATCTTCTATTTTTATTGCCTAATCATATTCTTTAATTTCATTATTACTTAAGTGCGTGATGTAATAAAAATGGAAGTTGAGTTTTAAAAAATGAACAAAAGAAATTGAAAATTGGAAATTATCAAATATCCTTTGTAAACTACTTAACAATTTTGATTTAAAATAGACCAGATTCTTCTGTACAACTGCTAAGGATTTTTTCAAAGTTTCTAAAGTTACATTTAAAGACCATTTAAGTTATTATACTTCAAAAAATTTTCGGAATTTATGAATTTTTGATATTATATATCTAAAAGTTAAATGGAATGATGGACAGAGTTTGAATAGGTTTCGAACGATAAACTGTAAAGCAAGATTGAACCATTGTCCATATCAATAAGGAAAAGAAGATTATTATGTTACCGGCTTATTACTAGAATGCAGCGGGACAGGTTAACCAAGAGAATTTACGAATTTTCAAGAAAACAAATAAAATAAGACCTGCATGGTTCGATGAGTATAAAAAGGATATGAAATTAATGTTTGTTACTGAAGCGCAAATATTTAATGAAGAATGGTTTTATAAAGCAGTTACGACGTCAATCGTTAAAATAGAATAAATAAATCGGAATAGATCGCTTTCAATAAGCTATAAAAATGCTGTGATCAAGGGTCTCAAGAAATATTAGAAGGATGTTAAGGAAGGAAAAAGGACAAGATGTAAAACGAAGACTTAGTTGTTTAGCGTAGTCCACAGAGGCTGAAATCGAAAAAAAATAAAACACAAGAAGATGTACATCTTAAAATACCGCTTTAAAATAATATTTTACAATTCAGAATTTTAAACCAATTTGAGGTTTTGAGATTTAAATAATTATAGATTTTATAATTTTGTTACTGACTAGTCAAGAATGGTAGGCGCATTAAATTTCAAATTTCTGCATCTGTCGAACATTGCCAAGTATTTTGAATTTAAAAAAATCTTGACATTTTAAAGTTAAAAACCGTTTAGAGCTTTATTTTTCAAACAAGATTTAGTCGAAGTGTTATAACGCATTTCAGTTTCACACGCCAGGTATTTATTTTTAATTTTCATAGGAAAACTCAAAAATTTACAAGTTCAGGTTTATAAATTTTTGGGCTTCAAAATTTTCCTGTTATATATAAGTCCGATGTGTTGTATTATTAAATTTTTTTAGATTTTATAAATTTCTATTATTTACAAGTTAAAAGTGTTCTAAGTAACCGATTTTAATGTTCTACGTTTTATAATTATTTATAGTATTTTGATTTTCAAAGAAATACTTAAACATATGGAGATTTGAGCCTTTTTTTGGTCCGTATATTCAAATTTTTAACTTTCATTGTCTTTCTATCCTTCTTAAGTTAAAAGTTTTGTATATACTAAATTTCATCTTTCTATCTGCAGTAATTATTGCGAAGTATTTCAGTTTTCATAGAAATACTTAAAAATTTGTAACTTTTGGCCAAATTGAGATTTTATATATCAAATTTTTTAAGTTAAATAATTTTCCTGTTATTCACAAGTTAGAAGCGCAGTACTTACTACATTTAGAGCGTTCTACTTTTGGTAGTTTTTATTTGTTTCATTAATTTTCCCAGAAATACTTACAAATTTGAAAATTTTATTTAATTTCTGGTTTGGTATTTTTATTTTTTTTTCAAATTTCATAACGTTTCTGATATTTTTAATTTAAGAGTGTTACGCATATCAAATTTTTTGGGGTCGTATCATTTCGGCCTCGTTCTTTTTCCAGGTAGACCTAGTTTAGTGTTAATGAGTTTTTAATTTTTTTTTCTTCAGTTAATATTAAATGTAGGGCATGAAATAATCATTGAATCAAAGAAACACCCGTGCGAAATTAGGAATTAATTTGCTTAGAAAACAAATCAGTAATTTTCAATGCTTTTTTTTCGTTCATATATCGCTTAAAAAATTATTTCCTCTTACAAAGACATGAGATGCTGATTATATATTTATTTAACGAGTTATTTCAATAAAAAATTTTGGAAATAATTACTCAATCACAGCAATAATTTCCCAATTATGACATATTTGTTTTCTTTCAAAGAAAAACCAGGCGCTTTATAATAAATTTTTACATGCACAAAAAATGAAAAATAAATTAATTTTAATGAATTATAAAAAACTACTAATTTAAAAAAAGCAAAATCGAACTAGCATGTGAATTTTATTGAAAAAATTTGTTTATTAGTTTTAAAAAGTTATTCTCCCATTTTCATATTTGTTTTCAACATATGTACGTGAAGTCGAATATAATTTTCCATTCGAATAAGTTTTAATAGTGATTCTTTATTCTGACCTTCTGAGGCTTTGCTCCCGCTTCTATTCTTTCTCATTTCCCTTCTTCAGTGTTTCCTTCGTTAGCTTCTTTCGTTTTTACTATTTCAAACTTTTCCTCTATATAGCTTCAATCGTTTCTAATTATTGGCTTTGGATAAACGTCTACTACTGACACCCCTCCCCAGCAAAATAAAAAAAGTTTTAACATGTGAGATCAGGATTTTCATTATTTTTCAAGAAGTAATTTTAAGCAGTTTACATTAGCCTTCATTAAATATTACTTTAAATGCACTATTTTTAGCAACTTCAATTACTTACTTCTCTTAAAGAATAACCAACGAAATGTATCGGCACGAATTTTTAAAAAGTCAATTCTCTCCGTTAATTTTTAGAATATTTATTAGATAAAATTGCCTTTTTGCAGGAACGAATTTTACTAAAAAAAGACTTGTGTATAATATCTAGACTATGACGGCCCAAGGGTCTCCGATTCCAGGACTGCCCTTAATCCATTGTCCCGGACGAATTGGAAAACTGCGCTCTGGTTCATTTCTGAATTCGAGAGGACATGGCTGAGATTATCAAATCCATGTTCTGGAGGGTTAGAATGTAGGGCAATTTATGAGAATATGATCAAACGCCGGTGGCTCTTGTGCGCGGCAGAAGGGACAAATGGTTGGAGGGTGACCGCCCGCCAACAAATAGTCATGGGATAGTTGCGTGTGGCCGAAGCGTAAGCGGTTGAGCGCACGATAATATACTCGTACGGTCCCCTGGCGGGGGGGGGGCATGGCTCTACGGGCTTCTGAATCATTTTGGAGGTGGAAAAAAGTGAATATGTGTTTTTGATTCCACTGTTCCATTATTTGACTTCGTATTGAATCTGATATTTGAGAGGGCCCAAGGATGTTTTGTGGACTGGGGGCTGTAATGATTGACTGTGGGCTGCTGTGTCCGCCCTTTCATTCCGTGGGATTCCAGCATGACTTGGGACCCACAATTCAATTAAATTATAACCCTTTGACTGCAGCTCCATGATGAATGTCAGGACTCGGTTTGTAAACCCCCTCACCGGGGTGGGTTCCACTTCATGTCATCTTAGTCGCGTTTTACAAAAATCAATCTGCTACATTGTTCAATTACCAAAAAATATTAACTTCAAATTTTATATAAACCAACTTTAACGAACATAATATTTGGAACTAATTATTAACAAAATGACTAAAAAATTAGTATGCCCAGAATAACTCTAAAAATCGTATCTTCTTAATATCACTTACGCGGAGATTTACTTCAATAACAACTAAATTCAAAGGTTCGAGAACGAACGAAAAAATTAATTTTTATCTAATAATGACAGATATTAACGTTTTGTTTGTGTCGACATCTAAGCTGCGTAACTATAAATCGAAACCCTGCGTAATATAAAATATTCAGATAAATTCGTTCAAAATTAGTATTTTACATAAAATAAATTTGTTTTAAAGAGTATTACGTAGAATTAAAAGTTTAAATTTATCGGTTATTATATGTACTTGAAGTTTTTATGTTATTATTTCATAGGTTATGTGTGTTGTAACTTTTTGCAGAAATACAAAGATTACCGTGTAATTATGAGGAAATTAAAAGATTCCAACATTTTTGTAGACAACATGAAATTTGGATTCATGTAAATGGTAGTTTATTAGCTGCTCGACCAATTTTACCTGATTTTAAAAAAGTAAGTTAAAAATTACGAGTATTTTAAACAAAGTTTAATTTTCTTCTTTTTTTTTTTAGTTGTATTTAATTTAAATATGAAAAAAAAAAAGTGCAAATGTGTTTACTTTCACGTTGTTTATTTCGTGTATGATATTTTTACGTCCGGAATAATGTGAAAATCTTGTAATGCTTTTGTATGGCATTTTTAGTAACTTTTAATCTGTAACCTTTTTTTATGATACGTATAAGATTAATTAATATCATTTTACGACAAATGACGGTCAATTAAAACTGATTCTTCTGTAAGAATTGTAGTAGAATATCAATCTGGTAGGGCCGAAGAACTGATAAAAATAATACAAACGATTATTTCAACAGAAATATATTTATATCCCACATTCCTCTTTAAAGGTTATACAAAAATGTTGAGCTGTAAAGAGCTTATTATCCATAATTGGTTAAATATTTTAATAAAAGAATATACTCTTTAATTTTTTAATTTATTATATTTTAATTTTCAACGATTTCCTATAGGAAATTTGCGTGTGTAAATACCGCGAATTATATTTAAAAATACATTTGTTACAATTAGTATTTCGATGAAAATAATTTCATTCTTGTTGAAATATTTCATTCTTTGCGATTTAACATTCCTATTATTAAAATTGTTATCGATGACTTCTTCCTATATAGTTTATTACTATCAACATTGCTGTGACATAAAATAACAAACTTTCTTGTGTCTAAATTCACTCACTAACTTATTGACCCTGTTGTTGTAAGCTCGTCAAAAAATTCCGAGCTATTTTAATACACATCAAACTTACAATCTAATATCTTTAATCATACATTAAAATTGTAATTTCGAGATGTTTTAACTATCGAGAGAATATCCTAATCCAATTAACCGCGGACTCGGTTCAAACTTTTTTTCTCCATTGTTCTAGATTCGCGTTAACCATATTATGAAACATATCATTAATGAGTAGTGATGCACGGTTACAGAATAAACATCTCAAAGTGTTTTTGACCATTATGAAAAAAATACGATTGTATTTATTCGAATAATAACCATCAAGATAATTTAGTCCAAGCGAAAACAATTGAAAGAATTTGCTAAAGTTTCTCGTAGTAATATTACGCGCCACTGCATTATTGGTACTGGTTGAAGATAGTATAACTTTTCTTGGAAAATTCTTGATCACGCTAATACTTAATACATCACGTCCTCATGACTTTTTATTTTATTTTATAATAGAGAATTATTTTTAATAAAAAATAGGATTTAAGTGCTCTATTCTCGCTTATTAATTTTAATTTTTTCATTTCCAAGTCACTCTCGGGTTTATCCAGCCTGAAATAATTGGGTCCAGAGAAATCTAGAAAAGTAAAGGTGCCTGAGAGAAAAAACAGGTGCATCTTAACTTCGCGATCCTCGACGCCTTTTCAAGAGTGTAGAATTTACTTTACTTTTATCTGTTACAGAATCACGATGATCCTCGGGGCACGGATAGCATTACTATTAAGCTTGGAAACTGGCTGAATATACCAGCATTGCCTTCTGTAGTATCCTTTTATAAATGATACATCAATAAGTCAACACATGTGTCTATAAATGTATTTATTCATTCAAATATGTGAAAACCGTGCGATCTGTATTTATTAACGAAATGCACATACACAGTTTTTGAACAAATTTTATCATTCTTCGCGTATTGTTCTTTAACTGTGTTATATCAGACGTTGTATAATAAGTCTGTTGCAGTCAATAACAGTTATACGGATAATTTTAATCCATCGAGGAATATTTTTGCCAGAAGCCTTCCGATTTGGGTAACACTGCAAGTACGTTTTAATTTTCATTAATTCTTTCCCAGTACACCAGTACCATGTGGTTTATGTTTAACATGAGAAATATCAATTCATATTCCATACATGTTGATGTTCATCATAAAGAATGCTTTCCCTAGTTTCCTTTTCGTATTACAGAATTTCGTTGTTTTTTTTTTATTATAACATTCCACGCACTCGTAACGTTTTTTTTGTTTTTTTTTTTAATTCGATATTTGTCCATCCCCTATATATGTATTACGTTCGAAATCAGTTATTTTTAGAATTCTTTAATATTTATTAATAAATTTTTTGACGCGTATTATAGAGATGTATGTATATGTATATATCAGGGTTGAGAAATTTATATTCGAATAACCGAGTAATGAATAACTAATAAATTATTTGAGTAACATACATATGAATAATTATTAATTTTCGTTAATTATACGTTACTCGTCAATCATGCGCTCATAATTACATATTTAACAAAATTTTTCGCTCACACGCCCGTTATGTTCTAGTTCTTCCGACTTCTTCGTCGAGCATTTTATAAAAATAAAATAAACAATCGTAATAGAGCCCTAAAATATACAAATTATAAAAATAATCGGAAATGAAATAATTAAAAATAAAAAAGTATTTTACAGTCGACTTCAATGATATAAATGAAAAAGTTTGTTGGGTAAGCTGTTACATTAAGTACCCCAGTTCATTTTTGGTCGTAATTTTAGTTCGTTCATTTTCCCTGTTATTCATAGTATGTGAACTAACACAAGTTATGAATAACAGCGAAAATGAGCGAATTAAAATTATGACCAAAAATGAATATAACGAAAAAAAACGAAGTAATGTAATCAAACAAAGTTATACAATATAAAAAAAATAAATATCTGTGTCGTGGAGTTTTTAAAAAAAAAAATCAGTGTTTAAAATATGCATGAGTGGATATATATACATATGTATGTGTGTGTGTATGGGTTGTGGGTATGAGTATGGGTGTGATATATATATATACATATATATATTTATATATATAATATTTTTAATTTGTTATAGTTATGTTTAGTTCAATAAACTATAATTTTTGTATGTTAGTGTATAGGTTCTAACGAAATTAAATCACGATTTGCACAGAAGTTTGAATCTTGCCAACAATTATACCACCGGTTACAAAAGTTTTCATCTTTAAAATTAGTGGTAAGTAATTGTGCACGTATTTTCGGAATATTTAGCGATACTGATTTTTCAATATTAATTTTTCAATATTATTATTCTTCCACGTAGACAAAAATTAATAAATAAATAAATAAATAGAAAAGATGTACATTATAAATTATAATTCGTCAGAGGTACGTACACAATTTGTAAGTTTATATACATTTATTATACATGTATTGTATGCAAAATTTTACTTCAGTTGGAAGGGAGGAAATTTAGAAAAATGTTGTAATATTGAATAATTTAATCGGTATTTTAATGATATACAGGATGTCTGATAATATACGCAAAGCTCGATATTTAAAATTGAAAGTATTTATTGATAAATAACAGATGTTTTAAAGTGAATGCAAAGCTGTTATTTTAGAAACACAGTACCAAACAAATGAATCTTTGGCCGATCTCTTAATATGTTACTTATCAATCGATATTTTCGATGATATTTCTGTACAATTTCATCAATAGCTCGTTGAAACTCTATCTTGAGTTCCGCGATAATTAGTGGATTATTAACGCAAGCGTAAGATTTTTACATACTATCAAGGAAAGAAATCGAAAGTCATTAAATCGTAAGACTTGGTGGACAGTTTTAATCATTGTTGCGTAAAATAAAACGTGAAAAAAAATTTCTCATATCAAAGTTATAGAGTTTCGTTCATAGTATCCATTTGTATCATCTTTCCGAAACCGCATGCCATCCGGCTCTCTACATCGTTTAGCTGAAGCCATAATAGTAATACCCCTGTAATCGTTACTAAATCCCGAGCCTCATTGTTAGAAAAATACAACAAAAAGGGGAAAAAAGTACCATCATTCAGTTATAGAAAGAGGATGCATTTGTGTAATGTTTCATCTCGCATTAGCTTCATTACGTTTATTTTTTAATTAAAATTAAGTTGCAAAGAAGTTAAAACCTTTTTATAGTATTAAATCTTGCGTAGATTAAAGAACGTACTATAATACTTCCAGATCCGATTAAAAGTAAATATTTACTTAACTCATAGCGGTGGTTGAGAAAAATTGGAATGTGAAGGAAAATTTATTTTAATGTTTTTCTCTTCCGTGTTAACCTCTATTAATCCATTATACACATCATACTGTAAGACTAAAAAGTACACGAACTTAATAGTATCAGCAATTTGTAACTTGGAATTTTAAATGTAATTTTATATTTTTCAGAATCATTTTCCACGAAGTGAGAGTACGCCACTAACTACTTTACTATCGAAGGCCACCGATTACGTGAGTGATAACATTTAAATTTCGTATACATTTTATTTCGATATAAAAACTTATTATTTCTGGTTTTTATCGCTTTTATTTATTTATCTTTTAATACACTTATTAATTCCCTTAATCGTAGTTAGAAATATTCAACTTTTTATAAAATTACGTAGTTGTTATCGCTTGTTTTTATGAAAAAATGTTTATCCCGCTAACAGTAAAGATACCGGTAACGTAATACTGGACATTCTCATTTCAAAGAGCAGCCAGATCTTGTCACAGCATTGTTGTGTGAAATATTTTCAACCGCGATCTCTATTATTCTGTATTTTAAATAAAAATCATAAACAAGAATTTGCACGAGTCAATAATTACAGAGTATCGCTATAAGACGTTGGACACGTAATCACCACCCTATACTCTATTTTTATTTTACATCGTAGAGGCAACGATTTCCGCTGTTAATACAGAAATTTTATAAGCTAACTATAATGGTCAAAAATTCTTCAGTAAATTTATTTAACATTCTGCTGAATTTAATTTAATAATGGTAAATATACAAAATTCGCCACCGTTAATAATACTTTCGATAATAACCAGAAGTATTTTTCGCAGTGACACGGTGAATATTTTACTTTTAATACCAAGTATGTTCTTATGTATTACCGAATTTAAAATAATTCAGCGATTTTGCCCATAAGGCGGAAAAAGCAAAATTCTTACAAAACAAAATTTAAATGGTTGCATTTATTGTCATAAGGAGTAGTATAAAAAATTCACACGTTTATTTGTACTATGTGCAAAAAGTTAACTGGTTTTTGATAAAATTAAAAGTACAGAAGTGCTCAAAAATATTAATGAAGATCATAATGTAAAAGGAGGTAATAAGAAATAACAGATATTTAACATCAATAGTCGAAGGATCAGTAAATGGTAAAAGAACAGACTGCGGCAAAAATTCATTTCACAAGTAATGGAAGATACAAAGGTAAACAAATACCAGCTAATGAAATAGAAGGCCCGACAATTAGAGATGCTTAAAGGCAAAGCGATTCTAAGTAATGTACCTTCCAGATGATTGACCACCAATCGAAAGATCGAGGAATAAAAGAAGAAGATTATTTGTGCAAGAAATGTTTGATGAATCTACGGTTTTTCTAATACAGAAATGATGGAAAAAAACGCAAATTACCAACAAATATCTGGTCTTAATTTGAAGGAAACAACTGATGTATAAAAAATAGAATGTATCAAAACTGAAAAAAAAATTAAAGTACATTAAAATAACTAATTTTTGCATCTAATTTTTTATATTTGCACTAAACTGCTGCTGTGACACTGATTTTGTTAGCAAATACTTTATTACTTTAATCGCAGTGTTATTAAGAAATTTTTTGTTCAAAAATACACATATAAGATGTTAAAAAAGGAAAGTTTTTAATTACTACAGGTAAAGATAGTACCTGTATCAGGGGCGGATCCAGAAGGACACTTTGGAGAGGGAAATTATATAATTATGCAAAATTTTCTACGGTAGGCAGTAGATTTGAGAAATACCCCTTGTTTCATAAAGGAGATCAAATAACGACCTTTATAGAAATTTAAAAATGTTTTAAAAATACATAATTACTATTGCAGGTTTTAATTTAACTTTTGTTTTATTTTTAGGTGAAAAATAAAACAAAATTATAAAATTCTCCCTAAAATCGTAGTTTAGAAATAGTAAGAAAGATAGTATTTTTATTAGACTTTAGTTCTTTTTTATTTTTGTTAGTAATCGGATCCGAATTCTTTCTTCGTGAACAAGTTTAAATATATATATATATTACTCATTGAACTATTTTTGATTAAAATTGCAAAATAAAAATTAAAAATAAATAAAAATAGCAAAAGATCGACGACTGTTGAGTTTAAAATAAAATAAAAACGTAACATTAATAGTTTTATTAGAAAACAGTATTAAATATTAGTTATAATTAAATCCACGGGTATAATTTTAAAAAATCTTTTATAACATAAATTAAGTTTCTCTGTTATTACAAATTTTTTAATGGAGGCTTTGGTTTTTTTCGGGGGGGGGTATCCCCTATCCCCTCCCCATGGATCCGTAACTGCTTATATAAAGTAAATCGCTAAGTATTATCTCACGACACTTACTTTAAAACCGTTGTGACTTTTTTTTTTTTTTTAAATTTTCCGGTTGCTAATATTCGTACTTATTTACGCTGTACAGGACGTTTTAGATCAATTAATTACGTGCGTTACTTTCAAATTCATACCTGAAAATGAAGAAATGTGGTCTTCTAACTATTGTGATAAACTAAATTCATGGGTAAATATACTTAAATTAGTTTTGACCGTCGTATATTTCTGATTTGTGTGTGTGTGTGTGTGTGTGTGTATTTCAGTAAGTTGAAATATTTTTATCGTTTTCATTCGAATCAATGAAAACGCTTTAAATTTTTTCTTTGCTACTCATCTACTAATTAGCTTTCTGTAAGAAGAAAAAATCCTTTAAAAATCGCTTTCCTTAATAATATTCTGTCTGTGCAGCTCAATCAGGTGTTATCACGCGAGTTACCGGAAATCCGCACAACTGTCGCGATGACTGAAAATAACGGACTTATTCTTCAATATAGTCCTTTTGAAAGTACGTCAGTTGTAGAGCCATCTATTTGGGAACATTTCTACATATGCCTAGAACAGCAGCTGGTGAGTTACAATTAGCATACAAAAGTGATTATTATCATGTGCCGAAAGCTGTTTCTGTACGAGTACCATCTGAATTAAATGTAAATTACACGTTATTTTAGGATATTTTGAAATGTACCGTTACGCAGAAAAATATTTTATACGGCCTTCTGAAGGAATCTGTTAATTTAAAGCTAGTCGAATTGCAAGATTGGGCCGGTTTAGGTGGAGTTCGTTACATTCCACAAGGCTGGGATCAGATTCTGACGGATCACGCGAAAAACGAATTAAATCGTTTAAACGTTCAGATTGTTAACCAGCTGAGAAATACCGATTCCGCATTTTCAATTGGTAATTTCATTTTATAAAATTCTTTTGAAATTCTTAAATTTGCAATTTTAATAAAAGAACACGATAAAAACATTATGTATAATTTGGGTATAATGGGGTGTTTTACTAGAAATTAGCCAACTGTTTAACCGTGAACAACAACTTCATCGTAACGTGTTATTCTCATATACATCTGTCTTCAGCCGTGTACTCTTGTAACAACTTCGAAACTTATCGTCGATTTTACTTAATTTTTAAACGAATAGATTTTTCATGTTCCATTTTTGATTTATAAAAATCATTTTTAAACAGTTCGTTCCACTCGCACTGCAGGGTACTTGAACTATAATACCTAAAATACACTTTTGAATGAAAAAAGATCCATCGGTATCTAAATTGGAAATAAACGATTGAAAATACTGCGCGATTGGTTCCCGTAAAGACATTTTGTTTCATGAATTTTGTGATAAACTTAGCTAATAATTTGTTTTTATCTAAGTACATTTCTCAATCGAAAGATTAGTGAACTAGAGATAATTCTATTGCGCATTCATGTAGTTAATATTTTATGAAATTCTATGTACAAAACGGATATGCTTTAGACCGTTTATCATTGTTATGCAGTTTGTGAATACAGTAGTCCGAATTTTCCTGTGTACATCAAAGGTTATTTTTATACTTAATTAATTGTTCTTTGTCGTCGCGCAGATACTAAATGAAAAAACCTGAGTTATTAGTGGAACGTTCTCGCTGTAATTTTACACATTCGTAAATTTCATTTTCTTGTTTATTATCCATATTTGTAAAATTATTACGAAAATATTTTTTTTTGTCATTAACCTTTGTTAAAAATCATTTCAATTTTTAAAATTCAATTATCAGCTATTTCGTTCATTGTGTTTGTGTGTATGTGTATAAAATATCATTTATATTTACATGTTTGTTAATAAAACAGTCTCCTTCGTTTCGAGATTGCTCCTACAAAAGTTTGTTATTTAGTTACCGAATATCTCACTCTACTATATCTCTGATAGTACAAGATGTTTGTAAAACTCTATGGGAAACCTTTGTATCTATACATATGTCGGTCCTAAGTCAGGATGAGCTAACAAATGTTGCTAAAGAATTTTGGGAACGATGGAAATTCCCAAACTGTATTGGGTGTATTGATGGAAAACATATGCGCATAAAATCTCCTCCGAATTCAGGAAGTCGCTATTTTAATTACAAACAGTACTTTTTCACAGTTTTACAAGCAGTTGTTGACGCTAAATACAGATTTTTGAATATTGAATTTGGCGCATATGGCAGACAAAGTGATGGAGGAATTTTTATTTCCTCTAAATTATATGATCATTTATAAAATGATAAATACAATATTCCAGAACCAACATATCTACCAGATGCCAATGTGATTTCATCCTTTGTTATACTTGGAGATGAATCATATCCTCTAAAAACGTACTTATTACGACCTTACCATGCACATACTGGAGAAGAGACAATATTTAATGATTTCCACTGGAGGACTAGAAAAGTACTAGAGTGTGCATTTAGTATAATTGCTGTAAAATGGCGTCTACTTCAGAAACCAATTGAAACCGATGTGAAGACAACAAATCTTTTTGTAAAAAATATACGTTTGCTACATAACATAATTATCATTAAAGAAAATACCTGATTACATTGTTACAAGCTGAAAAAGGATATGCTAATGTAAATGAATTTAATGTGTACGGAGGTGAAGTTCAAATAGAGCGATGTTTGCTGCAAATAATGTCAGAAATATTTTTAAAACTTATTTTACATTGCAGCTAATTTTGTTGCATATTTTAAAATAATAAACATGAAAAAAATTTTAACTTTCTTTGTTCATAGCGACGTAATTTTCGTATATACTTATCGTCGCATTTTAAAATATCTGCAACTTCATCCCGTAGTTCTTTTACCGCTGCTTCTCTTGCTCCTTACATGTAATATTCCATAAAGGCTTTCTTTTTAAAACTTCGCTTGTTCATAATTCACTATCCATTTTTTGAACAGTTGACAAAAACGTAACTATTACACATTGAACTGACATCCGTTGCAATTGAGATCGAAATTAGCCTAATGTTTATGTATGTACTGTGAAGAAATGCCTACGTGAGTTCAAAGGTAAAAAAATGATTAGGCGAATAAGCGAATAAATTGAATCATTTCAATTCATTCGCCATTCACTCGTACTCTATTCTCGCGAGTAAAATTCGCGTAACGATAACCACTATCATTACTTTCAATGTAACTAAACATTCGCATGCACTTGCGTCTATTCGCGTGAAACCACGGCTTAACTCTACTGCGGGCGATACGATTACATCCTCGGAAATATATTCGTTTTCGGGCACATCTCTAATAATGTGTCTTAATCTTTACTCCAACGGATGTCACACAGCGAATAAACGTTCTTATTCCGAATATAGTCGGATTTATATATCAGATGCAGTGTAATTTAATCTTAACTCTCCAAAAGACGTTTAGCTACGCATGCAGTCATCGAAATTTGCCGGACTTTCTGTCACTCTATGCGTTTACGCGCGGAGTTACAGTTGAATAGGCAGTCTAAAATTATTAATGCACACTAGTATGAGTTAACTCCGTCCGAATTGGAATTGATAAAGGAAAGGGCGCATAACTCCTCCGGCCGAGTTCATTTGATCATTTCTAGTTCGTACAAATATCGAAAATTTTATTCGCGGTTTAAACGTTATTATTAACTATTCAGTTTTTTCAAAGACGTAAAAAGCGTCAAATGTATCGCAAAAAAATGATTAAAAAACTAAAGGCGAGGTCTAATTTATATTACGGTTTAAAATTAATTTCAAATCAAATAGCAAATGTTGTAGAAAATATAATTTTTCGTTTGCGTGTGACAAAAAATAATAAACGCGCCAATCAATCAATAGATGAAATTTCTAACCATATTCGTATTGTTATTATTATTATTATTATTATTATTATTATTATTATAAAAGTCGTATTTTTTTTTTTACCGTTTAGGCGAAGGCGATGATGGATTAGCGTGTATACGTTTCGGTATGATCGGATCTGATACTGACGTTACCGATTTAATCAATTTAGTGGAGACAATTGGTAAACAGGAGGAAAACTCTTGGAATTTCATCGATACTATGGCGGAAGTTGTAAAAAAAGGTAAATTAAATCAAAAAAAATATAAATAAAATAAAAAAAGTTTACGACGATATACAAAAATGAATAATTTTTAATGAATTTTATGTTACCGTTTTATTTATTTATTTTTTTTTTTGTTAGCTTTTACAGCGAAATTTAAATTACTACAATCGTCGTCAGTCGAAATGTTGTCAACTGAACGTATATTATGTCTCTTCTCTTGAATCATAGTAAGTAATTAATCGTTGCAAATGGTCGATAGATAACAGAATAGCTGTAAATTGAATACGATTTACACGGAAGAAGTTTATATGATGCTAAGACGATCTTCATTTATTTTATTTAATTTTTCACTAATCTAAATTAATTTTCAAATTCAGAATTTAATACACCTGTTCCTCCGTTTTGGTCTTTCGTTATCTCAAGTGAAGGTTTTTAGCGATTTTTCGCGTATTTCTAATTAACTGATGTTTGACCGAATAAACGATACAATTGCTTAAAATTGCTTCATCCGAAATCGGAGCGATCGAAATACGAAAGTATATTTACAACAAAAATTTAACTATTAGACGATCTAGTAGTCGGAAAATTTTTCAGCCAGGATATATAGTTTTTACAGTACACGCACTGCGACAAATTTATTACGTAAAACAGCAACTCAGCCGGGAATTGATATAAATTTATCTTGGTCTGAAGTTAAGGTCAGCTAAAACCGAGTATTTCATTTGTACACGTGTAAGTGAACCTTTATGTCGATGATGATATACTCTTGTTTCTCTATGTTACAGAATAGATACGATTTATGTGTTAAGTTTTTCGAATTAAAGTCTCTGACACGTGCGAAACTGTCAACGAAAGAGTTACAGTTCGCGTAATTTTCGAAACCGTGTTTTCATGTTCCTTGAAAATCGTAAAATTTCTAAATTGCATAATTTGTATAATATTAATTATTCACTTACGTAACTTAGGTATTGAAACAGCCACTGTCGATTTACAAAAAGAAAACGAAGATAAATTATGGCAAGAGGGAATTTTACGTAACGTACCGGTATTCGGGAGCCTGGTAAACTGGTGGTCGCCGATTCGCAAAGATAACGATATAGTAAAAGGTAGAACTTTAGACTTAACAGCAGGTGTCATATCTTCTACCGAAAATATTTATCGATATCACGTTCAGGGCCCAATCATACCACCACCGCCGCCACCCGTTGCTGAGAGTGCAGACGAAACTCAGAATGTAATTAAAATCCCGTTACCGCTGCCGAAGAAAAAAATTTCCGCTGAAGAAAATAACTGCACCGATCAGAACGCCATTCCTTCAGTCCAACTAGATTGAAGCTAATCGGAATTTAAACGCATTCAGTCCGTTCTTTTTGTTATATTTGTTCACGTGCAAGCACGACCTGACTCCGTCTTTCGAGACGAAAATTTGCTGTTATTACGGATACCGTTGCGATTGCTTATTAACTAATCATAATTTTCGATTCCGTATTTTGTCATAAAATTATTCGCAGTTACCCGCAGATTGCTCAGCATTGTTCAATAATGGCTGTATTTAAGTATGGTGTCAACTTTTTAATTTTAAAAATCATCGTTTAACTTTTACAGTTTTGTAAGAAAATCGTATAGATGTATTTAAATTTTTACGAGTGCTGCTTTTTAAGAATTTAGTCACTTTTGTTAAAATTGACGAGCGCAATTTGAACCCTGTAGCAAACATCGATGTAATTCGTTTAAGAAATCGAGTTTATAACGCTGTAATGAACTATCAATTGTTTATCAGCGCCATAATTTACTATAAATGGTAATTAAAAAAGCTAATGACGATATATACTACTACTAAGTATTAGGGTAAAAATTGATTAATACAATAGCGTATTATTTTTTTTTTTTAGAATCCAATGGATTTATTATATAGTCATAGAGTATCTGACACACGTACTGTAATAGCAATCCCGCTATTCCGATGCTACACGCATCAGACTTCTTATGGTAGTAAGGTTCACGGCCAGAAACATTCTACTAATAGGTAAAAAAGTAACTAGTGGCAGTATCGAATGCTTATAAAACAACGATTTCATTTCACGTGTAATAAGCAATCATCACGCCAAACATTTCCTTTTTCTACTCTGAATGTCTATGATTAGTTGTGCGCAGTTGTTTTTGGAAATCGTTGGTATAAATAATTTATAACGAAGTTCCTTAAATTTTTAATTTTTTAAAAAAGTTCCTCTTCAAATTTTGAAAACGGCGCTTGTGAAATCGAAAATTTTTCATTTTATCAATTTTATATTCGTTTGCACATTAAATAATCGCAACAAAATAATATCGTAATTGCGTCAATAGATTGATTATTAGATCATCGCAAATCAATGTTTATATATTTTTGTGGATGCGTATTTAATTACAATTATTTTTTATTAGCAATAAAAGTAAAGTAAAGTAAGATACCCTTGATAAGGTATCATGGATTGTGAAGTTAAGCTTTCCATAATGGTACTAAGCCCAACGGCACACTAATGAAAGTAGGAGGGCCAGTTCCTTTCTATCTTTGGATTATACGCCTTTACTTTCCCCCAGATAATTCTCTGCTATAACCAATTCAATTTCAGATTAGGTACAAACTTGGGAGCGACTTTGATCCGGGACGAGACAAGTCTCGATAACCTATGACACCTCTGATTTGGTAGCCAAGCACCTTAACCACTAGGCTACCACGCTACCTATTTTAGCGGTATTTATTTACTATAAAAATTGAAAATGAATATATTTCATTTGTTAGTAACCTAAACACAAAAAATTATGAACAATTGTTTCCTGCTAGAAAAATCATTTTTAATACTATCAAAATCAATTAAAATATGTAATATATATATATATTTATATTTATATATATATATATTGAGAAATACTCTTTCGTTTTACTTTTAAAATAAAAATCTCTGGAAAACAATATTTTTCGGAATCGGCGATTATAACACTTTTCGTAATTATTAACTTTTAGGGTAGTTGATAATTTTACTATTTCCATTATAACCTATTACATTTTTTTTATATGTTTATATATAAATGCCGCTTAAAGACATCGTCCTTTTATATTATACGTATATTTGGAAATCGTTAAAATGATTCTTTAAATTATTTCGAATTAAATTCAGAACTTAGCCGCCAAAAAATTAAATAAATGCATATCCATTGATGAAAAAATGAATAAGTTTCTTTTATATATCTGCATTAAATAGATATAAATATATACGTGTTTGTGTGTGTGCGCGCGCGCGTATTTATATGTAAATAAATATTACTACTATCGAATAAATTATTTACCATGCGACCTGTTGGTATAATGCAAAAATAAAATCTTACGTAAGTATAACAAACGTAGGTCGAATGCAACACTTTAAACGATGCCATAGAATCCATAGGTTTTTTAATGAAGCATTCAACAAATATGACCTAAATTTTTAATAAAACAGCAAATTCTTCGGATATAATTCGAAATAAAAAATTTCCCTTTTAGAAACGGTTCCAAAAGTACACTTATTGGGCCTAATAATCAGTCAAAATTACACATTTGTTGAAAACTTAATGCATAAGTTTAAGAAATTTTCAATTACATAAAGTAGACACAAGTGGCATAGCTTTTAGATTCCGGGTCCTTCTGCCGTCTTCTTCGTAAAGATTGTTTTTAGGCTTTATAGTGAATTTTAAAAGTCTGTTTGATATTCATTAAAAAGAAACGAATCTGAAACTTTACATATAGCCTATATAATAGACTCTCAGTAATCGGATTTACATCGAATTATAAGAAAGATTTCGAATAAAAAAAAAGATACATTTAAATAACACGACTCTTTACAAATACAACGGACTTTTTAATTTGAAAGTGAGAAATAAAATAAGATTAAGAAGATTAATTATTTTTCCGATTTTCGGAAATGCATTTCGCGATGTGCCAACATTTTGAATTTTTATATAAATGTACGTGTGCGTGTGTATGTGTAAATATTTCTAAATAAAAAAACAAACGTTTCAAATAGATAACTAACTGGCGCTTAATTTATGCGGAAGAGAAATATAGAAAACGATAATAAAAAAATGGTTTCTTTTTATCTTTTACTCCAGAAAAGTATCACTTTAACTAAAATCAAGCGCGAAGTCCACATAGTGGTGAAAAATGAAAAAAAAAACTAATTCTGTTCGCAACCATCACTTTTAGCCGTATTAAATTATAAAAATATTAGTGTTTTTTTTTTTTTTTGTTTTTTTGAAAATAAACATAACCCTTTAAAATGCAATAAATAACGAAAAGTCTCTTGCATTTCCGTTTTGTCTCTTATAGTTGTAAATTTACGACTAGATTGTAGACGTTTCGTAATAGACAATTCAGTAATAGTATGAAATCTACACAAAGTTGTTCATTCTATTGCGATTAATATATATATATATATATATTTGTGTGTGTGTGTGTGTGTATGTGTGTATATGTATTTTTTTATTCGTCAGCAATAATACAGATAATAATTTATGTATTTTCAAGCATTTGTGATAGTTTTGTTTATTCATAAAAAAATTAATATAAGAGACTTTAAGTAAATATTTTTTTTATTATTATTTTTAATTCATATTTAAATTTTTTACTTTAATTACAAACATTCATAGATTACTGTAGCGATATTGCATATCTGCATAATTTTTATCGTATCGTATGTTATTATAAAATATATATTTTTTAAAAATCTAACGTGCGTTCAATTTCAGCCTGTTAGAAATCCGATGGTTTTAGCTTAATGTAGTAATCTGAATGTTGAGACTAAGCACGACTTACGGTTTTATCCGAAAGTCTCGATGCAACTTCAGTGAATCACAGAAATAGCGGTAGATGAGTCACATGTTTAATACGTTCGCTTCGAGTCGTGACGGTTATTTTATAAAATTGCCTAACTGACGGAATTAATACTGGTTGTAAAAACGTCAAATTATTAAAGCCGAGTGGCCTGTGTAATAACACTAAATAAGTGAATGGGTGTTTTTTCTTCTTTTTTTTTTTATCATTTTCCTCGCGTTTCTGTTGAGACAAAGGTTTGAATAGTAGCCGTTGTTAATTATGTTATATAAAATGCGATCAATCACACTGATGATTCATAGTTTTTCGTTTTTTTCATTTAACACGCACTTGCTTAAACTTTCTGGTTCACCTTGATTGCGTCACTCTGTACGACAAATTAAAAGTGTAAGATTGCTGTTCCGTATGTTAAAAATACACTCTTCCCGTAAGCATTCATTAAATGAATTTACTTATCTATCTATTAAAAGTAAACTGTATTATTGTATTTAATTACTAGTTGTACGGCATATACGCCGACTTTTGTAGGAACCGATTTGAGATTCTAAATAATCCTTGAGCACGACATATTGTGTAATAGATGAAATAGTCGATTTTAAAAATGTATCAAATTGTAATCATTTATAGTCTATCATTAAAAATAAAACTAATGCCGCTATTTTTGCGTGAATATTAAATTTAAGTCACGCAGAAGTACGGAAATACAATTCTTATTAGTGGAATGAATATAAATTACAATTAAAACAAATGCCATTTTCAATTTGCCAAAAACTGAAGTTACTGTAATTACTCGGAAGATAGAAACTGAAAATTTTATTTTATATATATATATATATATATGTATATAAAGAACTTAAAAAAATAAAATAAAAAATTTTAAAACAAATGTATTTGGTTTTTTGTCATATATGTAGATTGTAGACAAAATTTTACACCTGAACTATGGTGATGTTTACTGCTCGTTCGAGCCATCTTATGCGTATTAATAAAGATTCGTGAACATTAGGGTTTAAGTAAAGTTTTTGAGTAATTACAAAATCTAGAAAAAAGTTATTACACAAAAGCTAATAATATCAAATTTAATACAATCTCATGCACCACGTGTAACCCAACTGTCGGAAAATATGGAGCAATAACTCCGATGTTCTGTTTAGACAGAAATTTACGACACGTTTGCACTTCATGTTTTTTTGACGTGAAACGTCTTTAAAATTGCTCATGAAACGAAATCGCGCAACGCTTTCAGTTTTATGTTTATTTTTGTAAATATAAATTAAACGTAAAAATTTAAATAAAATGATTACTATAGTAAATAATAAACTCTAGATGGCATTTTATTCATTTCTGGCGTAAGTAAATACACCGCGTTCTGCTACTTTTATGTTAACCGACTTCAAAAAAAGATGAGGTATTCAATTCGACTGTATTTTTTTTTTTTTATTATTTTTTTATGTGTGCTACCTCGGAACTTTCTTCTAGGTGAACCGATTTTGATGATTCTTCTTTTATTTAAAAGGTGGTGCTTCTCATGTGATCCCATTTAAATTTGATCAAGATCTGACCGGTAGTTTTTGAGTTATCCTTAATAATGCGGGAGATTGAAGCTTTTTGGATGTTTTTCATTCATGATTGTTTTCACCGTCGAGTTAGATTTATTGCCTTAAAATACTATAAATTTACCAAATTACCATGGAAGTGTAGCTTTTGATGTTTTTACCGTGGAGATGCAGTTCATAGTAAAGAAATCGATTTTTTTTTAAGTATAAAGTATGGAGAATAATTTGAAAAAAATTGATTTTTAACAAGAAAAAAATTCAAGTATAACGCTAAAAATTGTAAAATAAAATGCTTTTTTACAAAAAATAAATACCGACTTCGAGGTTTATTATAAAAATTTAAAAATGCACTAAAAAGTAAAAAATTACTCCCGATAAAAAATATATATCAGAGTAATATAACTTAAGGTAATATCGTAATTCTTGTATAACACTGATACCTTAATTAGAGTCGGCATCAAATTCATATTAAAATAATAATTAAAAACTGCATTTAATGTTCATTAAATTGTTCCTAGATATTGTAACATGAATTTGATGCCGACTCTAATAAGTATTAATGTTGTCTCTGATATATATTTTTTATCAGGAGTAATTATTTTTTACTTTTTAGTGCATTTTTATAATAAACCTTGAAGTCGGTATTTATTTTTTGTAAAAAAGCATTTTATTTATATGTAAGTTTCGTTAGTAACTTGTATGTTTGTAATGGAATTGAAAATTTATCTGATTCCGGTTCCGCAAGTACCTCTGCCGCAGCTGTAAGTACTGCAATGTCCAGTGCCGAACGATTGAGACTGTTTCGGAAGCGTCGCAGAGCTGCCGATTCCGCGACAACTCTTGCCCTTGCACTATTAAACGAAACGAGTAAAGGGACTACCCATACATCTGCTGAGAACGTCTGCCAACTGAGGGGCGGGAATACCTGTCGAAGGAATACGATGCGAGAGTATTGGCGTGCAGCAGACGAGCGCTTTAAAATGATTTTCGAAACGAATTCATTTGGTTTATCTTGCAGTGTTTGTGGTCGGCTTTGGTCCGACAGAGATCTAAAGAATGTGAAAGCTGGCAATATTTCTTTTCTTCAGACGAAATTCCCAGACGAAAATATGACATTTCGGTTATGCGATACTTGCAGCAAGTCGGTAGATGCCAATAAAATCCGAACGCTATCACGCTCAAACGGATTTCGATATCCCCCAAAGCCTGACGGACTCCCGATGCTTGATCCGATTAGCAGTTGGTTTTTTTCACCGCGTTTACCATTTATGCAAATTCGTAGACTGCGGTACGAAGGTAATTTTGGCATAGTCGACCAGGTGATCAATGTACGTGTCAATGTAAATAATATGATGCAGCAACTGCTTAAACCGATATAGGCGTTTCACGTTAAATCAACGGCCCTGTGCCCCAGCACAGCCGCATCCACATTTTACTCTCAGTCTCGTATTATAGAGTCCGCATTGAAGCGAAAAATCTGCACTATTAAATTTGACGAAAATTTGAACAAACGATTTTTTAGTAATTTAAAAAAATACGGAAAAATATCGGCGACTACCTTGCCCGTAGTTAAATGCATAGGTGGAGTAACTCGAAATATAACGAAGCTAACTGATTTGTCAAAAATTCAAATGAACCGAAATTTACACATTTTGCAATTGATTAATCGAAATATTTACTGTTTTAAAGTTTAATAAACCGTTTTTTTTTGATTTTTTGAAAAATAATCAGTTTTAGAGTCCGGTTGAAGGTTTTTCTGAGCTAACCTACACTTAAACGAATAAATAGCGAGTAAAAAATAAACGTGAATGATGCCGAAGTGATTAAATAATTCAAGTACAAAAATTCGGTTTAAACAGAAAGCGTCCGTTAATTAACAAAATGCACAGGCTTTATTCTCGATTTTTATTTATTTAATTTATTATTGCACTCGCGTATTTTTTATTTTTTGTTTGCAAACGTTTCTATGACGTAATGATAGTTCTCTGTCGAAAATCGTCTTTGACGTGAAACGTAAGAGGAAAAAAAGTAATGATGTAACGTAACCTGTTTCTTATTCACTTTAATATTATACGTTCATAGGACCAGGTATGAGTAATGGTAATTCTGAAACAACCGGGCATTGTTAATTAATCTGTCTCTGTTGTTTGATAAAATAAGAACAGTTATCTTCAATCCGCCATGAGGACAGAAGCCATTTCTTTCGCTGACACTAAAATATTTTATAACTTTTTTTACATTAGTTTGAAAAATGAGTCATTCGATCGCTACATATTACGCGCTGTTTAAGTGTACGCGTATAATTGGAAACATGTACAGCCGAACTGATGGTTATCCTTCGTTTAATTATTTTTATTTCCTCCGATCATCTTTCTTCTAAATTCTTAATTATATCAGATTCCTTGTCCACTCTTCAAGACACCTGTTCTCTCATGCCTGATCATTCCTATGATTTTATCATTCATTGATTATTCACGTTCTTTCTTCCCTCCATTCCATCAAGATTCATTTGCTGTGGTTTCCCAGTCATTCGGGCATTTTTAATAATGAAGCGGCGAACTCTTTAACTCGAGTTACTGCTTCTTCTCACCTCTTTTTTAAAAAGGCCCATACTCTAATCTCCTCTTGCTGTGTAAAAGTGTTCATCTCAGATTATAATATCGGGTATATACGCTTCCTCTTTTTCTAGCAGCTGTTCTTCCTCTCTTCAGCCTAGCCTTCCTGCCGATCCGTGATTCTCTCGGTTTCCTTCACTTCGTCGTTCTGTTGTCTCCATCATTCGTCTGCGTTCTTAAGCCATACTCTATTATCTTCCTCTCGTTTTCGTTTTTCGTTTGTTTCCTCTCCATAGTGTCCTCTCCACCCAAACGAAGCAAAGAGCATGTTTGCGATGCTGATCATGTGTTCTTTAAGTGTTCATTCCTTTCGATCGAACGTTCTGCTTTCTATTCCAATTTGCTACGAATTGGTATTTCTACTATTATACCTCCTATATCCTGCCTCTCTCTTCTCCACACATCGTGTTCCCATCCTTTGTTCCTTCCTACTAAAAATATCTGACTGCATCAGAATATAACTGATTCATTTCCCTTTCTAATAGTTTTTGGGTAAAGGTCCCCTTGGTTGAGGCGCCCCAAAAAAAAAAAAAATTAAAAAAAATGATTTTCAAATTTTTAGGTTGGAGATACACACTGGGAGCACTACAAATAAAAGTTAAGGTGCAAAAAATTCCGAACATTCATCATCATCAAGTAGCATCCCCAATCTGGGGATTGCTCACACCATTTCTATATTTCGCGGTTCCTTGCCATCTGAATTAGTTCGCTGCATTTTTTCCCGTCAATTTCTATCATTTCGATTCGTCTCCTTCCTCTTATTGTTTTGCCTTTTATTTTCCCTTGCATCGCTGTAACAAAGATTCCTCCCTCTCAGATCTTATGCGCGAGGTATTTCCTTTATCTCTGGATTACGTCTTTTGCTATATCGTATTCTGTCAGTTGCCACCTGCTTAACTTTATTTTTCACCTTTGGCCGTCCATGATATTCTCATCATTCTTCGTAACGTCCACATACCAAATGCATCTAGCTTTTTCCTGCATTTCGCATCCATCGTCCAAGTTTCTGCTCCGTATTTTAGCACTGACATCACGTAACAGTTGTTGATCCTTAGTTTCAATTGTATTCCAAGCTTCCGGTCCCTCAACACCGCTTGTAAATTATTAAACGCTTGTTAGGCCATTCCTATTCTTGCTCTAATTTCTTTTTTATCTCGGCCATCTGAAGTGAATAAGGCACCCAGGTATCGGAATTCTTCTACTTGTTTTAGCACTGTATCATTTATTTTAATTTTTACTTCTTTTCTTCCATTTTTGGAGAATCTCACCACCCTTTGTTTTTTCGGCGTCATGCCATACTTAACTCCAGCTTTATTAATTCGATTTAGCATGCTTTGCAATTGACCAACTGACCCAGCAATAAGCACCCTACCATCTGCATAGCTAATATTATTAATAGTTTTTCCATTGATTGTGAATCCAGTGTTTTCCAACTTTGCTTCCCTCATAATTTCTTCCGAATAAATATTGAACAACCTTGGCGATAAGAGACATCCCTGTCTGACGCCTCTTTCAATCCTGCATTTCGTATCCGAATACCCGCCGTTCAATTTCATCCTTGCTGATTGATCCCAGTATAGATTCACATTTTTTTTTTTTGTTTGTTATCTTTCTGTTTTGATGTTATATTATTCAAAGCTAAACACAATCTTTTTTGTTACACAATTAAAGGCTCAAAAAAGACTGATTCTGACCACCTTTATATTAATTTTATTTGCTCTTTACCTATACTAACAATAAGATCGATAAATTAACGAGTTTGCCCACTTTAAGTCCCTGAAACTAGGGTAGTGAAAATTTAATAGATCAGACCATTTATTAAAGTTTAACTAATTATTTTCCGTATTTCATTTTAAGACTAAAAAATTAAAACTTACGCAAAGCAGAGAGAACATCGTGTTTACATAATTCAGTGCCGTTGCACATTATACTTTTAGAATCGAAAGCGAACCCGAGCCGTTAACAATAATCCAAAAGTATATGCACTAACTGCGAAAAGCGATTTAGCAGAAATAGAGAAATTTTATGATAATTTGAAAAAGATCATGAAATATGCAAAAAAAAAAATCAAAAAAAAACGATATTGTAATAGAGAACCTCAATCCGAAAATTGGAAGTGATCACGGCAATCAAATGACTGGAAAGTTTGCACTCCTGAACAAAATGAAAAAAAGGAAATGCTCCTCGAATTTATCGAATACCACGGATTAATGATACGTAACACGTGCTTCAAACACCGCGAAAGATGGGTGAACCCGGGAGACAGAACTACCATCCAAATCGGTATTATATTATGGTTAATAAAGAGTACAAAAATGCTATCAAAAATTGTCACACCAATCGCACTTTATAATACGGACTGTAAGAAGATGCTGGTTGTTAAGTAGCGGATATTTTTGAAAAACCTTAAAAAGAAAGAGAATCAAAAACAACTGGAAAAATGAAAATGAATAGAATGAGAAATAAATTTCATGAAGAACTAGAGAAAGACAGTATCGTAGCACAGATGATAGCGTATAGAGACGATTAGTATGCGTGGAGGTACGAGGTCGTGAAGGCAGCAACAAATGCAATTCCAACGAAAGAGAAGAGGAAACATAAAAGTGCAGAACATATATAGTCAAAAGTGTATGAACAACTAAATAAAGTTATCGCAAAGAAATTCACGGAACAAAAAGTAAATGGTACGATGAAAAATGCGAGAAAATAAAAAAACCGGGAAAACGACACAACGACGGCAGAAAGGCACACGAAAAAAATAAAACAAATGATGGATAATGAGAAAAGTGAGACTGGAATAACACATACGTGAATGGCGAAGGGTTCGAAAGAAACGTACACAGACTACATAAAAAAATTATATGGTGACCATTCGCAATACACAAAATTCAACATCGAGGTACAATAAGCAGCACCAAAGATAAACATATGCAATTGAGAAGTGGCATTAAGAGCACTAGAAACAATAAAGCCGTGAGCGAAGATAACATTGCTGCTGACATATTATAATAAAACATATTACGCCAAAGTACGAAAAAGAACAGATGAAGATCACTAACAGTTTATATTACGAAGGTGTGCCACGGCAAGATTTTAAGATTATAAATTTCGTACCAATATCAAACGAAAACTACTCTCGAAGATATGCTCAGAGTAGAGAACCATAGCTTTGAGAAGCCGTGCGCTATAAATGCGAGGATTGAACGGGAATTGGACAAGAATTTAAGTGAAAAACTGTAGCCAGAAAAGGAACAAGTGATACAATTTGTCTGTTAAAAGTGGTCATACAGAGAACTCTGAACATAAATAGAGAAATTGCCATGTGCTTCATGAATTACGAAAAAGCATTCGATCGCGTTATTGTAGCAAAATGATATGTGGATTACAGCATTTATATTGGAACCAGTATGCAATGTGAAATAAAGAAAAAGGTGCCCCTTATTACTTAGATTATTTAATATATTATTATACGGGATCGGGGAAATAAGCTTCGGGAATAACAGAATGCTCGTAGCGGAATCCGAAACACAGGCGCAGAAAATGACAGATCGAATAAATAATACAGGCATAAAATACGGCATGAAAATTAACGCCGAGTAAACCAAAGTGATGAAATTTTCAAGAAGCAAGGGCGGCAAAATTAACATAAAGATCGACGACTAAGAAATAGAAAATATAAATGAATTTGGGTACTCGGGAGTGATGATGAATGGAGACGAAAGAGAAAATAAGAACGTGGATCGGAGTGGTAAACACAGCATTTAATCATTTAAATCTTGGAACTCGAAGCATGAAGTTAAATCTACGAGAAAAAAATAATACAAATATTAAGCCTGGAAAATTGCTTGTGAAACATGGAAAATGGGAGCAGACTGCGACAAGGAAATAGTCGCAATCAGAGTGTCATAGGTTATCGAGACTTGTCTCGTTCCAGATGCGAATCGCTCTCAGGTCTATACCTAATCTGAAATTAAATATTAGTTATACCAGAGAATTATCTGGTGGAAAGTAGTAAAGGCGGATCCAAAGTAAAAAGGAACTGGCCCCAACATTCTTTTCAAATCCATTAGATCCTTAAGTACATTATGAAAAGCTTAAATTCACAATTCCCAACGCCCTGTCGAGGGTATGGGACTCACTTTACTTACTTACTTAGAAGGCTGGTGGAGATATCGCGGACCGAAAGCGTATACAGTGGGTACTGACAAAGATAGTAGAAAAAAAAAAAAAGAGCATTGCTAGAGGATATGAAAAATTGAAAACTGAAATAGCTAGCTGATGAAAATCGAGAAAATGGATTCTTCATGATAGCGATGCAACGGGGAAAATTCCCGGAAAACCAATAAAAGGAAAGAGGCGGTTAGAACTAACGACTTTAAACTACTAAGCAATCCGCCGTGCAAGAACCTACCGGAGACAATCGGAAACGAATAGTATCAGTGCAATTTCCCGACTTGAAAGAAGCAACTATGATGATGATGATGTTTTAGCTTATTAATTTAAATTGTAAAACAAATTCAGTTTAACGTTGGTTTTTTTATTCAACATTAATCGTAAATGAGTAACAGCAATAGAAAACAACGTTGATATTATGATAAGATTTAATACAATCGAAGCTTTACAAATAATTTCAGTGTAAAAATGTGGTTAAATATAAAACGTACAAATATTATACTCTAGTACGGTACGAAAACTGGTAGAAACTGTTTAAAAGTTGCGCGCCACGCAAATTTTACTAGCAGTAATTATGGTTCGGAAAAAGCGTAGAGAATAAGACCTAGAAGAGGAACGATTCTGACCTGACATTTAGACGTCCGAATGAAGCGTTTTCGGGTAGTATTTTACGATTGCCTCTGTTTGCTTCCGGTACGATTCAGGAGAGAGAGGTGTCGCGTTAGGCCACTTAGAGGCCGTGTGCAGAACGTATCCTTTATCCTGGGGACTGGTGGGCTCCTGAAGGTCGGGTTTCCCGTTCGTGCAGCAATCGCAATGTCGGTAGAACGGCGGATTTCCATTGCTACAGTTCGACAGCTTCTGTATTCTGCATGGCGTCAATGTGGGTACGGCTTTTCGAGCAACTTTGTCCGATACCAAGTAGGATGCCGCAGCCGCCGAATGCGGCGATCCGTATGCTTCATCCGAGGACGGACTTCCGGACCCCGGCAATCCGGAAGAGGAGGTTATTTTTGGCGACTGCAATAGCGCATAATCCACCTGATCGGCGTGAATGGGCGTAGCAGTCTGTACGTCTCGTCTGCTGCGACTACGATCCACCGTACCGTACTCTGTTTGCACTTGACTGTCGGTTGTTGTTTTATTAGCGGGCTGGTAGCGGCTTTTGCTTCTGTTGTCCTCGAATTCGTTCTCCAACATTCTGTCGTACGATCGAACCGAGTGCACCTCATAATCGTAGTTATTGTAATTTTCCAGTTGAAAACTGATCTTTCGCTTTGTATCGGGACTTTGATCGATCGGAAAGCCGCGATTTTCCATGTTTCTTCTACCGGTAACAGCGCTTGTCTGCACTTCATTCTCGGCTAACTGAACCGGCTTCGGCTCTTCTATGCGCGATTCCTTAGCCGGCGACTTTTTCCTAAACGATGATCGTAATTCTTCTACTATTTTGCCCTTCTTCGATTCAACCGGTTCGTTGGCCGCGACGGCGGACGATTTCTTATCGGCCGGAGGAGATGAACTGACCGTAGCAGCGGTTTTTTTGTTTTTGGATTTTTCCGTTTTTCCGACGTTAACGTTTTCATTGATCATCACTAGATCGCGAGCAGTTTTATCGTTCGATGTAAAATCATGTTTACGATTTCTTAAACAGCTGATGTCGACCAAAAACACGAATCCGGTAACTAGTGCTAGCGTTCCCAAAATTAGGGCGTTATCGAACAATTCATCCGGAACACTATCGAATGACGACATAACCATTAGTCCGACCCCTATGAACAGAAGCGAACCGATGCCTAGAAGGAAACATTCCTGAAATTAAAGATTCGATAAAGCGGAATTAGTTTTTATAATCCGTACACGTGAATAAAATCGCAATTTTCATGTATTTAGAATTTACCAGTGAAAACCATTTTGTTTTCTTATCCCTTAATCTACACTAACGCCTAAGCTTCCATTTGTAAAAATTTTCCATATGCCTGTTCATGTTTCCGCAGAAAGTTACCAAACCAATCTGAATCAAATTGGAATATCCTTTGCCGGAAACAAGCTATTATTCTATTTGTATTCGCTTAAAAACGGAAGAGACGTTTAATTGCTTTTTTGCCTTTTTTCTTTAATAACTATATGTTTATACCGCGATAACCGCCGTTGTTATCAACTGTGAAACGGTAGTATTTTAAATTTTCAGCAAAAATTTTTCGTTCGAAAAATGAAAATTCTGAATGAACACCATGCGATGATAATTGAAAGGTACATCGTCGACTTAAATATTTATTAACTTTTTTTTAATAAATTTTGCCCATTTAGATTTTTTTTTAAATACATACACACACATATATATATATATATATATATATATATATATATATATATATATAACACAAATAACACAACCGTTGTTGTCGCGATAACCTAGTTGCTAGAGCGCTTGACTTCCGTTACAGAGATCACAGGTTCGATCCCGGGCGACGACAGAACTTATTACAAAGAATTGAATTAAAATACTCGCTAATAATCACGTGGAAGGCAATGGCAACCACATCAAATACGCGCTAGTTTAGTACACACAGCAGACACACGCAGGTTTGCATTTATTATCGATAAATCAAACGATTACCAATCAGTTTCGGGTGTGGTCCTGCGTATGTACACTCGCATTGCCTATAGCAATTGCCATGAGCGCCGCTTATTCTGTACAACTGGAATGTAGAAATAGGCAGTCACGATGCTCGGAATCGAGCGATACGACTGAAAAGAATAGCATAACCGTTATAGAAGCAGTGTCGCGTGCATCAGTTGATTTATTAATATTTTTAAACAATTTCCAAATAATAAAATGTCTATTTTGCTTTTATACTCATCTTAAGGTTATTAACTTTTATTAATGAACATTTTTGCAAATAACCTCCGTTTAACAGAAGATATTTAATAAACACATCCACCAGTATGGCGGATCAAAGATCTTACTGCTCAAGACATAGAAAATTAGATACGAAAAGTTTTACTTTGTTAAAAACTGCAAGTCGAGAAAATTAAAGAATAAAAAGAAAACGGGAAACAGACGAAACTACATAAACGGTTTATGTCAGGGAAATGTGCACTATAAAATAGGATAAATCGGGATCACGCACAAAACTACCTACAGAATGTGAAGCATAATATGGTTCGCTTTGAAAAGATTTAGCGTAAGCATGTTAGAGTCAAGTGAAAATATTAAGTTAATTATAGTGATGTTTAAAACCATGTACAAATGCAAATATTAATAATGTCGCATAAGTACTGATACATAGTACAAACGTCGACGAATAAATAAAACTTAAGTACAGAAATAGTTTTAAAAAAAAAATGGAAAAAAATCTAAGGTCAGTGAAATCAAAAAAGTAAAAAATAGAGATAATATGCCTTAACCTGATATGAATATAACATAATTAGGGGAATAAAAACAAACATGTACACTCAACCAGGACGCATGCGCACGCATAGAAACAGGTAAACTTGAAGTACAATATATACAGCTATAGGAAAACGTATGAATATAAATAAAAATAAAAATACGAATATATTTAAATAACAATATTAAATAATGGTAACGTAGAAGCCGATTTAAGACCTGCTATTTGTTGCATCGAGAAAATTTTAGCGACCAGTGCACTTGCGTTACGCCTACCAAAAATTTTCTCATCTCCTACTTTTATGTGAGTCCAATTCGTAGTTGATGGAAGAGATCTAGTTGCGAGTTGTTAGGTTGTTTGGAGAGAAACATTACAGAGACCCGGTGGTATATCAGCCAAGATCAGCCTTTCATTGGGCATTCGATGCAATTCATTACTATAGTGACAAAGACATGCGACAATGTTCGCGTGTTGTTGTAGAACTCATTTAGACAGTTGGTGAGCAGTGTCGATGACGAGAGTTCAGGATCGAAGTTGCTCACTTTTTTTTTTTTCATGCTAGAACTGAAGTACACGTTCTACATATAATTTTGTATAATTAATCAGATAGTCACAGATTTATAAAATCTTTAAAGTAATAACAATAACAGCATTTCGGTGTACTACTGAAAAGTAACAGCTACTACTTATGAAAGTTTCAAGAACAGTGATAATATTTATACAAAAAAAAATTATTTATCGGTAGTTTTCACTTAGGTTTTGATGTTGTTAAGAAGTATTTCTCGTTATAAGTAATTCTCTTCACGTTTAAACTTATAATTCATAAACGCGATCATTTGTAACTGTTAAATAATACGCATTTTTCCCCAAAATATTCGGTACTTATAAGAAACCAGAAATTTCCGTCCCAACAGTCTAGTATGTCGATGTCGGTATCGTGTAATTCAGTGCCGATTGCTTGACCGATCATGATTTCATCGACGACTTCTTTTACCGTTTATTCGATAAGATGATGTTTTGTTTGTCTCAGTAAGTTGTTGCTGTGACATCCAGTACATCGATCACAGTCGATTGAGCTTATTACTGAGCTGATCATAACGGTCACACGGCAAGGAAATTTTACATCTAATCACCGCTATCAAGTCAGCTGCTTTCGCTGTTTCGTCGACCATCGCTCACAGTTGGTGTTCTTTTCCACCGACAAAGTCTCCCCCAGTCTACGATCTGAAGTTACCATTTCTTTATATGTTCATGATGATATTGCACTCAAAAATTTACCGCCACGCATATCGCAGTTAATATAATCGCCGTTAGCAGGCAGAGACATAAAACATTTCATACAATTAAACAGCATTATGTATGCTTATTTCATATTATCTCGGTGACTAAACACACTTAATTCGGATATGATCAAAGTCGCTTTACAAAAAAGTAAGTGACTATATAGAAAGTTTTAAACAATATATATGTATATATGCATGTATATATATATAACTCGGACATTTTGGCCTCGCAAGGGGCTGTGCTCCTTGACCCCTCTTGCTTTCATTTCTGTCTCTTTCTCTTCTATACTTTGTATAAAATGATCAAAATTTACAACATAATTCTTACTGGCATCAACACAAAAAAAAAATAACATAACCACAAAAATCCTATTATAACATTTAACTTTTATTATATAAAATTAAGACATTTTTTCGTTATATTTTTCGTTATATATTTCATTACATAAAATTGGGACATTTTTTCGAATGGGGGGTAGCCTAAGAATTACGTTGTAATTAATTTTAATCCTTACTAATATTATAAATGCGAAAGTAACTCTGTCTGTCTGTCTGTCTGTTACGTTTTCACGCTTAAACCGCTGAACCGATTTAGATGAAATTTTGTATGGAGATAGTTTAAGGTCAAGGAAAGAACATAGGATAGTTTTTATTCTGGAAATATTATATTAATTTTATTATTTCTTACGTATTCGTTCGTTAGTGTATGTTATTTTATTCAGCCAGATGTTTTTGTTCGGAAATTCTAAGAAACATCAGAACGCCAGAAATCGGTTTCGTTATGTAAACAAAATTACCAGCTAGCTTTTATTAACGTGTTGTTCATCTTCGATAGTCGCCATTCGTTCGTCCGTTCCTAGCTTTTACCCGCGACATTGTCCGGAGAAAATTATTATTTCAAGTAAGCTGTTTCGACGTCAATATAAATATAAATGAAAGAGGTTTTATTATTAAATCATAACGATAGTTATATAGGTACTTAGTGAGTAGGCCGGAGATTTCCTTAAAACATTTACATAAATGTATTATATTTTGATTTAAAAAAAAAAATTCTTATTATTTTTACTGTCAATATGCCTCGCAGGCGTAAATCTGATCTAGCGCGTAACTCTAACAGAGCTCGAGCTGCGAAAGTAGCTAGAACTGAGGAATCTCAAGAGCAGACACAGACCAGACAGATTTTAGATGCCGAGCGTCACTCCTCTCAAAAGGTTTCAGAGATCTTAGAACAGACTCAGGCACGGCAAGCTTTAGACGCTGAGTGTCACGCCTCTCAAAGGGCTGCCGAGACCTTAGAACAGACTCAGGCACGGTAAGCTTTAGACGCTGAGTGTCACGCCTCTCAAAGGGCTGCCGAGATTATAAATGCGAAAGTAACTCTGTGTGTCTGTCTGTCTGTCTATCTGTTACCTTTTCACGCTTAAACCGCTTAACTGATTTTTTTACGACAAAGCTTTCCATTGTAATATAAAGGCCATCCATTTGAGATATATATATATATTTAATAGTAAATGAATATACACTGGCAGGACAACGTCTGAAAAACGTTGTTTACAAAAATTTGTTGAATTAAAATTTTACTACTGTAATTGTAAATAAACAAAAATAATTACATAAAAGTAAATAATAAAAAAAATATATAGAAGTAAATACCTAATAAAAAAAACCAATAATAATAAAAAAAAAAAAACCTATAGTTATAATTTAATAATAAAATCTCTTTCATTTATATTTGTTGTCACGTCGAAACAGCTTACTTGAAATAATAATTCTCCGCGGACAACGTCACGGATTAAAGGTAGCGATCAAGCTATTTTCAATTTTAGAAACACAGAAGTTGCAGATCCCATAGATGAAGTACGAACATATCAATCTGGTCGTTATGTCAGCAGCAACGAAGCCGTATGGCGGCTCTTAGGGTTCCCGTTGCACGAAAGGCATCCCACCGTAACACATCTCAGTGTGCACTTAGAGAATGGTGAGCGGGTTTATTTTAATGAATATAATTTCCACGAACGACTATCCCATCGACCAAAAACCACACTCGCCGATTTTTTTAATCTTTGCACGAGGGATGAGTTTGCAAGAACTCTGTTGTATGCTGAGGTACCGAGGTATTACAGATGGGACGCAGCCAGTAAAGCTTGGAAACGCAGACTTCAAGGAACTACCGTTCAGAATTGGCCTGGTGTTAAATCCAGTGACGCTTTAGGACGCGTTTACACTGTCCATGTTACTAATATAGAATGCTTTTGTCTGAGAATACTTTTACACCATGTACGTGGACCAACCTCTTTCAATGATCTCAAGAAATACAATAATCAGGAATTTCCGACATTTCGAGAGGCATGCGGGGCAAGAGGATTGTTGGAAAATGACAATCACTGGGATTTGACACTGGAAGAAGCTACACAATGTAGATCAGCAGGCAAGGCGAGAGAGCTTTTTTCTATCTTAATAGCAACATGTGGACTTTCTAACCCTCAACAACTATGGGAAAAATACAAAAATTACATGACAGATGATATTCTACATAGATTACAAGAGCACATTTCTAATGTTACATACAATGATTTAATTTACAATGAGGGACTAACAAAGATTGAAAATCAAGTGATAATTATTACTGGAAAAGATTTATCATATTTTGGGATGAACAGACCCCAAAGAACCGGAGAAATTAGCAGTGATTTAATAAGGGAACTAAACTACGACGCAACTTCTTTACAACAACAAATAACTGAGTCTGTTCCACGATTAAACCCAGAACAAAGATTAGTTTTTGATAATGTTGTTCAGAAAATCGAAAATGGCGAAGGTGGTTTATTTTTTTTGGACGCACCCGGAGGTACCGGTAAAACATTTCTTTTAAATTTACTTTTAGCCCAAATCCGGAAAGATAAAGGTGTTGCTGTTGCCGTAGCCTCCTCTGGAATAGCTGCGACGCTACTCAATGGTGGTCGAACGGCACATTCAGTTCTTAAGCTGCCCTTGAATTTAGCTCATGAGAAAATGCCGGTTTGTAATATTACCAAAAACAGCGAGCGTGGGCGAATGTTGCAACAATGTAAGTTGTTGGTTTGGAATGAATGTACTATGTCCCACAAAAGAGCAGTAGAAGTTTTAGATCGGACTATAAAAGATATTAAGAGCAACCAAAGTATTATGGGAGGAATGGTGGTACTTTTAGCTGGTGATTTTAAGCAAACTCTACCGGTGATCACTAGAGGTACACAGGCAGATGAAATAAATGCATGTTTGAAAGCGTCTACATTGTGGATGCATGTAAAAAAATTTTGTCTCACTACAAACATGCGAGTACAGCTGCATTGTGATATACAATCGGGGCAATATGCGGCTGCTCTTCTGAAAATCGGAGAAGATCGTGTGCCCACAGATAATAACGGTATGATTACTTTGAAAAGTGAATTCTGTAATATTGTCCAAAACACAGATAATTTAAAAAACAACGTTTATGCCGATCTGAAAAATAATATGCAGAATAGAGAATGGCTATGTGAAAGAGCAATTTTAGCACCGACAAATGAAATTGTGGGGCAGATAAATGGACAAATATTGTCAGATCTGGAAGGTGATGTTGTCGAATATCTGTCTGTAGAAAATGTCATGGATACTGAGCAAGTGACGGCGTACCCTGTAGAGTTTCTCAACTCTTTAGAACTGTCAGGGGTACCTTCCCATAAGTTGAGACTGAAAGTTGGTGTCCCAGTCCTTTTAATGAGAAATCTTGACGCGCCAAGACTCTGTAATGGCACACGGGTACAAATTACACACTTGGGACGGAATATTGTAAGAGCAATTATTATGACTGGAATAGCAAAGGGAGAAGATGTATTAATTCCCCGTATTCCAATAATCCCAACCGATTTGCCATTCCAGTTCAAAAGAGTCCAATTTCCCTTAAAAGCAGCATTCGCGATGACAATAAATAAAGCTCAAGGACAAACACTGAAAGTAGCAGGTGTACATTTAGAAAAAGACTGTTTTTCCCATGGGCAACTGTATGTGGCGTGCTCGCGTGTCTGGAGCCCACAAAATCTTCATGTTTTTGCAAAGGACGGTAAAACCAAAAACATTGTTTACAAAAATGTATTGAATTAAAATATTACTACTGCAAATGTAAATAAATAAATACTACTGTAAATATAAATAAATAAAAATAATTACTTAAAAGTAAATAATAAAAAAAATATATAGAAGAAAATACTTAAAAAAAACTAATAATAAAAAAAAAATCTATAGTTATGATTTAATAAAAAAACACCTCTTTTCATTTAGATTTTAAAGCCTACTTGACAAAAATGTGTTGAATTAATATATTACTACTATAAATTTAAATAAATAAATACTACTGTAAATGTAAATAAATAAATACTACCGTAAATGTAAATAAACGAAAATAATTACATATAAGTAAATCATCCAAAAATATATATAGAAGAAACAGCTTACTTTAAATACTAATTCTCCATGGACAAAGTAGAGGGTAAATGAGGTAACCAATATGCGTGTTGATTCTACACAAACATTCGCTAAGCAACTTTTGGATATAGGCGAAAACAAACTTCTCGCAGATCCTGCAACACAGAAGATATCATTCCCACCGAACTTCTGTCAAATTCAGTCATCAATTGAAGATTTTGAAAATAAGATTTTCACAAATATCGGCAACAACTTCAGGAATCACGATTGGCTTTGCGAGCGTGCCATCTTACCTCAAAAGAATGATAACGTCTATCGAATCAATAATAAGATTCAACTGAAAATTTTTGGGTTAAAAATCTATTGGTACGGTTAGAAAAGAGGATCAAGCTGTTAATTATCCAGTCGAATTTTGAAATGCCACCGCACAAACTGACATTGAAAATTGGCTCACCAATTATTCTCCTTTGGAATCTTAACACGCCAAAGTTGTGTCATCGAACCAGAATTTCCTTGAAAAAACTGATGCCAAATGTGATTTAAGAGACAATAATTAACAGGGAAAATATATACAGGAGAAGATGTGCTGATTTCACGCATTCCAATAATACCCATTGATTATTTACCTTTCACATTCAAACGATTACAGTTTGCTGTGCGTCTCACATTTCTGATAACGATCAACAAAGATCAAGGGCAGTCGAGGTTTTCCGTATGGTCAAATATATGTTGCTTGCTCTAGATTATGATTATGCTAAATGATAGTATTAATTTGATATATTTAAAGTCAGTTCGGTTATATGGCGCGTAAAATATATTGTTCGTTCGCGTTAATTAGTAATAAAAAAAGGTTATATAATTTATCGCAAATCTGTAATAATAAAAATAACAATAATTAAATAATATAAATATTAGTAATCTTTCATTTTTACGTATTTTACGATAAAGCTTTATCGATTTTTCGTTGTAATATACAGGCCATCCATTTGAAATAAATATATCGAATAGTAAATGAATATACACTGGCAGGACAACGTCTGAAAAACGTGTTGCTAAAAAATATTTTGAATGAAAATTTTACTACTATAAATGTAAATAAACAAAAATAATTACATAAAAGTAAATAATAAAGAAAAAAAATAGAAGTAAATACCGTTTTATTATTATTTTTTTTCAATACATAATAAAAAAAAACTTATAGTTATAATTTAATAATAAAACTTCTTTCATTTATATTTGTATTGATGTCGAAACAGCTTACTTGAAATAATAATTCTCCGCGGACAACGTCGCCGGTTAAAAGCTAGTATATATATATATATATGTATGTATGTATGTAGGTATATAAAATGTATATATCGTAATTCTTAATGAATGATAAGAAATGATGTACCGATATGACTTTTCTGTTATAAATTTAAAACGTATATGTCCGTTACACAAAGTAAAAAACACTGGAAACACAGAACAAATAAAACACGTCCATTCTCAAATAAATAATAAAATAATAATAATAAAATAATTTAATTCAAAAAGTGCAAAACAATATATGTACTTACTGTTTTCTGGGTACTTTTCAATTCGCCAATCAGGTGCGCGATGAATAGCGCAATGCAAATGATTGTATATGCACCAAAAGTAACATCTGCAAACCAAGATCCGGACTGATTCCAGGTAACATTATTCAATAATGGCCACTCACGAGACTGTTTCTCTAGGAAGAAAAATAATCTGGAAGCTTCGTAATCCGTCCACCATTTATATATTAAACAGCTGATGCAGAGCAGCTGCAAATTGAATTAGGGTAATAGAAGAAAGTTCTAAATAAAAACGATTTGTTTCTTGTGAAATGTCTAAATCTAATAAGAAAAAAAAAAACGTAACTTACGTATATTCAAACATGATCTTTGTTTGCGCGCTGAATTTTTATTTTTTGTATATATTTCCGATTATGCAATATTTTGTAAATTCATGAAAGTGATCGCCGTATTAGTCAGCTTCATGGAATTTCAGTGGAAAATATTAAAAATTAAAACATTAATTATCTTGGGTTAATTTGCTCTAGACTAAAATTTTGAGATGGAACCCTTGATCTTTAAATTAGTGTTGTAATTGAGTGCTGGTTCTAATATATTATTGCTGATATTCAGAATGCATTTTAAATATTCGTCTTGCTCAAGTTACTATATCGTTTAGAAGTGAACAGTCGAAATTTATCGTTCGAGAATGAATTAGAATTTCATACAAAATTGACCGATTGAAAAACGCTTAAAAGTTACAATTAAAAACAAGTATCAATAGCGTAATCAATAACAAAAAGTTTAAAAATATCCTGAACACAAATATAGTCTTTAATTCCGTATTTTTCTAATTCATTTTTTTTTTTCTCGTTTTCTTGCACATTTCTAAGTGATCTAGTAAATTCATTACTCCGATTATTCACTTTGAAGAAACACCCCATCCATTGATCATGTAGACTATTATTTACATAGCAAATAAAAATACTGAATTCAAGATTTATTATGAAAATATAACAAAAATACACTACTAAAAAGTAAAAAATAATTATTAGATGAAAAATATATTTCGGAGTGATATAACGTAATGTGATACTCTCGGAATTCATACACAACATTTATTCTTACTAGAGTCGGCACCAAATTAAAATTGACAATATCTAAAAACAATTTAAGGAACATTTAATGCAGTTTTTAATTATTATTATAATACGAATTTGATACTGTGACCCCAAAAAGTTAATGTTGTATAAGAATTATGATATCATATTAACGTATATCACTCTAAAATGTATTTTTTGTAGAATAAAAAATGTTTTTTCAAAAAAAAAATACCGACTTCAAGATTTATTATAAAACTTTAATAAAAATGCACTAAAAAGTAAAAAATAACTATTTAATAAAGATGCACTAAAAAGTAAAAAATAATTATTCCCGATAAGAAATATATTTCAGGGTGATATACCTTAAGGTGATATTATGGTAATTCTTATGCAACCGTGGGCGTCGCCAAGGAGGGCAGCGAAGGGGTAATGCCCCGCTCCCTGGAGCTTCGAAACTTTTTAATCAACTGGCCATGATGAGTGTTCATAGGCGCGTAATCATGGACAGTTTTTGGAACACTTTTATGATAAAGTAGTATAACAATTTGCCAGAAAACCACGAAAATTATGTTTCAATTAAGATTTTATTCTTGTTTAATAAAATATTAAACCTTTCCAAATTATAAATTTTATTTTTCCTATAACTCATACCCTCTTTCTATCATCTTGCCCCCCGGGCTTATCGGTTGGCGACGCCCTTGTATGCAACATTAACTTTTTGGAGTCGGCATCAAATTCATATTAAAATAATAATTAAAAATTGCATTAAATATTCATTAAATTATTCCGAGGAGATATTGTAATATGAATTTGATACCGACTTTAATTAAGGTATTAATGTTGTATAAAAGTTACGATAAAGTCACCTTTAAGGGTATATCACTCTGAAATATATATTTCTTATCGGGAATAATTATTTTTTCCTTTTTAGTGCATTTTTATTAAATTTTTATTATAATAAATCTTGAAGTCGGTATTTCAAAAAAAGAAAACATTTTATTTTACAATTTTTAGCATTATAATTGAATTTTTTTCCCGCTGAAAATCAACATTCTCGACACATTATTCTCTATATTTTATACTAAAAAAAAAAAAAAAAAAAAAAACGATTTCTTCCTTTCAAACTGCATATTTTCGGTGAAAACATCAAAATATATAATCGCCTTCCTCATTTACAGCTGCACGTTCATGGTAATTTAACAAAAATTAATGGTATCTTAAGTCAGTCGCCTTCGTTACCCTAATAAGAAATTATCTAAAGGGATCACCACATTTTTTCACATTTTTTGACGAATACACAGCCTATGTTCATCGATTTTCGTCAGTATTCACTTGATACAATAGCTATCGGTAAAATGAAAAAAAAAAACATACGTGACAAACGTAGAATATCTTTTTAATTTGGAAGTCGGTAAAAATAAATAAAATAAAAACTATGTTTTTTTTTCGAAATGATTACTTATAAATAGATGAAGGATTTATGTACAAAGCACGATTAAAAAAGTTTAAACATAAAATACGGAAATATGTAAATTGTCTACATCGGAAAATATTATGTTAATTATTCAAGCATTATTATTATAACGAAGCATTAAGCTACGAAATGGACACAATGTCATTTTCATTTTTTTTTTATTATAATAACAGAACGAATAAAGAAAAATTAGTCAATACATTTTAACTTGTACAGATTATCAAAACTAAAAAAAAAAAAAAAAAAAAAGTAGGAACATCATCTCAATCCAAAAATATGACATACTTAAAGCTATCTGTCGAGTATCCCCTCTTCAGTGAAATATGGGCTATTCTGTCGAACGACGTATGGAGAACTGCATTAATAATTTAACGACTTCTTTTCCGGCAGCTGGTCCGAATTTTGCTCGAATTATGTTCAAAGCCGCCGGTGTAATACTTATGTGAAATCGGTATCGTTGAACGGCAATTCATCGTATTTAAGCTTATGCGAATTACATACAGAAACCGAAATCAGCAACATCCCTTGCCAGTCCACTTCCGGGAATATCGATAGTGATCACATTAATTTCATTAAAATAGAAAGAAATGGAGCGGAAAATGTTTACTTTATCACATTCAACGGTTAAATAAATGACAAAGGGGAGTTCACAGGTGAGTTTTCTTAAAAGTTTTTTGTTGACCAATAACTCTGCCTTATCCAGAACAGCGGAGATAATAGTAATTGTCGTGTTCGCGTACAAGTTAAAATTAATAATAGCACACACACACACACTTACCAGCTCAAATACTTTCAGTAAAGACCATTCGTCGCAACCGGACATGTTAACGAGCCGGGCGGCCACGTTATCTGTTATAAAAATTCCAGGAATTGGGTCGGCTGCGTTTAATCAACATTCCCGCTGAAATCAGGACGTCATCATTATACACATCGTCCGTTAAAATACATATGTATTTGTGCGTAAGTACATCATATCGTGACAGATTATTAGAATTATCCACACTGCCCCGCGGGATTAAACGTTGTTTTTTCGTATTTATCGTCTTTTTGCGAAATTTACCAACGCCGTGCTGTGCCCTGCAACGTCATTTGCTCTGTCCACGGATACCGCGTTATAATATCATGTAAATGATGTACCTGGCCGTGACATAATACATAATAAACCGGCGCCTCTTCTCTTGCTTCTATCGCGGAATTTGATAGGTTGTTCACGCTCGGACCCCAAGATATGCGCAATGAATAAAGTAAGCAAATTTTCAGCAGGCCATGAACGCTCAAACGGGAATTAGAATTATCAAAAAGTAGGTGAAACCGAGGACAAACATTAAAAACAGTTACTTCAAGTTCGCTAGTATTTCGTAAATTCTTGTTCAAATTTATTCACACGCCGGAGATTAGATCTTGTTAGTTAAAGTATCACAAAATACACTACGTTGCCGCATTTTATAAATTTTCCCGGATAAAGTTTTAAAATTATTCTTGAAGCGGTTTGTCTAGAATAAAATAAGAGGGATTAGGGGAAACAAAATTCAAGAGAGGAGAAAATGAAGTATATTGCGCCTGTTATATTCTATCCTTTCCCTCTTCTTTTTTTTTTTTGGAGGAGGGGGGGGGGGCAAGGACAATGACCCATCATCCAAGAATTACGAACAAAAGGATTAAATTTTAATATATGGAGAAATAGAAGAAATGAACTCTGCTAAAGCTGGAACAACACCTGGTGAAGGAAAGTATGTGGGAAGCACAATAAGGGATAGTAGGAAGTTTAAGATGTAAGAACTTAGTGTAGAGAAGGGAGCGCTCCTGCACAAGAAGAGCACATCATACGATTGTGCGGTAAAAATAAAACAAAAAAAAAAAAAGGAAGTTTATAACTTTTCCCTCTCCACATATTATTCCCATTATATTGATTACTTCCTACAGACAACATTTGATATCGTATGAAGATACATAATTGACTCCTTCCATTTCTAATTATTTCTTGGTAAAGATCCCTCCGGTTGACAAACCCAGAAAAAAAAAGTAATCTTATCTGTCAAGGTTCACAGGCCACTAAAAAGTTTGAAACAGCTCGAACTCGGAAATCTTTAATCTGCAAGTCATATATATATATGTTGTTGTTTTTTTTTCGATCAGAAGTTTGTGAATAATCCGTACTCGGGTTACACGTAAAAAGTAATATTTTCACTGAATTTTAGTTTTCAAAACTTTTGACTACATTTTAATAAGACGAAAAAATTAGAAGTATAACAATAAAAACGAATCCCATACTATTGATAAGGTATCATGGATATTACGTAGCTTTTTATAGTGTACTAAGGGGCTATATGAAGAGAGTATTAGGACCAGTTCGTTTCGCTCGACCGCTTTTTTACTTTCCCAGACTTCTCTCTGGTATAGCTTTTTTTTTTTTTTTTTCTTTTTGGGCGCGCCAGCGGCATTGACCCAACAACAACAGAAATTAAGGAAAGGGTTAAATAAAGAGACGATTAGAAATAGAACTTAGGAAAGATTGGAGTACAGGGATTATATCTGGAGATGGAAAGGAAAGGACAAAGGAAGAATTATACGGAGCAGGAAGACCAAGTGCCAAGATTTTGGAGTACAAAACAGAGCGCTCGGAATCAAGGGTAGGGCATTCAAAGAAGATGTGGTTTGCATCACATATGAGAGGAGAGATGGAATTATGAAGGGCACAATCGGAAGAAGAGGACAGGGAAAAACGAAAACGTGAAGAGGGTAGAAGGGTGTATTAATACGCAGTCTGATTAAGGAAATAATCGCGGAGCGTTGATAAGAATAGGATTGAAACCACGGCTGAGAAGAGGGAACCGGCTGAATTTGAAGATAATGAGAGGCGGAATTAGAAAATAGAGAAGGATAGATGCCCGACCGTAGTCGGGAATGATTAGCTGAGGAAAGAAGGAGGATGTCCGAGGTAGGAATGTTGCAGAATAAAGGACCATCGCGGGCGGCCGAGCGGGCTAAAAAGTCCGCTAACTCGTTGCCCTCGATGCCAGAGTGACTAGGAACCCACAAAAGGTCAATAGTAATGGAACGGGGTGAGAGTAGATTGGATATGAGAAAACGAATTAAAAGAATAATAGAATTGGAGGAATGAGAAGGAGGAAAAGAAATGGCTTGAAGAACACTTTTGGAATCGGAGACAATCAGACATTTACTGATTCCTCTTATGGATGGAATGAACGAGACTGCGCGTAAAATGGAGATAGACTCCGCTGTGAAGATAGAACAGAAGGAATGGAGCTTGAAGGACTCAGAGTGATTCAGTGAGAGGGAGGTAAACGCGCCGCCCATCCCGTTCTTGTTTTTAGAACCATCAGTGAAGAATGTTAGATGAGAAGGAAAAGATGTGTCAAGCATGTGGAGGAATTCGGGTTGGATTGAAGAATGTGCGATGGAGCTGGTTTGGAGAGGGAGAGAGAAGAGATTAATAGCCAAATGCTGGAAAAGTCACGGGAAAAGTAAGGAAGCTTGAAATAAGAAAAGACATAAGACGAAAAATTGGAGACTCGAGCTGCTACAAAAGAAAGGATTGGGATTTTGTGAGGAACAAAACGCCATTGGTTTTTAATACTAAGATAGGAAGAGATAAGATTAGATAGAATTTTAGATTAGGTATATACATATATATATATATATATATATACCGCAAGGACATCCCAACTGGGTCTGGAATGATTAGACAAATCTCAAACTGGCCAGCTCCGGTTTCGTAGTTAAGCATCTTAACTACTGGCTACCGTTCTATTTTAAAATTGCAAAAATCATCGTAGGCTAGAGTGAAACTCTTACTAGCACGTCTCTCTAAACGTTATCTATTATTTTAAATAGGAAGACCTCTGTAGTCAGAAATTGATCGTGATTTAGAAGTACGGAGTAGATTTAGATTATCTGTTTAATACCTGGTTTAAAAATTAATTTTAAAACTGCACCGTCCGAAGAATATTATCTATCGATAAAAATCAGGAAATTTCGAAATGGGCGCCGGCTTAGTCGCTTGAAAATATATTAATTTCATCAAATCATGTCAGTTAAAAAGGTTCTCTTTTAAAAATAAGCCCTTCTTCACGTATATAGATATATATATATATATATATATATATATCCCCTAGCGAATAGAGTTTACTTTTTAACAGTTTTAACAAATTGAAAACATTTGAATTTCCATTCTATAAGTATAAACCTTAGTGATCTAATGCAGCCCACATACGGCTAAAGGTCGGAACACAATCCGCATATCGAGTCATATATGGTGGTGTGTGGCCACATGTCAATGACGTTCCTTAGAACGCATGCGCATGTACGCACGGAGCTTCTTCGATCCATTAGCCAGTAGCCGAAGGTGTTTTAGGGAATTTTTCGCTCTAAATTGCATTTTCTTGTTTCTGTTAAAATTGCTTTAAGGGAGTGTTTTTCTTTGTAGCGCCAACTCAGTTGTTTCTAAGCGTAGGCGACTCTCTAGTTATATAAATGTAATGTTCGCGGCAATAATGATTGTGTTATATTCAAAACGTGAGTGTACACGCAAAAAACTACACTTGCAACTGTAAATGTTTGATTTATACAAATGCAGATGCAAGTGTGTGTGTCTCTATTGTACAGCAACTAGCGCGCATATGATATGTGTTGTATGTGGTGGTTTGCTATTGCCTCCACTTAACTATTGACGATTATTTAATTATTTTCGCGATAATTTCTGTCGTCGCCTTGGATCGAACTCGGAACCTCCGAGACGGAAGTCAAGTGCTCTCTAGCAGCTAGGCTATCGCGACGAGTTCAAGAAGAGTGCAGCAACAAAAAAGGAATGTAATAGTTTCGATGCCATTCTTATATTGCTACATCATCAACTGCGGCAGCAACTCAGCAGCTTACCTGACTGTGACAAAAAACGTATCAAATTAATAGTTCACGTCAGACGAACTCGATCACGACAGCTGCTGAACACCGCGATGTCACGGTTAAAATGTAAAGTAATTAAGCAGGATACGGCTGTTGAACGATGATGTGTTAATTGTTCCATCAGTAGGCATTAGGCAGTTTATTGACCGTTCAATTGTCAACAGACACTGCGATGTGTAGTTACGGTCTCGGTTCGGATGTGTCAGTTCTGACCGTAATCATTTAGTGAAGTAAAATAATTTTAAACATTACTGCTAAGCAAATTATATAAATGCCGAAATTGTCAGTTGCTTCCATTACGATATTTGATTCATCGTTTGCTTAAGAACTATACTTTTAAACCGGTTTCCGGTGTCATTCAGAATACAATACTAAATGTTGTTAAAATGAAGTGACGCTAAAGCAAAAAAAAGTAATCAACCCGCAAGGCTCAGACTAGTTGCATATCAAAACTATATTTCGTGTTAAAAAATAATATAAATTAAACCGAAACCGGTGGAGCCGGGGGGAAAAAAAGCATCAACCGAAGTATAAAGAAGCCCTAGTAGGAACGGATAAAATGGTAATTTTCCGAAAAATCTAAGGAAGTAGTTTATGAGAATTATTGTATGCTTGGGAGAGTGTATAGGGGAGCTAAACACGAAGTATATAGTCTTTTTCAATTTCAAGCGACCAAAAATATCCATCTCATTGTGTAAGTCACGAATGATAATTACACAAAAGAGGTCGATCATCGAATAATGTTACCATCGATTTCCAGCCACTAAATCAATTGCTGACGAAAATCGTTTTTTTAATTTCAATCATACGACGGTGTTCGAATCTAAACAAAACTGTTGTATGTAAGCTTCGTACTAGTGGAAATGTTGAAAAACAAAATTTTGTAAATGTGAAAAATGTGATACAAAGGGTCTAGCCGGTTAAACGGGTAAAAGTTTCTTTGAACCAAACTTTGTAAAAAAAAAAAAACATACATCTAGGCATGAAAAAAGTAATTGATACTGAAAGTTTCAGACCCCTAGTCCCACAGTGAGCTGCTGTTTAGACATCGTTTTGTGATTTTCGTTTTTTTTTTTTACGATATCTCAGCTATTTTTCGATCGATGTTAAAAAATTCATACTGAAGGTTAACGATAATGGAAAGTTCTATAACCGTGAATTTTTTTTTTTCTGATTTTTAGACGCTAAATTCAAATTTTTAGAAACGTTCAAAACTTTTAAAATGTCATAAAAAATATTTTAATAATCCGGTAACGGCGAAAAACATATATATATATATATATAACATGTATTATAGTGTAAACTATCTACTGAAATTTTTTCAGATTTTTAAAAGTGGTGGAAGAGGTTCAAAAAAAAAAAATAAAAACGTGCATTTTTGACTGAAAACCCTCTTGAAATTCAACTAATAACAACGGAATAGATATACATATATGTTACGTATTTGAAGGTAATAAGTTTTCCTGAATTTTTTCAGATTTTTGGAACGGGTGGAATAACTCTAAATAATAAAATAAATAAATAAACTCAAAAATTAAATAAAATCATACGTTTTTGGTTGACGAAATAACTTTTGAAATTCAACTAACAACGACGAAATAGATATATGTTACGTATATTATAATAAAATTTATTTTTTTCCTGAATTTTTTCGAATTTTTAGAACAGATGAAACAAGTCCAAAAAAATGAAAACGCGCATTTTTAGCTGAAAACCCTCTGAAACTTCAACTGGAAGGAAACTATAAAATCTAAGTTACATAATTTGTCATTGCGTTACCTAATTTGCTATTACGGGAATTTTAAATTCGTGCAGAATCTCTATATTTTTTTATTTATTAAAAGCATTATTATTTTTCAGTTATAATGCATTTATTTAAAAATATATTTCTGTCATATTTAGAACGAAGAAAAACCGGAAGTTTTTTCAACACCCTTTAAAAGTGAATAAAACGGGGGGGAAAATCGGAAGCCATGGCTAAGTTATTTTTTAATGATTTGTAATAACTAAGCTAGCTCAGAACTGGTCCTGAGCAATAAGAATCACAGCAAAAACTCTTGTCGATTTTACACTTAAGATTTCAATTATACAGACTTGAAAAATACCTCAAAAAATTACACAGATGCAAAAATACGTTGGCGCGCGAAATAAAGTGGCGTATTAATTCATATGCGCATGCCCCAGGATTTATAAGGGACCCCGTGAGGGAAGCGACTCTCTTCAACTCACTTGAGGCCCACGTATGAGCCCTTGCACATGCGCATATAAAATAGCGTGCCTCTTTAATTTCGCGCGCCAACGTATTTTTGTATCTATATAGTTTTTTGCATATTTTTAAAGTCTATAATTGAAATCTTACGTGTAAAATAGGACAATATTATCTAACTCGATGCCGTTCAAAGCTGTATGGCCCCGATTGGGACCATCAGTCTTCGAAATACGATTTTCCGAAGAATGGAGAGTAAACTGTTGTCGGATCAAGCGACCTCCTGTCTTTTAGATCTATAAAGTCTAGAGCATCGATCCATGGTGGTCACCGCTCCCTATTTCACATAGGGAATTCTCAATTCTATCGAAACTGCCGTTGCAACACATGACATTATCTCTCAACTACATCTTTGAGGGAACTCCTCCTCCACCTTCCTGCCATCTGTGTGTGCTCACAGTATTTCCAATTGTAGAACATTTGCTTCAACGGTATACTCTCAGCGCTTCGAACCATACACCCCACTGCACTATCCGTTATCAAACCATCCGAACTGTGTTAAGGCGGTTTTGAATTTTGCAGCATCCAACAGACTGTACCGGCCTACTGTAATTTCCATTGGGTCTAGGCGCCGTAATAACCCAGATAGTTACACGCGGCACCCCCATATTTATCCGGAACAATTAAAAACCGGATAAAACTAAATAATGAAATTAACCAAATGTTAGTGAATTTAGTTACTGTGAACAAATTTAACTACTTGCAGGATCCCTTAATAAGAAATAAGAGAAGTTACAAAGGGGAGATAAAGATAACAACTAGCCCGGCTAGAAATATAACCGCTAAATTATCAAAAATTCAGATGAACAATAATGTAGAGCGATTAAAAGGAAAGAAGTAAACTTCAATATTTTCAATAACGCGCAACAGAAACATGGACAGTAAAAGAGGAACAGGTGCAAAACGATTCGTTACTTTTAAGGTGGACATCGGCTTAATTTCAGAACGAAAATATATATAAAAATAATCAGATGCACATATTATTATTAGAATCATTGGAAAGAAATTGCTTCTTGAAGAGAAATTAGAAAGCTGTTATGAGGAAGATATGAACTAGGAGGATCGAATAACACATTACATAGAAATTCCAATAATTCATGAAACGTACAGCGAAATTAGTAAATTCTCTCATCAATCTTAATATCGCCAAGTTTTTTCGGAAGGACAAAGAAATGAGAAGAATTTTTCAAAAAGTTGAAATATTTAAAACGTTGCGTAGCATTATATTTCGATAGTATTGCTTTTTCGGTCGTGTCTGTATATACTGACCAACCGACGAGTATTGTTTCTTTTTTTTTTTTAGTATGTTGTGGAAAAAATAAATTTATCTAATTCGAGAAATCTTTTTAATATCCTTCGATTTATAATATCCTTCAATTTATAATATCCTTCAATTTATAATATCCTTCAATTTATAATATTTCGAGCTATCACAGAAACCAGTTTTGAAACATTTATTCGTTCTAAGAGTTTTAATATTCCAGTTTTGTCGGACAGTGAGAACATTTCCTTTGCAGCAGCGACTCCGAAAATTTTTCGTTTTATTATAGGATTGGTCGATTCCATTAAATGTGATAAACATTTTCAACACGACTAATGTGGAAAATATTCATATTGATAATTTTGTATAAGCAAAAGTAGAACACAACTAAGTAAATACTTCTGAAAAAGGCGTGTTCATGGGAATTTCTCCTTCATTTACAGCTGCTTTAATACTATGAAAATCCTCACCAAAGTAATAATTTTTCTCTCACCCATCTAAACAGCTTTAGCTTGGAAAATAAATGGAACTCTTAAATTTTCTTTATGCGAGCATGACTTACATTTAACTTTGCTCTATTAAGGAATTCTTGCTTATTTACCTTCTCAACTCTAGTAAATCACCGTTCCGCTACTCTAAAACCGCCTTCCTCTGACGTGAAATCCTTTCCGCAATTCTTCCATTACCATTTCCGGTACTAAAAAAAAAAAAAAAACCTTCTTCCCTTTGCTCTGTTTTTTAATTGTCTAAAGAAAAATTATTTGAAGTTACGCTTAAGTTTGCTTTAGTATTCTTTGTAACATGCTTGGGTTTCACATATTGGTTCTTTATATCAATCTCTTTACTTCCGACCTTCAGAAAACCTTCACTAACATTCTTCTTCTGAAATTAACATTTCCATACTATTAATCTAATGCAAAATTGTTCTCTATATATTATTTCTCTTCGCTACGATGTGAAAAATACACTCGCAGTCTCTCTGGCGTGTCTTACCTCGGTCATTAACATTCCATTTTGAGTTTACATACACTTTGCTACGGCTTCGCTCTCTCAAAGTTTAAACAAAAATTTTTCAAAATTAAAAAAAAAAACAAAAAACGAAACACAATAACAAAAGAGGAAAAGGAAGTCTTTCCTACCCATCGCAGAATCACGAGGATTGGACTAGAAAAATAAACCCAGAAGAACAAAAAACGAAATTAAATAAAATAATAAAAACTAATATACATATATATGTATATATATATATATATATTTACTGTATCTACGAGGACTCAGTAGGCGGTTATTCTACTCGACTGGTTAATGATACTCTTGTATATACACCTTGCGACAAACAAAAATCGATCGATCACAGCGTTTATCGGACGTCGAGAAAAAAATAAGAAGCCCCGTGGCTTCGCGAGACGCATCTATTTATATGCAATAATTTGCGCAGCTGAGCAATTGTCTATTCTAATGCGAAATTTCCGATCAATCGCTCGACCGCCGCGATGACCGATACCTTTTTACCGTTACCAATATTTAATCGCAAGCCTCGACTCACACTGTGATGTCATTCACACTCGTTTTTATTACTAACACAGACATACATATAATGACTTACATCTTAGCAATTTCAATAGATCGCTCGGAATTTCTCTAATGCGATTGCGTTGCAACAAAAATTCCACATTTCCGAACTCGGTACACATGTGTACATCGCTAACCTAACTTAAAATATACACATGCAAACTGTTCACATTTCTTTTTTTCCCTGCTCTGAACTAATTCGTTAATTATTATTATTATTATTATTTTTACATATTTTTCTATACATAATATTTAAATTAAGAAACCAATCCATTTGGTTCGTTACAACTTCAAGAACGGTTTTTCGAAGTCTTCCTCGAGGTTCTTCTATCAGTCCCATTCTTTTCGGTACTTTTCTCCGTTTACATTCTTCTTTATTTTTTGTCAATGACATCCGAACTCTTTTCTCCTCATCTCATGATATTATATCAGCTAATGAAGAACTTGACATATCTCTTTCTGTACTAGAGCTTTGCTTTGATTAACCTTTGAATCTTCCTATGCCGTATTTATTCACCGACCTTATAGTTCTGCTTTCGTCAATCTAGCTTTAAACAATATTTCTCTTTTTCGTGTTGTTTCTGTTATCTTTACTCGTATTTCTTTAAACATTTCAAAATATCTTTCCTCTTCGCCAATCAAAAAGTCTAAACTCGTCACAAACTTTATCTTCAATTAAATGGTGTGATATTTCTTATATTTTATTTCTCCGTACAAGTCCATCGTCTGTTCCAAATTTGATTACTGATCTTACGACTGTACCTTCAAGTCTCGTCTTGGTAAATTGGATACTCGTATAATACAAAAGTTCTTTTTTTCACTATGTCTCGATGTTCTTAAATTCTTTTCAGTTCCAGCAGTTCTTGCTGAACTGAATACGCCTGACCTTGTCTATTCGTAGATCTCATTTAATCTAAAGTTTCCTCGCTAAACGCCTTCCACTCACATCCTCTCCTCTTATCAGTTTCCTACCTTTTAATTTCTAGTAATTTAAACCTCTTCTGTTCAGTTCGTTTTACCCATATATCCATTTTTAATAATCTTCCCCATTTTTTCCTTCTACTCCGCTGAACTCTATCGTACTCTTAAAATTTTCATTCTACTTTCACTTTCAAAATTTCTTCCATAAGCCCTAATTAGACGGAATTTCCATAGTACTATTAACTCCCCATTTTCTTCTCGTGCAACCGTGTTTACTGATGTTTCGAAGTCGCCGTCTCTTTTATCTTTCAGATTTTAACTTTTCAGAATCTTTTCGTTTCTCTCCTTTCCGTTCTACGTGTACAATTGAATAAAACCCTATCTCGCGTTTCATTATTTTCATTTCCTCTAATCAGTTCTCCTTTAATTTTTTGATTATTTCCGAATGCATGAACGCTCTTCATCTTCTACTTGATCATTCCTGCAATATTATTGTTTTCCGTATACGTTCACGTATCTTTTCTTTTTTTGCTTTCCTCCATTCCATTCACACTGATTTACTGTGGGTTCCTAGTCATTCGGCATCTTTGGTAACGAAGTAACTGATTCTTTGACTCCAGTCGCTGCTTCTTTCCAGTTCTGTTTTCTTCCAATGATTTTGGCCGGATATTTATGCTTTCTATTTTTCTCATTACCGTTCATTTCATCTACTCGTTTAACCTTATCTTTCTGCTAATCCATGGTTCCTTTCGTTTCCTTTACTTCGCGTTCTGTTGTTGTCTCCATTATTCGCGTACGTTCTTAAGCCATATTACCTCCCTCCCGATTTCGTTTTGCGATGGTTTTCTCCCCACACTGTCGTCTTCATTCGAATGATGCAGTTCTTTTCGATTCGCTGATTTTATATGTTCTTTCGGTATTCACCTCTTTCCGTTGAACGCTCTGCTTTGTATTCCATAATTTGCTGAAACTTGATCTTCTCACTTCTTATTGTGCTTCTTATGTGTTTTCCTTCTCCGTAAGTTATTCCCCTTTATTTGTTCCTTCTTAATTAAATTATAGTTGATTTTTTCCCTTTTTAATAGTTTATCAGTAAAGGTTTTTTTGTTTAAAAAGTCCAAAAAGAACCAAAAAAAAAAAAAAAAACTGTTTAAATGCTATACTATTATAAACAAGTTCAGTCAAGCATGAGGTTTCATGCGCTGAGGGTTCCGTATGTTAAGTTAAAGATAACCATAATTTTTATTTACATAATACTAAATTCAAAACAACAATAATTCCAAAACAGATATTTTTAGTCCAGTTCTTTTTCACACATCACGCAGTGTCATCATATTGTACTGCAAAAAAAAATAAATTCTAATAAATAAACGCTATTTAGTCCTAGATTTTTGGAAGGATTAATTATCAATAAATATTTAAAAATTTTTTAATTGTATTTGTTTGTTTTCCGCACTTCTATATAGTTATATTTGAATACTATTACTTAAACCACCTTCCTTGTTTGTCACTATTTATTAGATTACGATTTTTAAATAAAATCTATTTAGATATATGCACAACATTTTAAATAAACTACGCAAACATGCCAGAATGAGCATATTTTCAACCCCATTCAAAATTTATAGCTATAATATTCGCGATCCAAACAGGGGGCTACATATTAGTTTTCGCGTTTTTGAACTTTTCGGCAAATTCGTAAGTTTGGATAAGAAAACGAAATACGGTTTCGTTCCCGACAAATACTAATCTTTTAAACGATATATCACATGCCCGAGAAAAAAAATATTTTTTCCAAAATTTCGAGCTTTCGGGGCCCGGAAGGTCCAGTTTCAAAGTTGGAAGGCCGGGTGTTCCAAACTAGAGAAATATACGGGGATGCGCGTATTTTTAGCCTCGTTCAAAATTTTTAACTACAATACTCGTGGCGCTAGGATGGGGGGCACGTCATTTTTTGCGGTTTTTTGAACTTTTGGGCGCACTTTACATAACTTTTGTAACGTAATTTTTTGATTTTATGAAAGTACTCCTGCATTGTAGTTTGTATTTTGAATTTCAGCGTTATAAGTTTATCTAGTGACGAGTTATGATTTTTTAAGTGATTTTTGAGGTCGTTTTATGTACCATATTATATATTCTTGACGGTTTTTTTAATTTTTTGCCGCCCAGGGTAATCGGTCATCTTCAAGTTACAGATCGTTTTAAAGAGAATTTTAATTGTGATTTATGTTCCAAATTTGAAGTTTATAAGTCAAGCTGTTCGTGAGTTATTGATTTTTATTTGATATTTTTGTCATTTGTGTACCATCTTACTAGGATTCCGTATGTTATTACGGAATCTTAAAAATAGTTTGATATTAAAAATTACTGTAGATGGGGTAATACTATATAGCGGATCTAAACGTAAATTGTAGAACTATTACCTCTTTTAATTTTACAACACAAGTCGCAAGATGGAATAATAAAAGGGAAAATCATTGAAAGCGACCTCCTTTGCAATCCAGCCTCTCATTGAATTTGACTTCATAGTGGCTCAGTACCCAGAAAAATTTTTAAAAGACACCCTTCAAGCATTAAATTTTATATCATAAATAAAAGGGTGGCATCTGTAATTAAATTTACCGAATTTCAAAACAGTAAGGCCAACTGCAGTTAATTATGAAGTATTTTTTACCAGTTATATCAGCTTGGAATATTACATCAAGCGATTTACTTACAGCAAACACAACTCTATCGCGTACATATTAAAGCTTCAATTTTTTTTTATCAGAATCAATGACAAAAGCTGAACCGACCGGATCATACTTGCATTATTTTGATTAAGGAGTTCATCTCTAGAATTACTTCTTTCTATAATACGTGTACCTTTTTTTAAAAAAACCGCCCCGTATTAAGTAAAAAATTATCGAATTCCTCAATGTAGTAGAGGATTGAAAAAATAAATAAATAAAAGTGTCGATAAACAAGAGATTTTTCATTACTTATATCTATCAAAATGAATGTACTCGTTTGTATTTATGTTCAAAACTCTTACGACAATTTTCAATTACTTAGGCCCCCCCGTTAACAGCCAATTTGTCAACAAACTTCCCGCTCATAATGTCCTTTTTCTATTCATGCAAGCTGATTATAACCTCCTTTTCTAATTCTTTTACAAACTAATTCCGCCGCTTCCCTCATCCGAACTTTGGTTCAATGATTTGTCTCTTAATCGTTCTATATCAGTTCACTCATAATACGTCTTCGTTTTATTCATAGTTATCTTCCTTCGTGTTTTTACCCCTCCTGCAGCATACTTCATCTTCCAGACCACGACTGCGCCCGCGATATGCCGATCATGTTCTTTTTGAATATTCTTTTTTTTCGCGTGTACGCTATAATTTCTTAACACGTTCTACTACTTGTCTTCCTAACATATAAAATTTATTCGTCCTTATTCTCACGTTGCACATCATACTCGCGAGTAATTCACAATATATTGTTTAAAATAATTCTCGTTCGTTCCCATTTCCACGTATTTAAAATTTGAAAATAAATATGCGATTCATTAAAGAATGTTTTATCATCCTGTTTGTTAGTAACTATAGTATAAAAAATAAATGCTAAAATAACAAACTAATACGTAAGTAACAAAATTAATATACGAAAACGTTCCTAAGATAACAAGTTTGATATTCTTATATTAATTTTGTTACTTACGTATTAGTTTGTTATTTTAGCATTTATTTTTTATACTATAAATATGCGATTAATAAAATAATTCTGAAATATTCACTTATTTACCGAGAACGCTCGGGACAAAATTAAAACTAGCCGAAATTATGGACGAACGAACACCAACTTCGAAGAATTATTAAGCTTCAAACGAGAAATACTATAATAGAGAAGGAGCTTATAGAAGAGGAACCGTTACGCCCAAAATTTGCTGAAGGTCTACAAATTGAACTGAAAAATGTTACCACGTAAATAGTAACAGTTTCCGTATAATAATGTAAGTTTTAAAATATACAACAGAGAGTATTAGAGGGAAAAAGAAAAAATTAAAATTACCATCGATTTCATTTATAACACGATTAACGTAAAAAATATATATCTATAAGCTCGATAGAGCGCTAAAATTTGCGTTTATCAATTTTGAAAACTCAAAAGGGAATACCAAGATGAAGATTATTTTCGAAGGATTTAGCGTCTATAATTGAAAACATTATGAAAAGTAACATGTGCGAATTCAGAATTTCATCTAACGTGGTGTGAGGTAGTATTATGTGTCATATGAAGTAATAAATAAAGCAAAAAATACTTACTTTTAAAATCTGAAAATATAATAATTAAATTACGAATTGTGAAATTAAGAAAATAAACAAACAGAAACTACGTCTTTCGTTAAAAACAAAATTTTAAATGTAGCCACACCGAAACAGTTCACATCGAAAAAATTCAAATCAATAAATAAAATTTAAGGTTCTTTTTTTTGAATTTTCACTTTTTATCGGCTTCGACATTAAGACAAAAAGGTACTCCGGCGCGGATGGATCTTCTGAATTCGTGCAAAACTTTCGAATGTTAAACGGCCAAATGAAAAATTCGCCAAACGTAACACTGCACTCGGCCGCGCTACAAACTCGTTGAAGGTTATCGACTTTGGGGAAATGAATACTACACGAGTCGTCGTGAATCGGTAATATTAATTACCGTTGTCCGAAATAACGAGAAAAATAGCCGAATAGTTTTGAAGAATTACTAACGTTATTTTACAGTACGGCAGCCTGGGCGATGTATTTATTTCCAAGAATTACGAAATTTCCAGCGAGAGAAAGAGAATCTTTTTTAACAAACGCCGAAGTAACGAACAAAATATAGTATTTCCTTTTTCCATTTATTTTTTAACAATCGACTGTGAGAACTGAAATGACCCGCTCGTTATCTGTTCTGGTTACGCCGGAGAACGCTGTTCAAGTTAACTAGGCAAGACATTGCGATAGCCGCTTATGACAACTGTGTTGATTAAGAACGCGCCTATTGCACCAAGCAGTACTACCCATTTACAAGCGTACCTACTGGCGCTTCTTAGTATTGTCCAACTAGCAACACGAAACGGATCTTATCACTTTATGGAGAAAACTATTACAGTCCATCGATCGTCTCGGTTTAGAAAAACTTATCTAATTATAACAAATAATAAAAGTTTTTAAACTGCGAGCTAATTGTTATACACTGTTAACATTAGTATAAAAATTGTGCCGACTATGAAGATATATCTCATGTACCACCAGTCTTCTTCAACAATGTTCGCCAAAAGCTATTGTGTTTGTCGCGCCGTCAGTCGTCGTTGGCCGGTTAAGGAATAAGTGTCGTCACAGATTGTCTTATCGGCTTCTCTTATCACACTTTCCACCGATTTTCTTAGCGAACTTCAAATGAAAGTAAAAACTTCGATCAATGTGTAGATATTTTAAATACAAAATAAAGTAACTAACAAAACTAATACTCTGCAAGTGAAAACTATTACATAACATCAACAATCGGAAATTAGCTGATTCATCGCTCATTTGCTTCTTAGCGCTTTGTTTTTCTTTTCTTTTTTTGCTTGTATGCGAAGTACTTTATAAAACAAAAATTTGTAAATATTTCAGATTACTAAAAAGCCAAAAAAAAAAAAAAAAAAAAAAAAGGTGCATCACATTTGATAGTGATATAAAAAGGAATATTACGATTATTTTTAGATAACATTATACAAGTTTCAAGCATCGCGATTTATTTAAAGTGCGTCAGTCTGGCGAACTTTAAAACAATCATTCGTTTCCTACAAGGCTGAGCGTTGAAAATGTCGGAAGTACTACTTTTAATTGTAACGCAGTTATACATAAATCCTCAACTGTTGTTGCAATTTTAATTTTAAATAGTAATATTCTTAAGAAAAAAGATAACATCCAACGAAAATATCAAATGTAAAAGGGTACACCACCCCGATGATATATCATTAATAGTCCCCGAATCGCAAACATTATTGATCAATAAAGATATTACATTAATAAGCGAAATATTTTGAATTGGGGTTATTTGTAAATCCACGCGAAAAATCACTATATAAACTAGAACTTTACGAAAATAACCATTCCAGACTATGGGTGGACATCTACTCTTCTCCAACCGTTCTTACCATTACGCAACCCCTTCCAAATTCTCAGCCTTGATTTCAAGCGATTCCCTTTTCTCATCGTCGCTCTGCTATTGTTTCCTTAATTAGACTAAGACTTGGTTACTCGCTCCCCACTTCTTCTCGTTTCCGATTTTCTCTTCTCCTTCTCCCTTTTGTCCTCTACATGTTTCAGATCCTCCTCTTATTTGCGACCACAATCATGTCCTGTTTCAATGATGTGCTCTTCCTACAGAATGCTTTAACCTGTACACTCTCAACTCCTGGCACTGGGTGTTTCTGCTCCTTTCAATGCTCTTTTATACTTTCCTTTCCAACTCCTGCTGTTATTCACCTGTTACTTTCCTTTGCGCTTTTCATTTCTGATCGCGTAGCATTTTAACCTTTTAGGTAGTTGTTCTTGCTTCTTTCCTTTTTATTTGTTTCCGAATTAAGGTCCTCGGTTGAGGGACCACGAAATATCAATATCTAGCCCCTCTAACTATTCTCTTGCCGCTGCTAAAACTATCTTGGTCTCTTCCAATCTTCCCACAAGCAGGTTGTTGTAACTAGAGTTCCTTTCTCTATTGACCGTCATATAGTGTTAGTCTTACCGATAGAAAAAAACAAACAGCAAACTCAGCGCTGAATAGAAAAGCTAAATTAGAATTCAGATGAAACAGAAGAGATTCACTTGCAAACGAATTTTTCTACCAATTCAATATCGTTAAACTTTTTACTACATTTCCACAGCATACCATCAACAACTCACTCATGACGTATGTGTCCCAGACAGAATTCAAAGTAAGCAAACGAGTATCCTTAAAGCCGGGTAATTTCAGTTAAGTTAATAACCTTGAAAGAAAATCCAACAGAAGGCAAGAGAGAAACCACACCATTACGACCATCTATCTTCCCTAGTTATCATCATGAATTACAGTAACTTCGAGTTCTGGATATCCCCCTTGGATAGGGCAGGAGTATCGCGATTAATCTAAGACGAAATTCATATATGTGAGGACATTTTTAGGAAAATTGACAAATTAAAGGACATGACGATAACGATAAATAGATTAAACATAGGAATTCTGACAAGTCAGGAAGATGATTATAATCTTCACTTCGAAGTACATGACGGAAAATACAATTTTGCAGAATAGCGATAATAATTAAAAGCGACATCGCAAAAAATATACTTCACACCAATATCAGATAGAGTCATTTTATTGGAACTTGGCTATTGTCCAACTCTATTCAATGTGATCCAAATACGCGCACCAACCAATTAGAGAAGAAGATATAGAAAAATTCCACAGAAGGAAACTACGGACATTATCGGCGATTTTAATTCTGCCTTCCAACGTCACTGAAAGTTATGAACTCGAAAACTGAAATGAACAAAGTGAACGAATGATCCCGTTTTGCGAGGGGAAAAAAATGATCTTATAATTATGAATAAATCCTTTAAAATTCCAAAAAGATTGATTACTCAGTATTCGAAGGTCACCCCAATGGATGCAGAAAAAAATATAATTAGAAAATAACTCTATATTTCAATTAATCTAAAGGGTGTAGAAATGCAGAAAAATCAACAAGCACACATCCAAAGCCACATCCAATGAACTAAGAAAGAAACGATGGGACATTGAAAAGAGAGAAACAATGAAACAATTGTTAATATCATTGGCGCATTCGGATTTGTGCGGGGGGGGGGGATAAAAGAGTAGCATATAGAAAAATGTAAAGGCGGAGGTCGAACATGCCTGGTACATCATCTCTCTCTTCTCTCTTTCTTCTCTTTCTTTTCTGCTTAATATTTCATTGCAGTCGTTATTTAGCAACATTTTGATTAATTCTGAAATTAAAAAATATCGGAAATTGCTAAAAGTTTATTTATCTTAAATTTTGTTTATTTTTACATATTTTGCAACTATTATCTAAAAGGAAAAGCAAAAATTATAATACGAAATCCAGACGTCGAAAATGTATTATTTAAAAGCACTTTATATTTTTATCAAATATTAATTTTTACCGTCAAAAATTTTGCCGACAACAAATTTGGCCATTATTAACAATGTCCGTTTATTTTCCCTATGGGGGGGGGCTGTAGCGCGCTCAAAAATATTACGCTAAAAATTCAAAAATAGAATTGTTTAAAAAAAAAACCGACTGCAAGATTCGCTACAAAAAAATAATTTTACATAAAAATTTACTAAAAACTAAAAAATAATCGCATTTAACAAAAGATATTTTATAGTAAAATAAGTAAGACAAGTCGATGTAGAGAAAATTAAAATCCAACGTCTAGCCAGACGCAATCTGTAGATGGTCCTGACACAAAAGAGGTCGCAAAAATCCGATGGAATCAGAGAATAACAAATAGCGAAGGCTGTACATAGTAGAGCCATAATGGGAACAACAACAAATACACATAGTCCCCTTTATTCTGTCCCTTAATCGTTCGACGGTAAAGTCAGTAGAAAGAATATACGAATGCGGAATCGCACTGAATGCAGTGTCCTCTGCTGCGACATTAATATCGCATTAAAAAAACGCCGTCACAGTGTAATGCGATCAAGTCGAGTACACCACCTTGTCTCAAGATGACTAAATATATTTTTCTTTAATGTCGTCAATGAACGTGACTCCTATAATCAGTATTGCTTAGAGCCTTTAAAACGTTACGACCTTATCCGAAAAACACTTCAAGTACAATAAAATGCCCCATCTATAGTGCCAAAATCAGGAGCCAAAATTTGAAATCGTATCTAGCTTTTATAGCAGGGATTTAAATACCGAGAACCGTGGAAAAAGGAAATTAAACTTTTAGATCTTATCAATTAGGTGTTGTTTAATCGATCTTAGCGAAACAAATCCTACAATCGTATTCAATCTTCCTTTCACCTATGCAGAATTAATATACGTACCTTGAACACATGAGATCATCAGCTACCGGGTCTGATGATATTCATATCGATATGCTCAAAACACTTCCAGCGGAATCCTTAAACACAATTCTCCATTTCTCAATCTAATTTAGACATTGTGGAAAACCCCGAATAAGAAAGCGCACGTAATTCCAATTTTAAATTCTGGAAAAAAAACCCACCTCCCCGGCATTACCGCCCCCATTTTTTTGACCAATTCATTATGCAAACTGTTAGAAAAAATGGTAAACGCTCGTTTTATATGGATTTTGAAAGAAAAACAACTTCTCGATCCCATACAGTTCTGTTTCAGATCGCAGAGATACACATTGTACCAGAAAATTTACGACGGATTCGTTTCGAATTAATACACTATGCTTGTAAGTTTCGACTTAAAGAAAGCTTTCGATCGTATTTGGCGCAACATAAAATCATTCAAACCCCCCCTGGTAAATTGGGACATCACAGTAAACAGGAAAGATGCTTAATTTCGTATAAGATTTCTTAACAGATCGAACGTTTTAGGTCCGGATCAACTTGTCGTCTCCTAAAATACAAGAAAACGGCACACACCTCAAGGCTCGGTAATTACTCCGTCCTAATTCATGGCTGGCATTTCCGACCTGACCAAAATTGTTGAACCGCCCGTTAAATATAGTTTTTTGCCGACGACATCACGATGTATATCTGAAAATCTCGAAATTTTAAAAAAACGCCTTCAAAACACTACCACCGACAAAGTACAAAATTGCTCTTCAAATCAAGATTTAGCCTTCCTAGCAGAAAAAACGGTTTGCCCTGTCTTCAGCGATAAACGGAAAATCTCTCCCGATTGTAAAATAAAAATTAAAAAATTAAAGCAACCTAAACTATCAAAACCCTTAGAATTATATTAGACCGGAAACTCTCTCAGTCCAGGCAAATCGATGAATTTAAAGCAAAATGTCAAAAATTACTCAACATACTCAAAATGACGGCTCATACAAAATGGGAAGGAGATAAAAAATGCCTCCGGTTCCTCTGTTCCGCTTTCACGCTTTCAAAAATGGATTACAATTGAATTACATGTAGATCTGCTAAACCAAATGGGCTCAATAAATTAAACACCATTCAAAATTCCGCTCTAAGACTAATCTCAGTCGCAATGTACTTGCAGAAACTAACATCCTACAACTCCAACTCAGAAGAATGTTTCTATCTTTAAAATATTACGCAAATCTATCTTCAAATACAAGTCCCACGTATGAAAAAAACGTCTTCCCCGAATTTTCTTATGAAAAAAACCCTAACAGTACCCAGAGGGGTACTGAATAACGAAACATGCTCAGCAGACTTCAAGTAACAGCTTCGGCCTATCGAACTAATGAAACCCCTCCGCGGAACACCAGCATACAACAATATGCAAAATTCGGAGCCCCTATAAAAATAACCGAAACGTGAAGAGCCAACTAGAAAACATATACACTCCGCTTGTTGATATGAATGGGAGCAAAATTGTCGAATTCGAAAACTATTCAAAATTAAGAAAAACCTACGACGATAGAGTGCATCACACAGACGTAATAACCGTCAGGAAGAAACAATCCTAGCACGCCTTTGCATAAGCCACTGCATCTTCACGGCCTATTCAAAAAACAACCGACGTATGTTGGTGTATCGGTAACAGTGAATCATCTTCTCGCCTCTTACCGAAAATTTCAACTGGAGAGATCCGCGTGTTTCAAGGAAGGTGCTGGTCTGCCCGAAACTCTGGCGCACAATGAAACGGCGTGTAACCAGATCTTTAAATTTTTGAAGCTCACCCGACTTTTCCCATTTACGTATATATATTGTATAGCAGTTATTTTTTTTGTTTTTTCTTTCTGTGTTATAAACTATTATTTAGAAGATCTAAACTTCCCAACGTCGTAAACTTAAGTCATTAACTTAAGCGTTTTTAATATAAAAATTGACGCTGAATCGTTCTAATGTTTATTTCTTCTTCTCACGGTCTCTTTTCGGTCATTTTGTTTTCTCACTTGCACAAGGAGCAGAAGGAATTACCTGAAAGTTTATTAAAGAAGAATCGCATAAAACAATGTAACACGTGAAATGATTCAAACGAAAGAGACGATTATCATAAAAAGTGCTCCCTAAAAAGACATATTCATGGTGGAAAAAGTATCAATAAAAAAAAAGAAGAACAAATTTAACTTGGGTTCGTCAAAAAAGACATTGGCCCAAGAAGAGAGAAAAGGATTAGAAGCGGAATCAGATATTTATGTGATTAGATATGGAGGATAGAAAAGACTCAAGTGCCGAAATAATCGAAGGTGATGGCAAGGAGAGAACAAAAGATGAACAATACGGAATTGGAAGACCAACTGACAGAAGAGAAGAGTAAAAGGAAGAACATTCGGAAGCGATACAGGTACACTCAAACAAAATGTGATTAGCGTCACCTATAAAGTTGCGAGAGGAGGGGTGAAGGGGACAGAGAGGAAAGGGGACTAGAGAAAAGCGAAATAAGGAAGCAGGAAGCAAATTGTGCCCAAAGCGTAGCCGACAGATTGCAGAGAGAGTTGAACTTCACGCGGAGGGAAAATTGAAAAACCCGGGATAACACGGTAGATTAGGCTGGATAAAGAGATAAAAAGAATCCGGATTTGAGAATGAGAAAGAATACAAGTTTAATTATAGTTTGGAATGAGCTGAAGTGGAGAGGAGATTAATATTGTGAAATGGAAAAACGCTGAGAAATTCACAGGTAGAAGAGGATGAATGAGCTAATGTATCGGCCGAGTCGTTACCTTCGATTCCAGAGTGCCCAGGAGGAACCCACAGTAGGCCAAATTGGATGGAGTGAGAAAGGAAAATGTTATAGGTAAGAAAACGTATGAGAAGGATTGCGTAATCAGCAGAGGGGAAAAAGAAGAGGAGATAGCTTGTAGGACACTGTAAAAATCGGATATAATAAGTAAGAAACTAGGGAAGAAGCAACAAAAAGGACGGCACGTAGGATAGAAGTAGACTCGGTATAGAAAACTGATCAGAAGGAAGGAAGTTTGAAGGTTTCAGAATAATTTAAGGAAGGACAGAAGAAGGCTGAGCCCCAACTCCATTGGGTCCTTTGGAGCCATCAGTGAAGATCGCAAAGTGATTAGGGAAAAGAGATCCAAAGATATTTAAAAACTTCGATTTAATAACATGATGAGGGAAAGGTTTGTGGTAGGACAAGTTAAGAATAGGCAATTAATAGGATGTAGATGTGTGGAAAAAACTGAGAGAGACGGGTGGAAATGAGAGATAGCATTGAAGTTTTGTTGATGGCAAATCGCCAGTTGCGATGGATATAAGAATAGGAATTAACGAGGGAGGAAGAAGAAATTGGGAAAAACGTTTGATTAAAAATCGGTAACCTAGGTAGGACCTTCGAACGAAAAGAGGAAGGATGAGTGATTCGGCATGTAAAGCGGGGATAGGAGTAGACTTCCTAGCTCCCGGACAAAGACGAAGACGAACATTTTGGACACGGTCGAGTTTGAACAGCAAGGATCTGGAGGAATTTCCATAAATAAAACAGCAATAATTAATCATAGAACAAATAAAGGATTTGTAAAGCATTAGTAGAATGCATGGGTCTCCACCCTAATTAGTATGAAACAGAGACTTTATCAGGTTGAGCCTTTTGAGGGAAGACAGTTAGAAATGGTTGATGTCACTATGGAACGAAAGGCGACTGTCCAGAAAAATGCCTAAATAGCGGAAAGAGGAAGTCTGATCGCATCGATATTTATAACGATACTAATTAGAGAACTATCAAAAGGACTAAGAGTAAACACAACAACAGAGGATTTAATGGATGAAATTGAAAGATGGGTATTTGATAGAGAATTTTCTAATGATGTTAAAGAATTTTGCAGCTGGGAGCTAGCGACTGAAATATGGCGATGGAAGGAGTAAACCTACATAAAGCATTATTTAAAGTTGTCTTAAACAAAGTCGCTCGCAAACAACATGACATCCAGCCACTTACCGTAAAACAACTACATGAAATCCAGCTACTTAATTATGTTTGTAAAAATAGAGAATTATTATTTAACATTAAAATACATGGCGGAATAACGAGGAGATCTTCTAAAGAGATAGCGTTATTACCTCGTTTTAATAAATCCCATACACGAATGCAATCAGCATATGAAGGACCATTACTTTATACTTGTTTAAATGACCGAGATGAAAACCTACTTAAAGAATTATAAAAAAAAAAAAAACATAAAAAGCTGGTACATTTTGTCTCAATGAGGGATAATTTGTAATATGTAAGAATAACATTATAATTAATTGATTATCCAGCCAACATATATCCCTTTTTGATTATTGTTATTTTTAGCCATATTTATCATTTGTTTATTTATAATTGTGGATCATAAATTTGCTTTTTTGTCTTTTATTTATTCTTATATATTTATTTATTCATTTGTTTTATTTATTTTTTTCTTCCCTTTTGTTTTTTTTTCTTTCTTTTAAAATCACAGGTTGCGTTTCATTTTTCCGCTCATTTCTATTGTTGATTTATTTTACTTTTTCCGGTACGTACCTTTATGTTTATATACCTTTAAAGTTGCAGGCAGCGTTCTGTTTTATTCTCCGTTCAGTTATTTTGTTAATTTATTTTACTTCGTAACTGTTCATGTGTATTTAAGTATTGCTTTAATTGTATTACTTTCCACTATTCACGCTTTATAGCGCATCTGTAGACCTTGTATAACAATAATGATAATAATAATAATAAACATTGATTGATTGATTGATTGAAAGATGAGGATATCATCGGCATAAAAAAGGGAAGGAGAACTTAGAGGTGTAGAAGCAGTATTGATAAAGTAGATGTTGAACAGAGTTGAGCTAAGGCAATAGGCCTGTGGCAATCCGCGGAATACTTACCTAGTGTAGGTGTCGGAAGCAGTAGAAAGAATAACAGTTCTACACTTGAAGAGATTACTAATGAGGGAAGAAAAGTAAGCCGGTATATTAAAATAAACCATTATATCAAACAAATTAGGGAGGTGGACATTGTCGAAAGCCGCAGTGATGTCAACGAAAGAAGCAACAAGAAATTCTTTACAGATGAATGCCGAGTAGACATCTACCAAAAACGAACTGATACAATTAGCGGGGAGCCACGACCGGGGCGAAAACCATACATGTTGCTGGATAGTAAATCATTATGTTCGAGCCACCAAACAATACGTCTATTAATTAGGCTGTCGAAAAACTTTCTAACGCAAAAGGCAAAAGGGATTAGACGAAGATCTGAAGAATTAAGCTTCGGGATTGGGATGATGATAAAGGGGTATTCCAAGATTAAGGAGTTAAATAAGTTCAAATCAAACCGAAGAGAGTACGCAGAGAGTTCTTGAAGAATGGGAAAGGAAATTCCATCTTTTCTCGGAGAGGAATTTGTAGAATTACATAAGGAAGCTTCCAGTTTTGTAAAAATAAATGGAGAAACCAAAAAATGTGAGGCGGTGGAGACAGGATTCTTGAAAGCTTAGAACGTAACTGGGAGCTACAGAATTTAAAAAAGAGATTAATTTATCGGAAGGAAGATTCTGATAGGAAGGACGTGGGGAGAGAGAGGGCTTGAAGGACTTGGCCATACTCCAGATACGAGAAGCAGGAGTGGAAAGTGAAAAGGAAGAACAAAAGCTATTCCATGAGTTTCTTTTCGCCATTTTCAAGGTGAATCTAGCTTTAGCCGTGGCTCTTTTATGGGCGAGAAAGTTATTGTGAGTGGTGGAGGAACGAAAATTTCTTAATGTGGATAAACTAAGGTCAAAAGCAGCTTTACAATGCTGGTTCCGCCACAGAGAGGAAGACGTTCTAGATTTTTATGAGCAGAAGCCCGAACGGGAGGGGAAGAACAGGTTAAAGCAGCAGAAACGGAGTCAATGAAAAAACCATATTGAGAGGAAAGATTCAAATTTGTTGGGATTGAAGAATGTAAGGAATCAACAAACGAACGAAAGTTGGACCAATCAACTTTAGAAAGGATTCACTTTGGAATCTGAAGGCGGTTAGGAGGAGATAATTATAGGAGTGTGATCATCACCAAAGGTACTGTCCAAAGTACTCCATGAACAGCTAAGGCCGAGACCGGGAGAGTTAAAGAAGAGATCAATGGAGCTGAGAAAGGAATGACTTCGGATACAAGTAGGGGAACCATCATTCAGGAGGAACACGTCATTTTAGAGAATAAAATTCTCTAAAATTGTGACATGGCTGTTGTAGGGCATTCCAATCGCCGCCAATGAGGAATGGGGGAGAAAATGCGTTAGTAAGTGACTGAAAAGGGAAGTTTCGCAAATCATAATAAAGAACAATATAAGCGGATATAATATTTAGAGGACTAGAAGAATGGTTAGGAATAGAGATACAAACTAAATTGGGATAAGAAGGATTAGGGGGAAATAAAGTTTGAACATCATGAGCTGTGAATGGGATGTCTTTCCTTACCAAAATAACCGCTCTACCGTAACCGTCGCTGCAGTTAAACAACGGAAAAACCTCGGAAGTTTATGCCCGAAGAGCTTTTTATCGAAGTTTCCGAAAGTAGAGCTATGTTAATGTTGCGATGATCTGGTAGTCACTCTAGAGCGCTTTTGTTATCCTCAATATTCCGACAGTTCCATTGCAATATTCTAAGTCGACAAGACATAGTAGGTTTCAAGATAGAAGGAATACGAATGAGGGGAATAAAATGAATAGAGTGAGATGAAATAGAAAATGTAAGGAAGGATCGAATAAGGTCAAACGATACTATAAACTGAGAAAGTAGATACAGGAACAGACACAGTGTTATTAGCAAATCCCACATGTTGGGAGACATGGTGTTAAACCGAAAGGAGTAAGACGAAGAATACTGAAAAACGAAAATGAAGTGAAATAGAAGCTCCCTCCGCTCAAATAAATCCTTGCAAGAGGGTCGCCGCATGCTATCAAATAACATAGTTAAAGGCAGCAAACAACGCCGACGAAACGCTTTAGTAAAGCAGGAATAAGAATAGGAATTAAAATAATGATAAAAGGAAAATAAAAGCCTCATCGCTCAAAACAATCATTGCGACTCCTCGCATGCTATCAACCAGCCTAGTTAAAGGAGGCATGCAACACCGAACGAACGTTAAGTGGAAAATGAAAATATATACGATAAAGGCTCCCACCGCTCAAATAAATCATTGCATGTGCCCGTCGCATACTATCAACCGCCTAGTCAAAGGCAGTAAGCAACGTCGACGAAGCGCTATAAAAAAAAAAAAAAAGAGAAAGAGAACCTATGACAATTGTGTTATGACTGAGGGGAATTATAGTATAGATAATGGTATAAAAATAGGATAGAAAGTTGTGTATCTTAAAAGGAATAATTGGAGAAGGAAAGAAGGAAAATTAGTAAACAAATAGAAGAACGTATCTGGTTAGCTATGTCTAAGATTGTAAGACTTGAAGACTTTATCTTTTAAATTGGGGACGTTGAAATTGCTGAGAGCAGATAAAAATGCAGAAGTTAGGACATTTGGAATAGAGAGAGAAGAAGGGTTATCTAGCGAAACGTTATTACCGTTTGCAGATGATTCAGTATTCGTAATTTTACAAGCAGAAGAGATTGTTAGAGAAAATGATGGGAGCTTAGCATGGGCGTCGCCAGCGGGAGCGGGGGGGGGCAGCTGCCCCCCTGGAGCCTTGAAACTTTTTAATCAACTGGCCATAATGAGTATTCATAGGCGCGTAATCATGAATAATTTGCCAGAAACCCACGAAAATGATGTTTTAATTAAGATTTTATTCTTGTTTAATAAAATATTAAGCCTTTACAACTTATAAATTTTATTTTTTCTATAACTCATATCCTTTTTCTATCGTCTTGCCCCCCCCCCTGGCCCATCGGCTGACGACGCCCTTGGAGCTTAGGAGCATCGAAACGGTAGTCTTTTTTGGCAGCACTATTGCATAAATTAGAATAATATTTGCTGAGGGGATATTGAGTTTTCGAATTGGAGTAATGTTTTTGGACTGGAATTGTAATGTAAGAAGAAGAGAAGACTGCTGGAATAGTTTTGTCGTTTCCTCTTTGTGGTGGTGGAAGATAAATTCGAAAGAGGGGGGGGGGAGCTGGCAGGGTTAAACATGTCGGCAAAAGTGAATGCAGGAGAGACCAGTTTATCTTGACCGATTTCTTTTACTTCGAAAAAGAAAACATTTTTCAAACTCATGATTTTATGGATCTTGACTTAATCTTTATAGAATTCACAATTAGGGTCTAGCGCAGAATGTTTTTTTCGCCATAAAGAACACAATAGTAACAGGCTGTATCGTCTTACTAGATAATAGTGCACTCGGAAGAGACATGGGGCTACCAGCGCATAAAGAGCAAACAGTTTTACTACGGCAAGAAGGACTAAAGTGACCAAAACGGAGGCAGTTACGGCATAGTTTGGGTTTCCGGACCATTAATTCAACCAGTGCACGATAAGAATCGTAAAAATAAATAAAAGGAGAAAGAACAGTGCCCAGAAATTTAATTTCGACAACGGGAGTTATCTGAGGTACGCTTTTGCATTCTTTAAATACGGGAAATCGGCATTTCGGATGAACAATTTAACAGGAGTTCGTCAACAGATAAATCAGAAGGAATGTCTCGGATTATACTGAAACGGAAAAGTAGAGATTGAGGGATAAATGCTGGAATCTTCAGCTCTTTATGTATTTTATCAGCAAGTAAAAGCTGATTGGCTTCTCTGATAGATGTAAAATTTAATTTGATTAAATTCTTCCCTGATCGAGTAATCGAAGAAAGTCCAGCAACTTTCTTGTAAAACAATCTGGCTAACGACGTGGTATGTAAATTAGCGATGTTTTTATTTTCTAAGCTTTCGAACGACAATCTGCCCTTCATAATTATTGGGAAAAGTAGAAGTGATATTGGATTCGTTTACATTGTCGGGATTGTTAACATTAGGCAGGTAGTTTGTGCAGATGTAATATCTATTTATAGATAATGTTATCATTAATTTCTACAAAAACGTTATTATTAGAAGTAGCAGATAAACTATTAGCTGAAGAAGGGGAAGTTACAAACGGAAGAGATTTATTTTTATTTGACGATTTTGTGCCATTAACTACGCTTTTAACGACTGAACGGGAACTGAGACGGGTCCGGCATACAGCTAAATTAATAAATTTAAACAACAGTTAAACAAAACAGTAAAGACGACTATTGGAATTGATAATAGAGATAAAAGAAGCGATAAAAATAATTATACGAGTACGTAAGGTAAATGCGAAACAATAAAAAAAAAAAAAAACGATCTTACCGATAGTTCAGGAACAATTGAAAAACTTTATCGAGTCGAAATTAAGCATTACGTTTAACTTGGAAAATTTAAATTTTCGAAAAAACAATAGGCTTCTACATCATTTTTTTCTTTTTACGGCCCGTACTATCGCCCGTTTAGCCATTCATCATACTCTGGTGATTATGTAAATTATTATCTGTCATAAAGCGAACGATGACAACAAATGCCCTAGGGCCAGAACAAAGTGAATAAGGAACAGTATACGGAAGGAGGAATCCCCACGAGATTAAACGTTTTTCTGTTTTGTTCGAATCTGTCGCAGCTGAACAGCATAGATTAATGTGACATTAATAAAAGTTGACCTAATACGATTACATCCAGCGAAATCCGTGAAATTTAATACCACGCGTGGTGATAGAGTAACATACCTGCGAATAAGATGATCTGCAATGGACAATGGAATAATAAACTACCAAGAGAACGGGGAAAGACCAGATTGAACAATAATATAATGTCTACTAGTATCCTGCCTACGTGTAAGCTCTCCATCCTTCAAAGGGCAGTGATATAGATTCTCTTCTGATGTAAGTCTGCGGAAGGAATAAAAGGGAACACACAATTCCATCCGGAGCAGTGTTTTTGGCAGTAATGTTAACAGCATCGCTGAGCCCAAACTCGATATGAACGGGGGGATTCAACAAAAGTTTAAACCGCCATTGTTATTAAGTATTTGGAGACATTTAGTCTTAACGTCATAAAAACAGGCGGGTGACATTTATAATTAACAGAGATATAGTGTAGTCAAAGCACTTAGACTCTCGAAGAGAACTGTGAATTTATCATTAGGATTAAGAGCACTCAAAATGAAATTAAGGGTTTTATCAGTAGCCAGCAGCTCAGCGGTAAAAATAGACGCTTCCAGAGGGAGCTTAAATTTTTGAACTGTGATGTCAAATACAATGAAAGTCGCTATTGACTCTATTATTCATTTACACCTTAATATTCTTCTATCTTTCTCACTTTTTCGTTTTCTTTTAACACCCTCTCCAAACAGTCCATCCTAATCACGAAGCTGTCTGTAATCTCAACCATATCTTCTTTAAATGTCCTACCCTCCTTTGACTGGTTCTCTTTTCTAATTTGTTACCTCTTAGGCTTTCTAGTCTTTATTGCGCTTCATATGTCCCGTCACTTCTCTCTCTCTCTGTACATTAATTCCTGATTCATTCATTCTATCAATTTCTAACCAAATCAGTATTTAACTAGCACTTTTCTTATGGTTTCTGTGCAGAGATTCTTTTAGTCGACGTGCCCGCAAACGAAAAAAAAAAAGAGAAAAATGAAGAACATGAAGGACTAGGAATTCTTTTTAGGATTTAGCTGAATTATTCTATTACGGAACAAATTTGAAGCGGAATGTTAATAGAAAGCTTCTACCCGGAAATGAATAAATTCGCTAAAGCAATTTGACATTTCCGTTTAGAAAGGAATTATAGAACGAGTATCAGACAAAAAAATAAAGAAAGCAACACATTAAAACCGAAGCAGGATCGAAATAATTACGAATTGGCTATACATCAGTAGGTGTATATACACATCTGTCCGCCATGTTCTCAAACATGAAATTATCTTCAATAAAAAACAAAGAAAATAGTGGAGCGAATTTTTTAAGAACGGGATAAATTTGTAAACGTCTTTTTTTTTCTTTTTTTTTTTTTTAAATACGCTTTCGTTGAATGGTATGGGATAATTTTTAAACTCCATTCTATGCAAAACAGAATAGAACGTATATTTAGCTAAGTACAGTAATACAGTATTTATAAACAAAATGCGTACCAGCTCGAAAGAGACTTAACCGCATTACATTAGTGTGATAAAATAGAACATTTACGTATTGTTAACAAAAATATAAATACTATACAAAAAAATACAAAGGGCAAAAAAAAAGTATAACAATAAACCCAAAATGATCAAAAATTACAACCAATTGTTACCATTAAAAACATTACTTAATAGTTTAGCGGTATCACTAACTAACTAAATTGTGTTTAATCCGACGATGCTTATATTTAACGTACATCCGGGGTTAGTTGCTCGGAATTATAATCGCCTATATTCCTGATAAGCATATTGCTATGGTAGGAACAGCCATGAAAGAATTTTTTTGCTGTATTAATTATAAAATCTTTTACAAAAGGCAATTGTAACCAGTCATGCATATTATCTATTTTAGTCCAGCGGGGAACGTTTAAAATACACCGACAACACCTATTCTTTAGTAATTTAAATTAATTAAAATCGGAGTTAGAAATCGGGCACCAAACTGGAGCTGAATAAGTCAATATTGGTCTAATAATACTTTTATAGATAATAAGCTTGTTCGCGGTGTTTAAGTAAGATATCCGATTGATAATTGGGTACAAAGCTGCAATGGATCTATTTGTTTTTGCTTCAGCGTATTTTAAGTGTTCCTTAAAAGATAATCTTTTATCTAGAATTAAACCAAGATATCGAACATGATTAGCTGGTCTTGGTGCCATTAATAATCAATTGCTTTGGAGGGATGGGAATTCTACGAGTAAAAAGTGTAGCTTCTGTTTTAGTGAGATTAATTTCAATTTTCCATTTTTCCAAAAAATTTTAAAACTCAAAAACTGTGCAGCTGTAGACGATTATAAATGGTAGACGTTCTGTACGAGCTACAGTATATAGCCGTATCATCAGCATATAAAGCTAAACTCGTGTGTTGCAACTTAGGGAGATCAGACAAGTAGACTGAAAAGAGAAAAGGCTGGAGCACACTACGTTGAGTAATTCCTGCGACGGCAGTTTTGGTCATTGATTTACTATCTTGTAATGAAACGTAAACAGTTCTATATTGCGTAAGTGTAACTTCTAATTAATTTGATTAGATATTTCGGAAAATTATATTTTAACATTTTGTAAATCAGCCCCTCGTGCCAGGTCGTGTCAAATGCTTCTGCAATGTCAAATAGAATTAATCCAGTGTGTTTGTTTATATTAAAGTTATGCGTGACATGATCAGTGATCCTAGCAACTTGATGCGTAGTAGAATAACCTGGTCTGAAACCAAATTGTTCCACTGGAAGTATGTTATTACTATCGGCGAAATTACGAAGCCTGTGTAGCATAACTTTTTCCGCTATTTTACTTAAATTTCTAAGTAAAATTCTATGCAGTTAAAGTTAATGCAAAGCACCGACTCTGCGTAGAGTAAGTTAAAATATCTCATTAAAGAAAATTAAACAGCAAGGTTTGGTTTATTATTCACATTGAAAATCCCCTAATGAAATAGGCCAAAAACTTGAAAAATCTCTAACGTTTTATTATTATTCACTATCTGATTTGTCATTTCGAACCGGTTATATAATCGAAAAAAGAGTTTATTCGGTTTCTGCTAGTTAAGCCGATAAAACGGCTCTAGATATGTCCGTATAATAACAGGAACGGACCTTCGAAAAGCCAAAAACACGTAGCGCTCTAATTGCATGCATCGGGTAATCGGGCAAAGTGCAAATAAAACAGATTGATGGCGCTGCTTTGGTAGCAATGAGAGATAGGTGTCCGTTAGCGCGGTGTGGATGAGAAAAATGAGATTTTATAACCACAATTGCGGTTTAATACGGCCATCCGATGGACACATTAAAATAAGGTGACTACAATTATCAAAATAATAACTATAGGAATAATTAGGCTAATGTGGACGTGCGTTTAAGTCGGAAACACGTTACGTAGCCGGAGCTTTGTCCTTGAGCAGTGCAAAGAGTTTTACAGTATTTTGACGATATTTCGTAGTAGCGGCGACGCGTGTTTATTTGTTACGTAGTTATCTTCGCAGGAACCTTGTACAAAAGAACAATTCGCTCTTCACATAATATCCATCATCGGCAGGATGGAAACAATGCAAGGTCATCCGTAACTTATTTCGCAAGGTGTGCTCCGTCTTGCAAATACGGTAAATGGTGACATATATGAACGCCGTCGTCATAGGTAGACAAACGAAAGGGACCTACAACGAACGTATTTTTCCCAAGTAATTAAAGAAGTTTTACAACTGCGCTCTTACCTGCGTAAGGTGACGCGTTCGTGTAAATGTATGTGAACGCTTTTACCCGCCCGCGAGAAAATAATTATGCTGCCGTAAACGAAATGTAGATTAGCGAACACTACTGGCATATTTAGACATCGCTAAAGAGCTTTTATCTTCTCTTCTCGATGAATCTATTTCGTAAGAAGACTCATAGTCGCTATAAATTAGAGATTAGCTTCTAGTGTAACAGAACTGCATGATTGGATAAAATTGGAAACTTTTTATATTCCCTTCTTCTCTCCGTCAAGGATTAGAATTCTAAACAGGTTATGCCATTTAGAACTCTGATGAACAGTGCATGAATGTGGGCTAATCAATGCGCATACCCGGCCAGGGATTAAGATATTTAATTAGTTAATTAGGAGTACATGTATCCTTTTGTTGTTTCGGGTTTTTTTCTTCTTCTTTTTTTTTTTTATTAGTCATTTCCTGCGGACAAAGAAAATGGAAGCAGGCTAGTAAAAGTTAGAGTAAGAACCATGAAATAAACCAATTTTTTTATATAAATTGAAGCGGAAAAAAATTTTACAAATAAATGCCCGAATTCTTTTAATTTTTCTTAATAATAGAAACTAGAATCCAATAATTGTACAAAAATTTCTACTCACCTATCTTTTATAAATATACAAACCAATTCACAACAGCAATTAATTGTGAATAAACTATGAAAAATTTATCATATCTATTAAAATAAGTCGATAATTAATATAAAACTGATAGACGATGTAAATCGATTACAATAATCATAAAATAAAGTAAATGGGTAAATGAATTGTAATTAAATTAAATATTCAATAACGATCTATTATTTATTAATTGTTTATACTATAAAAAATTTTAAACTTATTAATAAAAAAAAAAAATTAAATAAAACTGTTTTTTTGTTTTTTTAAGAAATTTTTCTAAAAAATATTCCAATAATTCAATAAAGTATTGAATTGAAAATATGTTGTTGTAATAAAAATGTAACACAGTAGAGACCATATAGTATAATTTAATGCGGTAACGCTAACTGAAATAAAATAGTATATCTCAGTATTTTCCCTTGGTATCTCCGTTTTTCCATTAACTGTGTTCATCTACTGTGAAAAGCTGAGCTACCGCAGCATGGTTAATTAGACAGCGGTGTTTCACTCGGGTAGGACCTGGTTCGAACCCCGATTCTGCAAATCAAGAATGTAGATGAATTCCTCTTGCGCTGGGTTAATACCCATAGTTGATGAACCCTACCCCCCCCCCCCCAAAAAAAACCCAACAAAAAACAGCAGTGACTTTATAACAAAGCAAACGGTTGTATAGCTTAAAGTAGATAAATATTACAATATTAATATTAGCACATATTGTATTACACAGATTCTTTAAAAAATATCAGCGGTGTCGTAATTACCTAAAATTAAAGATGAAATGAGTATTTGGATTTTTAGAGGCGTTACATAATTGACCTTTTCTTTTTTAGCCGAAAATAACTGAATTAGTGTTTCCAGAAGTCCAATAACTTCTACACAATTTCTAATCGGAAAATTCCGTATCATTTAGTATTGATCACTTATATATATATATTTTTTTTTAAAATTAAAAATCGGATATTTAAATTAATTTTTTATCGAATTCTTTGGTTTTCCTTTCCAGATGAAAGATACACTCTCTCGGTTTCTTACGCCTTCCAAACATTTAATACTTTGTCTTCATTAATAAATTTTTTTTTTGTTTCTAACTGAAGACGAGAAATTCACGAAAATGTTTATTAGTGTCTTAATGTATTGTAATATTTTTAATTTTATTATTTTATTTCTAAAATTCTTTTACTACATTTTAATATAAAATACGACGCTTAATTTGCGTGTATTCCTATAATACAATGCTTACACTGTAAATACTGTAATGACGTAAAAATTCAAAATTGTATTATTAATCACTTTGTGAATCATGAAACTTAATTCACATAGTAAATTATTCATCGAATACGTTAAAATTTCAAGTTTTGTTTAAAAAATTACGTCATCGAAATAAAAACGGCTAATAAATATAAAAACAACATCATTACTATAATATATTATTATTGCAATATAAAGGTGGTGGAAATTAAAGTCTATTCTAATTCAGATTAAATTATTCTTTCTTAACGATGAATGCATTATATAAATTATTTATATGCAGCGTATTAAGTTCAATTCACAACCAAACTCGAGTGCGAGTTCAATATATAAAATAAATCATTTATACACAAATCGATGCGTACACGTACCATCTTATTATTGGTACAAATATCTGAAGGTAGCATATTTTTGGCAAAAATGTTGAAATTGTTTACCCTTTTCTGAATGGTTTTTTTTTTCATCAGTAAGTTAAATAATATTTTGAAAAAAATACAAATATATACTCCGCTAAAATGATTATTTCAAAAAGATGCGTATGTGCTCAAATTGTTGGATGCTAACATAAGTATAATTTTGATATGTAACAGTAGCACGTTTCAAGAAAATTTACTAAACCTCGTCTATCATTAATCCTTCCTCCACTTATTCATTCATTTTGCGTTACTGTAATGCTCCGAATGATTTGTCGACATGATTAAACCTCCGAAGCTCGGACATCTCTACCTACAAAATCAGATAAAAATGCTGCTGCAACTTTTATCGTTACCCTAAATTCATGAACCAACATTACCAGCACAACCACACACACACACACACACACACACAAAAGATACTTAATCCAACTCTCACACCAATGCTGAACTGCTGCTGATGGTACTGATTATTCTATAGCAATGGACACATCAGAGTCATCACACAAACGTAACACCATACTAATTATCACACATACTCTCCGAAATTTTGGTACTGATAACCGATTGTGTTCGAAAAATATATCAGTAAATAATTTAAATAATAGTTAAGATATAAATCCTAGTGGTCAAGTCTTACGAATTACACAATTATATGAGATTTGCGGACTATTTCAGGATTTGAATGACAAATCGTTAATCATAAACAGTCGGGTAAAAAAAGATATACGCACATGAGACCACACTCTCTCGCAACCAAATTAAAAAGTACGGATTTTTACTTCCAATAAATATACTACATTAGCCAGCAAAGATCATATTGAGACTGCACAAGATAATTTGGTTATGATTTCTAAAACTTTTACCTATTTTTCTATGACGGATACAAGTAAATATACATTTGCAAGTCTGATGAATACTTTAAAGATAGTCCGATTTCATTCTCATCAGTGAAAACAGGATAGGATCTTTCGGTAGTAATTCGAAACTTACACCTCACAACATCAATCAACGATAATAAAAACACACTAAAAGAGCTCGAGCATACAGTAATAGCAGTTGCAAATATTTTGAAAAATTTATTGAAAATAATACTTACGTAAGGGAGGAATATAAATCTGAAGTCTTACGATAATAATAAAGGTATATGCGAATTAAAAACTATTTTGCATAGGTAAGTATTGAACCACCAAACATAAATATATCCATCGTGCAGTATACGTTAAAAACGAGCCCATATGAAAACTTACTGCAGCAACGTGTCAAATGAGATGAAAATCCGGCTATTTCCTTGTTCTTTAAATAAAACCGTTATCCAGTTCTTTGCCTCTGCACCATTGTACACCGTGCTAATTGTCGGGTTTGTAAAGTTTATTAGTAAATCTCGAAATGAAAAAAGACGCTACATAACATTCCTAAAAATAATTTTTTTTTTCAATTTCCAGTAATACGCCTTCAATTCTCCCAAAACAGCGCCTATACAAAACAAACAAATAATCCGTCAGTTTATTGCCAAAATCGCGAAATCAACTTAAACTCAATCAGACGCAGGGAAATGATCTTTCTTTAATCATACACCAATAATTCTCTGAAAGGAGCCACCCTTGCAAAAACGTCCGCTATTAACAACTTACGCTTACAGCAATACTTCCTAAACTACTTTCAAAATTATTAGGAAATTAAAAATAATACTACGGAATGCCAATAAGCTTTATCGATACGGACAGTGGTTGGAGTTGAAACGTTACAATTTTGTTTTTGCTGATTTAGTAAATTATCCGCACCATACATTCCAGACGGTCTCAGATCTACCGTAGACGTATTCGTTTCTATTATCTTTTTATTTTAATTATTTTTATTGTTATCATTAAGTTTATCGTATAGAAAGGCAATTCGATTTTTAAATTCTATATTAAAAATATTTCCTACATACCAATTTTTTTTTTTAAAATATATATAAATTATAATGATTGGTATAATAAATAAAATTTTTCGTATCACTGCTGCCGGCAGAAATCCGATGTCTGCTAAGTACTCGATGAGTTGTCCAAATCCGGTGATTACGATCGACTAAGGTCGGCTATTTGTGAATGGCAGTAAACATTTCCTTTAATCAGACTTCGCAATAACGTATTTGAAATACCAGACAGTTAAATAAATTAAAAACTCGATGACCGTTGTTTTTTCTTTTGTTTTATGGTGTTTGCTAACAGAGAGAATTATTAGCCGAGCAAAATGGAACAGATGGATGAAACAAGGTAAGAGCTCTATATTTTTGTTTTATTGAATTTGGAACCAATGAACTCTTCTAGAACAAGAACAACCGAATAAGTAGGTAGAGAAACGGCATAGGAGGCAAAATTTTAAAAATAGAGAATAGAGTAACTCGCGCTCACAGGATTGGCAAGGATGCGTGAAAAATATGTAAGCTGCGTCAAAAACATAATACGAACTTTCAGGATGCAATAGACAAAAGAGAGATGTTGTCAAGGAGAAGCGGAGGCTGTACGGAAAGTGAAACAGTTTAGTAACTGTGGATCGACGCAGATGAGGGAAGTAATAGAACCAAGGACGAGAAACAGGGGCAAGCTTGAGCAGCAAATAAAAGGAATTGAGATTAGAGAAAAGCGAAACATAAACGGGGGGGGGGGGCTGCCTTAGTTGAAAAAAGAATATTGTGTTCCGAAATCGTATTAATCAAATGCCCATTAGAAGCTCTGCAGATTTAGAAAGTTGACGGTTCCATTTCCAGCAATGCGTGAATATTCGAGAACCTAAGGGAATCTGGACAGGTGCTGAAAAAGATAAGTCATGGAAAAGAGAACCAATACAAAGGATGATGGCATCAAAAGAATGAGAAAGAAAAGATGGAAATAACGCTAGAATAACGCTAAAAGAATCAGAAATATTAAGGAATTTTGTAGCACCTCTAGGGGAGTAAATATAAATGATGGCTTGTAGGATAGCAATCGGTTCATAGCAGTAAAAACAGAACAAAAAGAAGGAAAGTTAAAGAAGTGAATATGGCTAAACCGAGGACTTTGAATCCGCTAAGGTCCTTGGGTCCGTCTGTAAAGATTAAAAAGTGATCGCGAAATAGGAAATTTATTAACGATATGAGAAAAAACGGATTTGAGGTAGAATGGCATACAGTTGATATTTGTTGGCTTTATCAGTTTGGAGCAGATGTAAGAAAAGAATAGAGAAGCTCGTGATAGAAAAGAATAAGAAAATTTGGAAAGATCGACAAAAATTTGAGATAGAATTGGAGTTTTATTATTAGAGGAAAAGCGCCAATGACGAAGGATAAAAGAATAGAAGGCAAAGACGTTTGGTGGGAAAGCGATATCGTAAATAAGATCTACGAATGAACAGAAAACAGTTGTTGTTCGATTCAGATACAACGGCTAAGATGATGTCCTTAAATTCCGGAGACAAAGACAGAGGTAGGCGTTTCGAAAGCGATCTAAGAGTTACTACACAGAAACTACAATGATATACGGAAAGTTAAGATATAACACTTTTCATGTTTTTCAATGGAAGCATTACTGAGTGATTACAAAAGCATTTTAAATAAGTGCAGTGAACTTGACATCCTGGGTTGCCGTAATTTTAAAGATCTCAGTCGACTGCTGGGCACTATAAACTGAACTACAACTCTATTTCTCCGGTCACATATCAACTGAGTTTATATATTGCTGAGACTGTGCTGTTTGTTTGTTTAAAGTACATTTAAAATACTCTTGACTTTTCAAATTTTATAACTAGTTACCAGCTGAAGTTTTTGGGGAACTGGAATGCTAGTGTGTGTACATGGGTTTGAATAGGTGTGTATGACTGAGTTTGAATATAGATACAATTTTAAGTTTTGAGGGATACTTGTCGGCATATTATAATACTTACCACTATGAGATTGTTTGGGCATACTGTTTTAATCTGCCAGTATGGGGGTTCATGTGAGTTTATCGCTGCTAGATTAGTAATTTATACGTTGTTGTTTAGCTCTATAAGTACAAACTGTAATTGGCTGAAAGGCCGCTGTTTGTACATTGTTGCAAATAAATAAATAATTCGAAGCGAATGAGAGATTTGTATAACATTATTGGCACAAAATCACCTCCCCACCTTGTAGACCAAAAGGTTTTAAGCAGGTTTACGATTTTCAGTAAGGAAACATATAAACGTTGATGAAATGCCAGGCAAGAAGATAAAATGTTGCCTAGATAACGATAACGAAAAAAACTGACTTATGGAACGGAATGACTTTCTAGATTCATATCGACTAAAGACGGATTATAGGGCCGAAGGGTCGAGATTACACCTATTAATTTAGGAACGGAGATGATCGTATAAATATTAAAAAATAAATAAATAAATATTTCCGGAGTTCTGAAAGAGCTGTTAAGTTACTGACAATTGCAACACTGTGGAAATAAGAATAAATATGGACATTTTCCGCACAGAATAGAAATTTCGATTTCAAAAAGTGGGTAGCAATTTTAGATACACGTACAGCTATATATTAAATAAAATAGGGCTATTAGAACAGTCGGGCGAAAAAGCAAGGGGCAAAAGGAAGAGGAGTTGTACTTTGAAAAAAATGAATAAACAAGGAGAAAATGAAGAATGAAATATTTAAGGAAATCGTGTTGTTTTCCAGTATTCGTATAGATGCTCGTTACATTAATAAACGCTGCAGTTGCGAAATTCTGCGAAATAAAAATACCTCTGAAGAACCTTTTTTCTTTTTTTCTTGTTTGGGTTTTTCCCTGGGCTTGTCAGCAACGGACGATTGGACCTAACACATATTGAAGACCGAACTGATTTTCCAGAAGCAAGTTACTGTGTCCCGATCACCAAACAAGACGTTTGTTAAGTATGCTTTTAAAAAGCTTCCTTACGATAGGAACTAAAGAAATAGGTCGAAAAGCGAAGAAATTATTCTAGAAATGAGAATAACAATGAAGCTATTCCATAAATTGAAGATGGAACCAGACTGCACGAAAGAGTTAAAAATGGCTAGAAGGATTTTGAATAGATTTTTTTAAGGATAGAATAAGAAATCAAATCATAGTCGGAGCAGGAGTTAAAGAAGTTATTCAAGAAAGAAAAAAAAATTCGGAGAAGGGAAAATTGGAGGAAAGGAAATGTGATAGGCCGGCAAAAAGGAATTAAAAAGCAAAACTATACAAAATTATGAACATGGAACTGTGGAATTTTTTAAGAAAGAGGAAAATTATCAATAAGATTGCTAGAACTAGATGGGCTTTCAGAGAACGAGTTTTTAAAAACTTTAGATAACTTCCATACTTAAAAATTCCATCGAGAAAACAAAGAATAAAAAAAAATTCAAACGGTATTCTTAGCACTGTTGAGGAAGTATCTGGTTCTAGTGTTCAAACTTTTATGCGCCAAGAAAATATTGGGTGAGAGGGAAAGGATCTAAAGGCAAACACCAACAATGTGATGAGGCCCTTTCGGAAAGGGAAAGAAGGCAATGTTAGAACAGAAGAGATAGAATTAGTAAGAGATGAATATTGGAAAATGACATTAGTTTCTGCTCGTATTATGGGAAGAAATGAGTCAACAATAAAACGAAGTTTATTCTAATCTCAATTTTAGATAAGATGCAGTTGAACACCGTAGAGAACTAAACGAAGGGGGAGGATGGAAGTCGTTAAGAGAAATGAGAAATAGACCGGGACTTGAAGAAGATGTGAGAGCTATCATTTTGAAGAACAAAATTATAATCGAAAATTACATCTTCTGTAATAGGACCATTTCTATTATAATCGGAACAATCCCATAGAAGCGAGTGGGAGTTCCAAACGCCGTCGACCATGAAGGAGGCAACGGATAGAATTAAATATCACGTCAAATATAACATTGCGCAGGTCACAGATTGGTGCAATAAACAAAGTTAATACTTTTACGGTGGCAGAATAGGATTAAGACATGACTAACTTGACGTAAGAAGGAAAAACTGTCACGATCGATGTATTGCACGTATTTTCTACTAAGTATAGTAGCTTCGTCGTAGTCGTCAAACCGATTGGAACTAAGTGAAGAGTATCCTCGAATTCAAATATCTGAAGATTTTCTGGACCATGTTTCTGAAAGAAAAGCGTGGTAAATGTTAAACTGATCTTGTAATCTTTCGAGGGAGCACCTTAAGACTTCTACAGTTCCATTATAAAGAATATTTAACTTGTTTAACAGCATATAAAACGCAGAAAAAAGAGTTGATAAGGAAGTACTTGGGAAGGGAAGAATGCAAATGAGGCGCAGGAAGAAATATAATATTTATGCAACTTATGTAAATTTGAAAGAGAAAAGAAAATAAGGGAGAGACTGGCTGCAAAAAGAAGCAGTCCACGCAAAGCCAGCTAAAATTTTTAAGCAAAGACAAAGACAGATCCAGTAAAAAGAAGATCAGAAGGAAAGTGGAGAAGCATATGTTTAAGTGACTTACAAATAAAGTATACGAAAATTTACTATAAAGAGATTACTGAAGATAAATGGTCATCTTTCTCGCTTGCTAATCATCCTAATTGGGTGCAGACAAATGAGGAAATGTCCAAGGAATAACTAGTTATTGAATTCGTTTTTAGAAAAGTATTAACCGGGAGCGGAGAATATTTTAAATTGAATAAATTATGAAAGATTAACCATTTACTTTTACCATAGACTAGTTTAAATATAGGAAGACTCAAGGAGAAAAAAGAAGATATCTGAGACTGTGTAAGATGTACCTGATAACTAATACCGTTTACAGTAATTTAATAAAAAAGGAAAAAAAAGTGTTGTATAACCGCAAGTTATGATCAGTATTACATCGCCCTCAACTGCCTTTTATCCTAGTTAAAGATCGCAGATGGAGGCAGTTAAAGTAAAGAAAAACATACAGAGATCTGAACAGAAACACCTATTAGCAGCTATCCTTGCTTTTGACGATTTAATACGGAAAGTAAATAGTTTTATATAAACGAAAATTATGAACGTTCTTCCATCGCTCTTAACCGTCGCCGAACCTAGCAGCCAGACAAGGCAAGGAATAGGTAACATGAATTGTTGAAAAGGTACGTTCGTTGCTCCAAAAGTACTTCTTAGTAATAACGTATTACACACGAAATTCGCATAAAAAAAATATATCAGAAGATAACCACCGCAGCTCCTAACTGCTGCCTAACTAAGATAAAGTAATGAAGAGGAGAGGTCACAAAGGGGAGATCCGGAAAGAAACATAAATTTCATCGAAAAAAACCATTATATACTCGTATCTAATTTTTTAAATTTTCTGATTGTGACGACTAACTGCTATCTAGTCTTTAACAATAACAAAAGAAGATATTTGAAAAGAATCTGGTAATAATAAGGGCAGCCAATATAATAAATATTGAGGGAATTAACTAAGGGCAATAGAGTTTTCCTAAGCCATGATTTTACAAAGATGAAACTGATCTTGAAAAACAAGATACTGAACGTCCTCAGCTAAACAGTTACCCTTGTAGTTAAGTCATTTAGAATTCGACGACTGCGCAACTAAACAAAAGTCCGAAGAATGCAATTCAACTACCGGGACTGGACACGTTTCGACGCCGAATTTTTTCTTAATTCGTCAGTTTGAAGCTGCAGGCAATTTCACTGATATTTCCTTTAATAATTCTTCAGTCATATCTACGGGGAACATTACAAACAGTGCCAACAGAGAATCTATTAATTTATAAAGGCCTTAATTTTTTAAGAAGATTCAAGTCAAGAAGAAAATTATTTGCTGAATCAATATCACTAAAAAAGAGACGAAGTCTGCTACTGCCAGCCCAAATAATATCTGTAATTGACCTAGTGACAAAGAGATGTAGATTTACTTTATTACGATCGTAGAGCGATTGCACTACAATGAATATTAAATCATTAAACTTTGCGAGAAAAATGCACAACCGATATTTATGAGGCCGGGCGGATAATTACTGTGAACGGAAAAAAGTGGACCAGTTAAATTTCTTTAGGTTGTAGAAGTCAACGGTTTTAGGTTTCATGGTTGAATCATTTTCTAAATTTAACACTAGCTGTTCTTTTTGGAAGAAGGAGGAATTGAATTTCTGGTGGATTAGAAGAGACCAAGGTCTCTGGGCACTCACTGAATGGCGTACGTCGAAATAAAGCGAAATGAGCACATATATATATATTTCGGTTTATTTTAATTGATAAATTTATCTTCCATTTTCAATAAACAAACACTCACTTTCTCTTTCTTTAATTACTCCTGTGGTATTGACTACTGTGTTCTACTTTCTTCTTTTTTTATTTAAGAATGAATACAGTCAAACTGTTCCATATTCATTCCAAATGCATTTAAAATTTGTTTTAGATCATTACACAGCTGAATAAAATTAAATAGTTAAATTGTTCTAATTTGTTTCTTTCTTCATTATTATTTTGTATTAATTTTGTTTTTTTGATTGTTTTATTTTCAGCCTTGAAGGATGCAACTATTTCTTTTTTTCATTTAGAATTACACTGAAGCCGCCTAATATTAAAAATGTACTTCTAAGCACCAAAAGAAGTACTACAAAAAAATCACTAAACTAATAATAAAAAAGACAACTTTTAAATGTATTTAATTTTAAATATTTTTAATTCTAAATGTATTTAACATAATAAGATCGATAAATAGGTGATTAGTAATAAAAGTAATGGTAGCAATATTAGTAATAATATAATTAAGAACGATACAATTAAAATTAATTGAACCATGAACCCATTACTGTGTAACTTTTTAATATCTGCTGCATTAAAATTCAAAAGTATTTATTATAAATATGCAACCAGATTTGAAAACAATTTTTGGCCATAGTTTGGTCAATGTTATTGTCATCCTGACAACTGCCTTTAATTATAAGTATGCTTGCAGAGAACTGCTCACATACATATTTTATTTTCTGTAGCAATTAATACATATGTGTGTGTGTTTGTGTGTATGTGCATATATACATACGTTAATAATAACGAGAATAAACGTAGTCCCTGCTCCTTTGTACACAAATTTTGAAATAAACAATTTGTATATAAAAAAAATGAAGTTTACAGAGAATATAATATGCGATGAAAGTGAAATACATGATGATATTTCCAAGTATGAAAAATAAGATAAAAAATGTACTAATTTGATGATGTATAATACAACAAATAAATGAATAACATGGTTGGAGAATAAATATGAATGGTGGTAATAAAATATATAACAAAGTTTGATAGTAGTACATTTCTGGGGAAAAGTCAATAAAATTAATAGTACATGTAATAAATAAAAATTTGAAAACACATTTGACAAGAAATATAATAATTGAAAATACAAGCTGGTAATATGTTTTACCTCGTGTTGTGAGCTTGTATGCATGAGTTCATATGAAATAGAGCAATCTATTTCTACCTTCACTGTCATACCATGTTTAGTAGGCAATCCTTTCTATTACAAACTGAATCACAATTTATCGTATGTTGCTAACTACACTTCTTACCGATTCAAGTAATTACAGTCCTACTAATCAATAATTTTTTTCCATTTATTATATTAATTCTATTGAATATTTCTATTTTGTTCTGTAACTTTGTTATTATTATTTCACTTACACGTTCAATTAAATTAGACATTACGATAAATTTATTTGATTAGTGATCGTGTAATGTCAACCACTTACTACTTTATCATTCTCCAAAATTTTTTGTTCGTTAATCTGATAATAAATGGAGGCAGACAGTATTCGTTTTAGCGATTACACTTGTATTTAAAGTTTATTATATTAAGAAGTAAATGAATTAAGCGTATTTACGGTAAATAACAAAGTGAAAACAAATATAAAATAAATTTACAATTTACAAGGCGACTTTAAACATTATCCCGATTAAATTAGGTATAACATTATTGTAAAATTTTACAAATGATGCTTCATAAATGTTTAATTTAGTTTTATTTCGTGTCATATGAAAATACTTCAATATAGAATAATAGCGGAATGTTTGCAAATTAACTTTCATATTACACATTACTAACTTTTTAAATGTTAGTGAAATTTATTAATACTTCGATTAATCGGAAAATTTAAAGTAAATCGAAAGCAATGATTGGTTATTAGGTACTAGAATATTTGATTTTTATGTTATTATTTAAAAATTAACTATGTGAATCCTACACAGAAGTGTTCAGATTTTTGTAAGTGAATACCAAGCTCAATGTTTTACAACTATTTCAAATTACTTTATTTAAAATGTTCTTTTGCAAATTAAGAAAAGAAAAAAGGAATAGAGACGTTTAATGCCAGAAAAGAAGAGATATATTTAAAAAGTGACAAATGTTAATATTTTTTAATTTACTGTAATTGTGATAAATAAAATTATATTTGTTATACCTTTAAATATTTATTTCTATTCAGAAACATCTTCAATTAAATTATTTGCATCTGAAGAAATATCTTGCAATTCTATTATAATGAATTCTATCTGATCGTCGATATAATATAAATTATTATAATCATCTGCTTGTATTTTATCAGTATGTTCAACTGCCTTAACCCAATTATCCAACCTTATTTTATCCACGGCATGGGCGTCACCAGGAGGGGGGCAGCTAGAGCTTTGAAACTTTTTAATCAACTGGCCATGGTGAGTATTCATAGGCTGGACAATTTGGAAGACTTTTATAATAAAGTGGTAGAATAATTTGCCAGAAACCCACCAAAATTATGTTTTAATTAAGATTTTATTCCTGTTTAATAAAATATTAAGCCTTTACAACTTATATATTTTATTTTTTTTTATAACTCATATCTTCCATCATATTGCCCCCCCTCCCTGGCTCATCTGTTGGCGACGCCCATGATCCACGACACTATTCAGTAATTTTCCAACGTCATTCATTTTAAATGTGTTATTCTGAGTAGCCACCTCACACTTTATTTGTGCCCAAATTAATTCAATTGGATTATAATGAGGATGATATGGCGGTTGACGAATGATGTCATGACCTTTTTCATTTGCCAAATTATATAATTCATATATTTTTAGTGCATTTTTCACCCTAAGATGTAATAATTCAGCTCTTGTTTCATTAATCGAAAATGATTATTATTGTTTTTAAACCATTTTCGTATGTTGTTTTTTTCCCAATTTAATCGTAGTACGGAATATAGTACAACCGAATGATAATTAGCATTGTACATTACGATTACAAAACTTTCTTCCAATAAATTTAGAAAATTTACAAACTAGTTTTTAAATACAGGGTAATTCATTTGATTATGATAATCTGAGTTATTTTTTGCTCGTAAAATTAATTTGCATTCTTTAAGAAATCCAATTTTTGCAGAACTCACATGTAACAAAATTAAGCGTCCGCCCTTACCAATTGGAACTTTTAGTCCACCATTTTGATTTTCATTCTGCCAGAATTTACTCAAGCTATGATTTTGATTAACCCATGTCTCGTCTAAATAAAATACTGGCCTTTTTAATTTCATGCATTTGGTGTAAAAAATTATTTTGAACGGTTATTATGTCAGTGCGTTCCATTAAAAATTTCTTTCTGTTTGATCATTTCCGATACTAAAATTTAATATTTTTTAAAATATTCCACACTGATGTTTTACAACCCTGAAAGTTTTCACAATTCACCAAGTATGTTTTCTAAAGTTGGGTACTCTCACCTATTTTATAAAAACTGAATACACATTGACGTACTATATTTTCGTTGCAATTATCTAGCATAATAATTCATTTTTTCCATTCATATGTTTTTCGCGGCGTTCTGCAAATTAGTTTATTTTCCAATTTATCAATATATTTTTTAATATCATAAATACTTTTCACTGATATTCTACATGCAGCAACAGCGTTCTTTTGTGCTTGTTTGAAATTAAAGTTTTTAAAAATATCTGGGTTATCGGGTAAATTCTGAAAAAACTTATAAACATTTGCAATTATCATTTTACTTTGCTTATTGAAATCTTTTATATCTGTTGTTGATCCCAAATTTGATATAACTAATTCTTCATCACTTCTGCTGGTAATTTTTTTTTTTTTGTGTTGTTAGACGTTAAAAAATTTGAACAAGTAGAATATATTACATGTATAAACAAGAGTCCCGAAAAGGACTATTTCTAGAAAGAATGAAACAAAAATGTGCGGTAAAAGAAAAAAAGGATTAAGTAAATTAAGATAAAACTGTAAAAATACAAAAAGAAGGAAATCAGAACTAGTGAAAATATTTTGGGAAGATTTACCAGTATTAATGAACAAGTGAATGAAAACTACAAAAATAAACACAACATCACATATATACCGAGAACAAAAAAAGCGGGAATTATTATCACAGAATTACAAGTGTATTCACCTGAAATTTATTAAAATATTGTAATCTATTAACTAAGCATAATTTGGTAAAGAAAGATGTATTTTTGAAAAATGAAATTAAAAATATACAAATTCTGTTAAAATTTTTAAATGTTGTGATGGTATTAATTTTTCATGTTCTAATTTATTTAATTTTTTCAAAAATTTTTTATTACGAGGATAATCAATTACATATGTAATTTTTATTAATGTTTATACAGTGATTCATTTATGTAAGTTATTAATATATAAACCAAAATTATGAAAATTATTAATAGTATGAATATTAGTGAGAAATGTATTGTTATTTATAAAATAAATATGCGAAGAAAATTTTCAAAACCCCCCTTTTCAAAATTCTGGGCACGGCCCTGCTAGTAACATACTCATAAATATAAAATAAGAATGCCCTATAAAATCTTTCAGTCAATTTTTAAAAAATAACAATACTTATTTTTCAACTATTACGAAAGTATATTATTTTAAATTTTTATAATAAAAATTATACTTTAACTTTACGTTGCGATACTTGCGATTTTAATTTCATTTACAAGCATAATATCGAATTCTTTTTGAAAGACTTGATTAAATGAATCGTGGTTCGCAAATGAATGCGACTTTCTAATTGGTTCAATCTCTACTTCTGCTTCTTTTTGATTACCAAAAAAAAAATACGCGGAATGTATTACTCCCCAAAGCGTGGTGTTTTAGACTGTTATTAAGTTTAGTAACTTAAATTAAAATTTCCATTACACGGTTTCGAGAAAATGTGCGAACCTTCAGCCAGCGGCTATGTTTCACCATTTTCAACTCGATATGCATCTCCAGAAATGAAGTACAATTTCAGCGATCACAAAAAGTTCACAACATGGAGAAAAATATGGTTATATTTGGCTATCAGTGAAAAGGTATAGACTTAGATTTATTTAATATAGCAAAACTTAATTATCATTTTAATTAAAATAGTTTAATATATTCATCATTTAAAAAAATAATTTGGTCATTTTGATGTTTCTTGTCACTTAATATGTAGCCGGAATTTCAGAAGGGAACCCGTTTAAAGCGTCTAAAACAAAGTCTGTATTATATTTATGAAACTTAGATACAATGGTGAAATTATCAAGTTTAAAAAATAAACATCTCGAATAATAGGACATTAAAGAGCTCAAATTTTTAAAAATAAAAATTTTTACGTCTCGCTTTTTATTAGAAAACTAGTACTAAAGCTATAAATATAAAAAAAAGTGAGATATCCAATATTTCGAAAAAAAAACTATATTCCACTAGTAAAATGTCGATATGTATATTGAAGCAAAAATAAAAAAATCGTCAATTTAATAAAAATAGTAATATTTAGTTTTTCCGAAAATTAAGGATCCTTTTAATTAGTCACGAGTTAATGCTATAACGTAGTTGCAATATTTAGCGAAGCATTGTACATAGTTAAATTATTTATTATATTTTGCATCTATGAGAATTGTTCGGTATATAAGTTGTTATGTGTTATTGATTTATTAGTTACATATTATAGGAAGCATTTATCGTTTACTTGGTGCTTTATTGCTAAATAATATATTATTGAAGTTTAAAGTTATGAATTATGTATACTGAAGTAATAGGTTATGACAAAAGATATTACAATTAATGTTAGATATTATCAAAACAACATTTCTTTCTGTCATAGATAAAGATAATTTTAAATTGTACGTATTATAAAGAGAAATCAAATAACATAATATTTTACATAATTTGTGTTGAAAACAAAATCTTAATATATAACTTTTTATAAATATTTTTAATTGTATTTTATAATTAAACATAAATCGATCAAATACGAAACGCTTGAAAATATGGAAAATACTCCGGAAGCTATAAACATATCCATATGATGTTTAGATATTTTCGTGTATGGTGTTATTTGTACATGTTTCCAGTCGTGTATTATCATTATACCAGTTACCATTAAAAACAGACCATAAAACACAGTTACCGTCAGACACTGGAAAAATACATGCATATACATACATCCGTGTATATATATATATATACTTATATAAATTATATTTTAAAATATTTAATACGCACTGTTTTTTTCTGTATTTGTTCCTTGAAAAAGTGACTTGAAACAATTAAACAGTTTACAATTACTGCACTGCCATATATACAATAAATGAATCCTGCTCTTCCTACGCTCGATTGTAGTTTGTTTCCAAACGGTGTTATTATTAAACTCAAACTGATTAATACCAGCACCTAGTAATCATATTTACTCAATAATTAAATTACAAATTAATCTGAGTATTTATTTGTCTATTGTATAGTTAAAAAGTATCATTATAATTGTTACAAGTTATATGTAAAAGTGACATACTGTTGAACAGTCGGTAAGTTTACTGTACACGGAATACGTTTAAAGTTGTAAAGAATGCTCTAAAACATGATTACTTAATAATAGAAAGCAGGCCCATGCCCAGAATTTTGAAGGGGGGGTTGAAAATTTTCTTCGCAAATTTTATAAATAACAATACATTTTTTACTAATATTCATAAAATATAGAGCATATTTTTTCTTTTTTCTTTTAAAGTTAAGAACACGATAAAAAATCATCAATATTTATTTTAAATTTTTGATTTTTTTTCAGATTTTTGTGTATTTATAATAACTATTTCAGTTCTCATGGTGGGGGGAGGGTTAACCCCCAAAAATCCACCCCGTTGACACGGACATGATAGAAAGCTTTATTTTTTAAATTTGAAAGCTATATTATTTTGAGATGCAATTAATTTATTATCAGTTAATTCGTTTTGGAAAGTTGCGACGATCTTAACGGTACTGCATCTTATCTGCATTAAAAATATATATACATGCGTACACACACACATATATATATATATATAAAATTTAATCGTAATTATGATGAGACATTTTCTAGTAATAATTGCTGTTATATTTGATAAGATCGGAAATACAGAAACAAATGTTAAAAAACGCACCGAGTGTTTTCGAAATCAAAACAATAAAAATTTAAAGATAGAATTGTTTCGACTCTAATTGTTATCAGTGTTTTCTATAGCTGTGTATTAGTGTAATTTTATCAGTTAATTATCTATCCAATTTTTTAAAATTCTTAACCGTGCATTTATAAATTTATACATTTTTTTGAAAATATATTTCGGTCACGTCATCCAGCTTGTTGTATTCAGTTACTGATTTATACGTATACAGTCGTAATGTGTACATGCACGCGACTATAACGTAGTATTTATCGAATGAACTGAAAACATTTTTCAATAATCGCCAACGTAACGATCAATTTGGACGGATTTAAAGTGAAAATGATACTTTTAATTTTATTTTTCGTTATTAAAAAGAAATAATTTTAGTTTTAAATTGTATAATGAAAGAAAAACAAACATTGAAGACTAGTCCAATTTGAAATTTGGAACAATTAAATATGACTTCTTATGATGTTCTGATTTAATAACTTCTATTGAAATTTGTACACTGAATCATTATTAATATTCACCAGCTATATTCATTTGCCACTTTGAACCGACTATTAACATAAATAAGTTAACAATGTGTCCTCTAATTTAATAATATTCCGAATAAATATCGACTAATCAAAATAGCTTTATTCCGAATGAAACTAAAAAGTTGCTTAATTTATAAAAACTTAGACTATTATGTATGTAAATTATCATGAAATATAGTAATATAAATATTTCAAAAAATCCGCTACTTACTAGTTCGAATATTTTAAACAAAAATGGTGACATGAGTAGTAAACTTTGCTTTAGTGATCGGTCATTGGCCATGTTTCGTTGATGTATGTTCTGTTGCTCAAATACAGGTCTGTCAATAACACTAGTTGTTAGTTTAATGGTAAATATAATTGATTGCTTTAAAACGAGTCTAAAGTAATTAGTAACGTGACGGAAAACTAAATTTGTTATTTTCATTGGCTGAAATGAATTTTAGAAGAACCGGAAAAATACGAAACACAATAATTCTTTTGATTCGCTCGATTTATTGTACATGGCTACTTTTTCTTCGCGCACTATTTGAGACTTTCTATATCGGATGTGAATCTTGTCACGTTGTTACGTTTACATTTCAAGTAAGCCGTGTCCAATTAATTTGAACGCCTCATTTTTTTTTATAATCAGATTTCACCTATAACCTGAATGAAATTAGTGAACCCTATACACTATTATTGAAACCCTAGTATGAGTTCAAAGTTGCATATATTTGTGCTGTTTTATTTATATATATATTTATATGTCAACGTATTACTGTTTACGTTTTTGTTAAAATTAACTTACAGTTACCGGTCTCTGTTATATTTTTAGATTGTTAGTTGTGAAAAATTTACAAAATATTATAGCTACTCGACAAGGGTCCGATAAATTTCAAACGTAAAAATAGTCGAAAGTCAAGATCATATTTCGAATAATTACATCGTATCGACTCTATCTGGTTTCCCTATTATTTACTTTTCCATTTGGCGAGGAAATTTTAAATCGTAAACGATCGAACAAGAAGACTGATATATATATATACGCACCTACAAGGGTTAAACATTTTTAAATTACAAAAGTGCTTACTAATAATTCCAGCCATACAAAATCAATAAATTAAATGTACAAGTAGAGAAAATGGTTTGAATGCAAATGCGATCGTTGTTGTAGTTCGGAAATCTTTAAGAGGATTTAGCGGTGCATCATTATGATTATTAAGTTGATTAAAACATATAAAAAACTGGATTTTAGTGAAATACTTTTCATTTGACACGGTTTTGCGTTTTGAAAAAACTTTAAATAATTGCGTCAAAAAATCTTTGTTCTGATATTTCGGGATTTAAAATTACAATATACGTTTTAAATGCATAATTGTTTCAATGAGCAGTTTTTTTTTCTTTATTTCAAAAAATATTTATTTTTAATGACTGAATTTAGAAGGAGATTAAAAACATAATGAGGAGAAGAATCCAGTTTGTAGCAGATTGACTGTAGCGCCCTATCGCAGGTATAAAACCGTTTAATTTTGTTTTTTGTTTTTGCAGTTTTCTGCATTTTTAAGTATATACCATACGACTCCTGTTTTGTAATTTACAGATCGATTAGGTTGACTTCGTTTTTTTTTTAAATTTCGTACAATTTCTGATTCATTAAAATTAATTCTGCAGATTGCTAATTTTACAATGAACATTATTTTGGTGAATAACGCGGTATATATACGAATTTCGATTAATTATAAATTTTCTCATAACGTGTTACTGTTTGCCATAGCTTGTTGCGTTGACTGCTGATTCATGCTGCGATGTGTGCTACATTTCTTATTCTAATTGTTTACTTCTGCACATCGGTCAATAGTCTTCTTCTTCTTCTTCGTGCAACCCGATTCGGGTATAGCTTAACCACTTTTCATGGATTCAACCATATGACGAAATGGGTCTCGATTTCTTGCAATATGGAACAATTCTACTTTTGTAACTCCAGTCTATTGCTTAATATTTTGGAGCCAAGAAATCCTTCTTCTTCCTCGTCCCCTTTTCCCTTCTACCGCTCCCATCCTAATTGTGTGCAGGAGGTGATATGTTGATCCTCTCGTGAAATGTCCAAAGAAATAAGTTTTGCGTTTCTTAATTATGTCCATTAATATCAGATCCGTTTTCATCAATTGTAATACCTCCTTTCTGGTCCATGGTATCTTCCAGATCCGACGATAACACCACTTTTCAAATGATGAAATACGCTTTTCCATGTGTCCTTTTATTGTCCACGTCTCGCACCGATATAAGAGTACGGACCATACATAACATTTTAGCACCTTCTTCTTGACTTCCAGATTTAATTTTTTGTCACAAAATACATTCTTCATCTTCATAAATACATCCCGGAGTCTACTTTTCCATAATATCTTCTGTTTTGTTTCTTTATTGCTTTCGTTCAATTCGAGCTTGTTACCGGATAAGCGAAATCATTTAATTTTTCGGGCCGTTAAGAATTTGTTTTTTGAGCTATATTTATCCTTTTTAAATATTTCACTTTGCTCTGTTATTCTATGCCGGTTGCAATTTAAAGTTTAATTTTTATTTCTCTTCCTTTCCATGATCGCCTATATATTAAGTCGTACTGAACTTGAAGGAGACGAGGAAAATGAATAAACAACAAATAATAAAGATACATTTTTCGTTTTCTTGATAATTGTGTATTTCGGTTTCGCTTGTTTTCTTAACAGTCTGTGATCTCTACAGACAAGAACGCTATAGTCTGGATTAATAGATTTTCGTTAACGATGGGTGCATTAAATTTGACCGTCGTGTATTTTGTAAACTGTCGAATATTACGATCGACGATAGCGACAGTAACGAGGATAATTAAAGTGTGCGGGATTTGAAGAAAACTTTGAATTTCCTATTTCAAAAGTTTGTCTTTGGAGAAATTTGAATTACAAATGGTATAATGGGATAAACTTTTTTTTTTGAATTCGTCAACTATGGGCATTATCGAGTAAATTTTTTTTACATTTTTAATGAGTGGTAGCGAGATTTGAACCGATTTCTACTCCAACGAAACTCCCCAGTGCCTTACCAACTATATTGCGGTTCTGACTGCGAGGCTTCAAACTAACTATATATGTTAAATATCTTTAAAATGTTTTATTATTATTATTATTATTATTATTATTATTATTATTATTATTATTATTATTAAGCAGTTAACTTCGCGGAATGAAGTTTAGAAGAAATCGAACCAAGTTATTTCACGTGGAAAGTAATGGCAAACATGCATACCACTATATGCGCGTTAATTGATATGTAGTAGGCAGACATAAATGGGACTACATTTGCACATCGATAAATCCAACAATCACAATATCAGTTTCAAATGTAATCTCGAGTCTACACTGGTGTTGCATATAAAAATTGTCTGATACACTAAGACTCATTTGGAAGGGAGGGGTGAAAATTTCCTTCGCATATTTATTTTATAAATAACAGTACATTTTTCACTAATATTCGTACTATTCATAATTTCCATTATTTTGATTTATATATTAATATTTTGCATAAAATATTAATGAAGTACCTAAAAATATGGACTATTTTTTTTTTTTTCTTTTAAAGTTAAAAACACCCTAAAAAATCATCAATATTTATTTCAAATTTTTGTGTATTTATAATAACTATTTCAGTTTCCGTGGGAGCCCCCCCCCCCCCCCCCGTGGACACGGCCTTGCTAAGATTATGTCTAAAGCTAAAATACACGAATAGACATAATCGCCGACGCTCAGGAATTAAGTATGGCACCATGATGACGAAGGGTCGAAAACAAAATACATTTCCGTTACAATTTTCTGGTCCAAATTTTTCATAAACATTCGCTTATAGTTGCAAAATGTCTCTATTCGCAGTTTCGGTTCGGAAGTGTCATTTTCGATTATTATCTTTGCGCCGTCCGAATAGATAACTACATATCTATCACCATTCATTTTGCATTGAAAATAAATTTCGCCTGTTTTTACGTTATTTATTATGGCACTTTGGAAAAGAATAATCTTATTTTGAGCTCTTTCCGTAAAATAATTATTTTTAATTTTTCTATATACGATATTTATATTTTGGACATTACTCTCGTTACGAAAAATTTATCTATTACTTCTTTCGTCGTTGAAAATTCTAAACAAAATAGGAACATTTATAAAAGCTGGAAAAAACAAAAACATTATTCAGTTTTATATAATGATAATAACAAAAAAGAAAGAGAAAACGAGTATACCGAAAGATTTTTGTTCTGAAGGGTGCAGTCAAGATTTATTTTAATCGGGCATTTGCAAAAATCTGCCTGTCTGAAAACATTTTTTGCGCAGTGGCATTTTTGCAGAAATTGTTTAACTTTTTAATTAATTCAGAATTGTATTTGAAATAAAACAACCGTGCACGTGTACAAGGAATAAAAAATAAAAAGAAAAAGAAATTGGTAAAGTGTATTGCGTAAACCGGATGTTACGTAGTGATGCCATCGTTATTTAACAGGAAAAGTGTTTTAGTTGTAATTATCTCATCTTTATTTGACGATTTTTTTTTTTTTTTTTTCCCCCGAAAGATTTGTATTGTTTTATACTTACCGTTTCTGTTCTTGTACGGTTTTTATTCCGTCCTCTTCCATTTTATAAATTCAACAGGATGTATAATCGATTCGCTAGAAAAATTTGCATAACGTTTTGTTCGGGTTGATTAGTTAGAGAATTGTAGAATAAAGTTAATCTTATTTCGATTGCTCTATCGGTATCGTAACACGCCCATATTTTGGGAATTGACGCGATTCATTTTTTCGATATTCCTAAAATTTTTCAGTTATTACGTGTCCTGTTGAAATTTTTTTATAATTTTCATCAAATTCTTTATTTCACGATAAGTTATAAAAGTTATAAATTGTTCTATTCATTCTTAGCTTTTATTTAGTTTTCTGGTTATTTCAGTATATCATCTATAATCATCATTCTAGATAATAGGGTATCATGATTATCGAATAATTTTGTGATTTTACGTCATTTCTTCCGGTCATCTGACTGACATACGCGTACTGCGAATGAAAATCCTGTCATTTCCCGAGAGGTGTACATCATTAATCGTTCCCATGAAATTATTTAATTTTTCTCTTTAATCAGAATCAACCTTATGCTCCGGATGTTATTAGAAGAGTGTACGTGTTTGTGTTCGGTTAAAAAGTTTTCATGCATCTTCCTCGGAGACGTCCCGCCAAATCTTAGATGTGGAACAAAAAAAAATCACTTTTTCGAAGGACTAAAATGTTTTTCTGACAATTGTTGCAATATAACTTTCGCTGTTAATTCAGATTCCGTGAAATCGAAAAATTTGTTACAGTATATCAACATAAACTAAAACGAGAGATGATATCACCATGCTGGAAGATATAAATAATTTTAGGTTACCTATGTTCTAAATCGACTTGATGTTTTCATATACATTACTTTTAATTTATTGTTAGTTTATTGTTTAGTCGCAATTTTAGTTATTTTTCTACCATTGCAATATATTACAATGTTCTACAGTTGATATCCGTCATGTACGTGTATAATTAGAAGTTTTTTTGCATACTCATGTGCAGCGGGCTGGTGTAGATTAGAAACAGTAATAGTTCGTGCTTACGCCTATTTCCTATTTCGTCGGTCCTTTATTATTGAGTATATTTTTTTTTATCGCGATTATAAACTTTTTTTAAAAATTAATTAATGAATTAGTTTAATCGAGTTTTTTTTTTTTTTTTTTTTTTTTTTGTTAGACCAAGTATACAAGTTGTATCAAAAAATTTTACCGAAATATAATACGTTACTCTTTTGATTTAAATAAATTAAATTTCGATAATATTTTTTAAGATAATTTCATTAGTGGAACATGTTCCGTTTTAAAATAATGGTTCTTCTAGTTTGTACACAATCTATCAAATAATTATTCTCCTGGTACCTGGAGCGCTCAATTGTTAACGTTGAAACCTCGAATGCAATTCCTATGGCAGCAGTGGCAAAAAAATAGAAATTAATTAAATGCAAATAAAAAAGAAAAAATATTTAACGCTTACTCAGAAGTTAAATGGTTTAACGCCAGGCCAAAGATGCATAAATAAATAAATAAATTAGTATTCAAATAAACAAATAAGAAGCGATCAATTTATCGTTTACAAATTTAAAATCGCATAATATCCGCCTCCCCCCCTCCCCCCGGAAGAGAATATAACTGTGATGGTCTTTATACACGACTGTGGATAAAGAAGGCGAAAATAGAAATTCCGAAACGTATGTATTTAACTATTGGAAATTTTCAGAAAATTAATTTATTTTATCGATGAAAACGACAATACTATAAGACCATTTTGTTTATTGTTGAAAAATCAATATCTTAACACACGTAAAAGGTAATTTTCCCCGGTTATTTATTATTGTTATCTTTCCTCTGTTCTGTTCACAGGATTTTTTCACCTGTGTTTTCATTGCATCATTTGAGAAAAATCTATTTAATTTCCTTATCAAAATGAGAGTTAATGAGGTTAATCCTTCATTAAATTTTTATCTGCGAAAACGAAATTTATATGTCGATTGTTTATTACGCTAATTTGTATAAATTAATGACCTTTCAAGATTGTACTACCGATAACAACCTTTTACTATAAAACTGTAGTAATTGAATTGTTAGTAACTTTTACAAATTAATAAACATAATAAAGAGAGACCTGATGATAATCCACTACCACAACTACTATAATTGAATCTGTTCGATTTATCTACAAATTCTTTTCGTTATTTCCCGTGTTAGTAATTCTCGTTAGAAAATATAAAGTATCACCGTTATTAACAATATTCACCGCCATGTAGCAATTTGTTCAGGTATTTAACGAATAGGTATTACGCTCATGAAAATAAAATTCAAAACAACTAAATTGTAGAAATTAAAATTGTATTTAAAACATTTTTTTTATATATATATATATACTCATACAATAACTTATATAAAAACTGGTGGGAAAATTTAACTTTTTGTCATTTTACACTATACGAAATTAAAGTTTCGATTCATTAAAAAAAATTGAATCAAAAAAATATTATAAAGTACTTTACCTCACTAACATTACTGGGTAATTGTTTTTGAACTTATTTATTTATTTTTTAAATGTTAAAATTCATAAAAATAATTAAAATTCTACGCTATTGCAAATAACAAATTTTCTTTTTAATTCTTAAAAATCTTATTTTATTCAACTATACGAGTTTAGTATAAAATGTAAAAAAGAAGCAAAAAAAATAGAATTGCAAGAAAAACATTTAAGGTTCGACATGTTTATTTATACTCTAGATATCTTACGTAATGAATTAGCGATAAAATGGTGTCTATCAGGTAAATCGCCCCGGAAAATATACACAGCAATCCAACCGTAATTCCAATACCCTTTTCCGAAGAAACTTGTTTGAATTTATGTTCTGGTTGATATCCGATCCAATAATGCAGCGCTATTCCACCAACCGCGATAAATAAAATTGTGCCCACGAAATTCATGATAACATCCTGTCGAAAACAAATATTCAACAATCATTAGGATCGGATGAGTGGATGCACACGAGTACATACGGAATCGTGCAACCTATGACCGAGGCCAACTCGTAACTAGTAGTCGACCGGCCACCACGATACCTAGGAAATCTTTTAAAACTAAATAACTTAGACACCCAAATTTTTCTCTACCACATACCGGATATGTAACGGGGTTAGCTCTTGTTTATTTTGTCTTGGCTTTACGACGGTAACTATGCATTATGAAATGCTGATAAAAATATTTTGTAGATTAAATATTCCCCAGCTATGTATAAACGGTATGTGAATTTTTTACACATTTTATGTAACCAAAAGTGGTAATATTACGTTTCACATCAAAAGAAACAATTCTTTACGGTCTGCCATACTATTCATGGAGTACCTGCAACCCGGTATGAATTTAAGTGATATTTTTTTTCTCAATCGATTTCGATTTATATATTGTGTGTGAACAACGCTGTATATCCTAAGGAGAGATCAATTTTTCTCGTAAGACGAATTGGTTGTTGCTGTAATTCTTGATGGTCATACGAGGATATCAGTGACATCTTTTTTCTAACAGATGCTGCTGTGATCGATTGGCTACTTTATTTTTTCACATCGGAAGAATTATTGTGTAATAATAGAAAATGGTTCCGAAGTATGTTATCTAAATGTATTAGTATGATAATAATTAGAATTGTTTTATTTATGTAGGAATTACATATTATAAAATTTGATAAAAATTAAGATAAAAAATATTTAAGACATTTTTTTTTTTTTAAAGAAAAAAAGTCCAACTTACCTTGCGTGTGTGTAAGTTTGCTTTGTAACTATTTGATCAACGCATACAATATAAAAATAAAACGTTTTTTTTTCGAAACTCTTTTCGTTTTATAATTTTAAAATTAACTATTATAAGTAATTTTTGACCTTGTCGATTTCGAATAACATTAACTCTCCTATATTTTTGGTTATTAAAAAGGCAAAATCTAATCAAAGCGTTAACTGCCGGATAATAATCTCGAGATCTACCGTAGACGCAGAGCAAGCAGAGCACCGCTCGGATATTTTGGAAAACTAAAAATGAAATTTTTCGAATAAAAAAAAAGTTCAAATATCATACAGCGGAAGTTATAAATTACAGAAAAAATTCCTGTAGCATTTTTAGATTGTCCGTGTCCTTCTTCCTGTTTTCTCAGCTTCCAATATTATCCTTCTTCTGCAGCTGCTCATTCCAGACTATGGTGTGTTTAGCTTCTACGTCTCCTCATTTTCTAACCTGGACGAACTTCTTTTTCTTGTCTATTCAGCCTTCCCTTCCTCGCTTTCACTGGTTTTTTACCTTTCCTTCTATACGCCGCTCCAGCCTCTCTGAAATTTACCGCCTGCGTTTTGGGCACAGGTTGCTCCCTTCCTCGCTTTTCCGTTATTCTCTCTTGCCTTCTCCTTATTGTCCATTGCACCCCTCCAGCAATCAGTTTATTTCCCGATCATATAATGTTCGGTTGTTCGTCGCTTTCAACTGAACAAGCTTTGTTTTATTCCTTCCTTTTACAAATCGATATTCCCACTCCATACTGTGCTTCATTCATTCTCTCCTTTCCTTCTTCTTCTGTTATCCTAGTTCCTGATTCTTTTCTGTCGGCTATCTCTGATCGTATAAAGATCTGAATCTCTTTTGACCCTCTGTTCTATTGTTCTTGGACCAATGTCCATCGTGGTGATTGTAAATTTCAGATAAGGGAACAAATGGGCAGATTAATTGCTTGAAGGACGATTTTTGAATCGGAAACAATGAAGAATTTGAAGATGCTGCTAGTTGTAGCAATGAAAGATATTGCACGAAAAGTGGAGACTGACTCGCCTGCTGAGATAAAGCAGACGGAAGAGAGCCTGAAGGATTCAGGATGATGACGAAAAGAGGAGGTAAATGTACCGCCTACACCGTTCATCATTTCGGTTCCATCAGTAAAAAGACATGACACTTATCATAATGCGGCTAAAAATTTAAAAACAAATTACTAATACCGGTTTTTATTTTTTCCAAATTTTACTACGCATTCAGATTTAAATACGCGACATTTCATTATAAAATGATTTTAGTCGCGTTGGGTTTTCTTATTTAATTTTTTTCCGGTCCGTACAGAGTTATTCATTTTATATCGGCCTGGTCGGAGTGTAATAAAAATCAAAATTCCAATGGCGCAGAGAAATCAACGGAATTTTTTGGTTACCAGTTAGCTAATCTCAGTTCAGATGTTATATTGCGTTGTTTTTTTTTTTTTTGAATTTCGGTTTGCTTGACATTTACCCGAACAACGTTCATAGCAGTTTAGATGTACTTACGTCGAGCGTTTTCTTTTGATGCGTCGAGCCGAAGCCGTAAGACGTTAACGTGACAGCCGTGTAGATAAAGAACCCTACGAACACTCCGGAGGCAACTATTTCCGCATCCGGATTCTTCTCCTCATTTAGATTCCATGTTCCGCCGACTCCTAAGAATTCACCGCCGTATCCTCTCCGATACAGAATTAAGATGACTAAATTAAGTACCTGTAAATGGCAACATAGGCGTGATTAAAAATGACGTAGTTACCCGTTTTGATAGAAAATTTCAACGTTTATTTTACGAATTTTCGCTATGAGTATGATAAAATTTTTATAACCTAGAAAAGATTTATAATGATTTTGCAAAATGAAAAACTCAGCAGAAAAAGAAAAACAGCTTGTACCCTGTCTGTTTGTTTGTGGGCTACATTTAAAAAATCCTGCAAAATACCACCGTGTACGCGTATCGAGTTATTTAATTCACAATCGTGTGTATTTATTATTAGGGAAACTACTGCTGCTGCTGTTGCTGGTGTCTTTTAAAAAGGCCTCCGCGTTTATTTTCAGTTGCAGTCGCTCCGTCGAGAACTTCGTTGTACGTTTCTTTATCCCTTTTAGTTCAGCATTCGAAATCGAAAATGTCTTTCTAGCTCTCTTCTACGACTACCGGTTTTTACGCAACCATCAAAACATGGTTGAATTGATTTTGTCAGTAAATTCTTGTAGTAGTAAATTCACAGTTTTATTATCTGGATTTTCGATGAGGTCGCACTGATTCCTTTAATTTCAGTTGATTTAAATTTGCTACCACTTATGTGATAGATTCGGACATTAAGCAAAACCAAAAACAAAAAGGAAAAAAAACAAACTCGCGCGTTTTTTTTTTACAATCCCGAAAAAATTTTAATTGATTATTTATTTTTTTTTTACATTAAAAAAAAAATATGATCGAATTACAAGAAATAAAAGCGCGATTCTAAATGCAAAAGAACAGTATGACTAATTTACACGAAAACCAGCGAGAATATTATGCTGGCAATATGTGGAATTTTGTGTGAATGTTATAATCGTCTCGATAGTCTGCGTCGCAGACCCATTAAAGACGTCATTCTACCAAAAACACTATCTGCTATTGCCAGATTCACCAGTTTCCTGGCTTTCATTCAAGGTGTATCGGACTGAAGAGTCTATTATAAAAACCTTTGAGTTCGTGTACCGCTACAGTTAAAGTAGTTACAAGAGGTACACGGGGCGATTCCTTTATAAAAAAAAAAAAAAAAATTTCTTCATGTAAAACTTGAAAAATTTTAAACTTTATTCAATTTTTCTTTTCTTAATTATTTCGTATTTGTAATCATTGTAAAATTGGGTCTCCTAAATATCATGACAGCTTTTATAATTGTGTTAATTTTATAAAAATTATTACAATAAATAAAACTCGGATAACTTTCAAAAAATTTACTTTATTCGTTTTGATCAAAAATGAATGTTTTTTTTCGCTTGGACCTCCGGCTCGATCACTTCTGTACTTCATATAGAATGAAGAAAATTGACAGTCATTCGTAGCCCGACCTCCACTCTATACAATATATGCAACGTTTTAGAACAAAAAAAAAAGTGATGGAGATCGGGCTAAGATAACGTTTTCATTAAATAGTATAATTAACCAAGGCAACAATCCATTTTGTCGCTTTGTCTTCTTATATATACAATATACCTAACGTTTTGCGACAAAACATCTAAGAATGACGTTATCATTAATATACATATATATATATAAAGCTCGGCCGCTTTGGCCTCGCAAGAGGCTCTGCCCCTTAACCTCCCGTTGCTTACATTTCTGTCTCTTTCTCTTCTACACTTTATATAAAATTATTAAAATTTACAACGTCATTCTTACCGGCATGGACACAAAAAAAAAATAACATAATTACAAAAATCCTATCCTAACATTTAACTTTCTTTACATAAAATTGGGATATTTTTTCTGAAGAGAGCCGGCCTGTGAATTACGTTGTAATTAATATATATATATATATATATATATTAGAGTAGTGGCCCTTCGTTATAGATGACGGACTTTTTTTTTCAAAAATTAGGTGTTTCAACCCGTAGAATTATTGTTCTCTTATGTGAAAAACTTATACCGTTAAAATTTTGGCTCATTTGGTCAACATGAAGACGTGCCCAAAATTGTTTCGGTGGAACGAAGGTACATGAGCGCCAAAAATACTGCTTTCCCTCGTTACAGTATACTGCTTTGTGCCAGTCTGATGGAATATTTCTGATCAGTATCATCATTTGTATATCTTTTCTAAATGTATGATATGGATTTTCTACTGCATAAGTGAGGCAAAGACAAGAGTGAAGAGATTTGTTGTGGTTGCTTATTCCTATTTATTGCGCAATTGTAAGTGAGAATATTGTTTTGTGCTTCATATTGATACGGAGTCGGTACTTGCAGCGCTATCGTTTGACAATGTCCGAGGTAGAAAATATTCTCCAAAGTGTCATTAATTCACGATCTCTCGGACATCGTTCTTTTTAGCAGTCGCTTTGCCTAGTCAAAAACGCTTACTCGGCCAAAACCAAAAAATCCCGTGCCTGTATTATTAAATGTATTTCTTTTGACACAACTGCCGTTAATACTGCCGACAAAGGAGATACTTATGTTCGCTTGGAACGATTCCTCGACCGCAAATTATTACATTTGACGTATCGTCACCATATGTTTGAAACGATTGTAAGAACTGTTTTCAAACTGAAAATGCCTCGCACTTCTGGTCCAAATGTTGCTATTTTTAAAGAATTCCAAAACAAGTGATCAAAAATGAATAAAGACAATTTTCGCTCAGCATTAATGGAAGAAGAAATGAGATCAGTATTTAACGACGACCGAAAATCCCAATTGACTACATTCCTGCAGCATACACTCGCTCCACATCAGCCTCGTGACTATTACCAAGAATTTTTAGAATTATGCTTGGTATTTCTAGGAGAAACTCCAAATAATTTTTCATTTTGATATCACGGAGCTATGCACCACGCAAGGTGGATGTCTAAGGTCATATACTCCTTGAAAATGTATTTATTTCGCTATGAATTTAAGCTGAAAACTTCAGAAGCGAAAGGTTTAGCTGATATTTGTATTTTTATTGTGACAACTTATGTGGAAGCGTGGTTTTCAGCTCCGGTTACTATAAATGCACCAAATTCAGATTTTAATTTTCTAAAAAAAAACTGAATTCTTACGAAGAAATAGATGAAGAAGTTTCAAAAGTGGCTGTAAATCAATTTATTCGCCATTTATGGTATCTAACTCAGGAAGCAATTGAATTCGCTTTCTTTGATAACGATGTCAGTCATGGGGTGAAAGAAAGAATGCACAAAAACCTGGATCTCAACGCAACAGAAGATGACGGCATGAGCCGATTACAGATTAAATTTTCTGACGTGCAAAATTTATCCCGAAGAGATCTAGATCAATTTGTTCATTCGCCAACCAAGAATTTTTTTGGGAGATTTCGCATTAACACCGATTTTCTTCTCAGAAGTCCAAGTGAATGGAAGCAGGATGAAGATTATCTAAAAAGTAGAGAATTAATCTCCAAAATGAAAGTGGTCAATGATGCAGCTGAACGCGGCGTACAATTAATTAAACAATACAACAATAAACTGACCTGCAAAAAAGATCAAAAACAGTGTTTTGAGGGGTGGTCGCCAGTCGAGGGCATTACCCAGCACAAAAACAGTACCTGCTTTTTCAGGTGGTAGCGGAATATCGAAAAAAATACTTCGATGCGAAAAAATCGACGCTCATGTCTGGCATTAATACTTCACTTTCTTAGTTTATTCTGCGGCAAATTGTAAATGTGTTTTCAACGATTTTTTCATTCTGATCAATAAAATTATTCGCCCGAGAAAGATAGCTAAGAAAAAAATGGTGATATTTCAAGTCTAGTCTGAACGTTTTAAGTCTGTAATCGGAGTTCCTGTTTTACTGCGTAACACCCGCTAAACCACTCTGTCTAGTAACCAGCGGAAGTGTACCTTCGCGCTATTGGCGCTATCTTTTTGGCCATATCGGCACGTCTTAAAGTTGACTGAATTAACTAAAATTGTAACGCTATGATTTTTTCATATAAGAGAACAAGACTACGGTCGGGAGATTAAAAATTTTAATCTTAAAAAATAAGGACCACTCTAAGATTATATGGGACATATGCATGCATGTATGTATGTGTGTATCGTAGGCATTTTTAAACAACAAGATTATCAATTAACAGTCTAATTATTCAATTACATAAAGAAAGCATTTATAAAGAACTAATTTGATATTTTGTAATTTTAGTCATTTAGCTGAAAGACTAATCTTTAAATACTTCGAAGAATATAAACAACATTTGGAGAATTAAATAGAAAGTAAGAACCTCTGAGACTATCTCCTTCGCACAATATAAATTACATAAGTAATAAAGAACAATATGCTAATATAATAGAAAAATATAGAAACAAAAAAACAGCAAGAAACCATTTATCGCTGTCCATTTGGTTTAATTAAAAGTTTCGATTACAGATATTTGAGAAGGAATTTAAAAAACTGAATTAGTTGCCTTAGCAGATTGGAACTGTTCAGAAGTTTTTAAATTTTGTTCAAATCGAACTTTGTCCATTTTTCGAGGCCTAATTTATGTATCTACATGTAAATTTTCGAAAATTTAATATTGCCGAATAAAAATATGTAGTTGTAAATAAGGAAAAAAATTCGGGCCCGATGATAGCTAGCTCGCCAAAATATCATACAGTTCATCGAAATGTGCAATTTTAATTTTTTTTGTTAAATATACACAAACGATGATTAATTTTGTTTTCTGCTATAACGGTATGTTCTCGGAGCCGACAATAAGACAATTCTATCTTTTAGTCGGGTGCTTAGAACAGATATGTTGGTCACTTTGGCGAGGGACTGGAGTTTTAAAAAATTATTCCTCAAAACTCCCGAAAAGAAAGTATTTTCGTATCAAAATACTAACTTTTTTTAACGTTTTTTTTTTTTTTTTTATTTTTTTGGACGCGTCCATCTACAGACATTAACTCGGCGCGAGTGAAATTTTTGGAGGTGCCAATGTACTGCAGCCCCGAACGAAACACCACTGCCTAATTAACTACGTCGCGGGAGTCGGTTACGACACTAAATTCAATTCAGTCAATTAGAAAAGTACCAAATTATTTTTCCAAAAGCATGCTTTTAGCTCAGTATACAGATTTAAACGTCTGTAGATGTCTGCGCACGCATGCGCACATTGATGCGAGTTCGATTGATTGACGATTTTTGGTTAGCCGGCTCGGGTAGTGTAATTAACTAATGCTGTTTCGAGGAGAAAAGGTCTAGTTGGTTACTGCAACACATTGAAAAAGTTCAAAAAGTTGTCACTGCACTATATTAATGTCTACAATTAACGATCTCAAATAAATAAATAAATAACCTATACACGATATATATATATATGATTTAAACCAAAATAGAGAGTAGTGTAATAGCGATGCAAAATACTGATGAAATTTAAACGTCGCTGCAACTATTAATAAAAGAGAAAAAAGAGATTTTTAAAAGGAAATTATTCTGCTTTGGCGGGTTTTCTAAGTATACAGGCAAACAGATTTGTTAAAATTTTCCATTTTCTCAGCTCGGTGTTGTAATTTTTAAAAGTGCAGATCGTTCAAAATTATACCGAATAATAAACTGACGAAATTGTCATCGCAATCAGTAGTTATAATGATTTTGTTAACGTCGTTTAAAATACAACTTTTTTTTCTACGTACCAGTTTAACAATTTTAATAACCAGCGTTCCGACACTCGCCACATTAACCATTTTGTTGAACAAGAAAAATAAAAACAAAGAAGAAAACTTTAAAATCTATTTTTCCGTAAACGTGTACAAAAGTATCGAAAACGTTATAAATTTTTCACATGGATTACACCTGTTACGCACACCACTGCACCTTTTCTGTAAGCCGACAACGAAAACCAAAACATACGGGCATGGTATCGTGTCGATTTGGGTCGTATCTCAAGTGCTATTTGTTTCGTAATTTCCGTCGTGACTGATAATTTATACGCTGAAAATAAACAGAACAGATTAGATTAGAATACATATACCGAGGAAAAGTGGTTTATTTGCCGCTGCTATACTGTGTTAAATACGCGAAAAGATGTGACTGTTAAAAGGGAACAAGTGCAACTTGTTAAAATTTCTAGCGTGCCTCATCGTAATTGTCATTTACAAATAATTTTTCGAGAACGCACCAACATAGAGCGCTCTAATACCTGAGCGGCGTTATTCTCCTCATCGTTAGTGTAATGTATTAATGATTCGTCATAGTTAACCTGCCCGGAAATTCGCGTGATAACACCGAACAACTTACATATTTCAGCCCAGTATTATTATGTTTATATTCATTTCGCAATTGCGTAATTTTGCTTTTTTTTTTTCTTCTTATTTTTTAAATTCTACCTAAAATGACATCACAGTTTCGCTAGTCATTTTATCGCTTCGTTTTCGGTCGGTGTAAATAAATAAATTCCATTTTTCCATTTTATTCCATTACGCCGCGATAGCGCTGAAAGATTCTACTGCTATTTATATTACACTATCGAAATCGGCCATTTTGTTCAGAAATTTTCTTTACTACTTGACGATCATCGCTTCTAGCCTTTTATCACCACCCGATTGTCGAATACTTCGAAAAATGAGAAACCTCCTCTAGTTAAAGACTGTTTAGATTTCTTATCATTTACTTTTAGAAATTATTAGCAAGATTAGGCTCTTTGCTACCGGTTTTCCATTTCTTCTGATTGACGTGCCCAAGATAAAAATGAAAAAAAAAGTTAAGATCTTGATATAAAAAGACGTTAAAAAAAAAAAAAAAAGTTCAAACTTTCTATATTTTGAAAAACATTTTAAATGAAATACTTACTGTTTAGTTTAATAACAGATTTTTGAGACAAAGAAACGCATTTTTCCATTAATGCGTACATGCTTATATGATTGATATACATATAAACTGATATTTATATCCTTAATTAGTGTATATAAATATTACCAGTGTATAGCTGGAATTTAGTATAAATAATTTAATCCTGCAGATTACATCAGTGAACTTTCGTGTGTTTTTTTTTTTATCAGCAACAGACACTATGATTCATTAAACGTACAGGAGAAGTTACAAAATTTAAAGAATAAAATAAAGATAAAAAGTAACAAAATAAAAAGGAAAGCTAAGAAGAAATAACAAAAAAGAAAGACAGGTGACCCTGAATAAAGTTGAAAGATCGCTTGAAAGGAAAATTATCATTTACTTACCCCGGAGGAACGGGAAGTGTATACAGGAAAAACAAAGAGAAATTATTAATACTCGGACAAGATAAAGTACAATTTTTTATTTTTCGAGGCGTTATATGCTCGTACAGGTATTCTCAAGTGACTTAACAATTGAACAGTAACAACCTCGGCAAAAATAAAATAAAAAATTAAACAATCGAATTAAAGCCATCTGGATTATGGAAGAACCATGCTTTTGTAATGAATATTACGTCCTATTCGAGAAATATGTGTATTAATCATACAAGCATGTACGCATTAACGGGAAAATGCGTTTCTTTGTCTTAAAAATCTGCTATTAAGCTAGACGGTAAATATTTCATTTAAAATGTTTTTCAAAATATAGAAAGTTTAAACCTTTTTTTTTTTTTAAAGTCTTTTTATATCAAGATCTTAATTTTTTTTTTTTCATTTTTATCTTGGGCACGTCAATCAGAAGAAATGGAAAACCGGTAGCAAAGAGCCCAATCTTGCTAATAATTTCTAAAAGTAAATGATAAGAAATCTAAACAGTTTTTAACTAGAGAAGGTTTCTCATTTTTCAAAGTATTCGACAATCGGGTGGTGATAAAGGGCTATATTTCTGGTAGTTACATACACACGTGAGCTGAAATACAAACTCCCCAAAAGATTTTAGAAATCGAATAACTAAACACACTCAGACAACATTGTCTTTTCCCTCACTTTTTAACATATTCTACTATGGTAAAAGCAATTTTTAACATCTTAAGAAGTTCTAATATCATCGGTAAAAGTTTAATACTGTAGAGAACCATATTTATACAGATGTGTGCCCTTATTCGATATTATTTTTTAAAAAAATATACAGTACAGATTAGCATGTATAAATTTTTACTGAAATTTGTAGTTCGGTATTTGCAGGTTTGTAAGTGCGTATTTGCATAATTGTATTATTTATTATTATTATTATCAGTTTAAAACTTTTAGGTTTTTTAATTTTTATATGCTTTTATTATGTAAAACAACCTCTCTTCTCGTACTGGACATTCGCAGGTCCTAGAACGAAAAATCTAGCTTTCTCCGCCCCTTTTACATAAAATTCTTTAACTACGCTTATATTTTATCTGTATGCATTATTTCGACCTAAACAGTAATCAGGCTTTATTAATTTATTCGATGAATTTTAGTGGAATATTCGCAGATTTATATATTATTATTTATGCTGCGTTCTAAGATCTAATAAAATACGTTCGATATTTTAATTAAAATTAAATTGTTTAATTTAATATTTCGTTAAAGTGCTGATACACACCGTCGTGAATATTCCGAAACCGGGCATTTACTATATTTAAAAATGTTATCGTTTTTGTAAATAATAATAATCGAAAAACAACTTCATTGCATTCTCTGTTATCCGTTCGAATTTTGTCACGTATGAAACATCCCTGTTCGGGAATAAACCGCATCAGCGAGTCATTCGATACGATTTCTTGAATCTCCTGTTGTAACAAAAAGGGGGGTTATGGTGTTTTTAAAATCAGTTTTTCCGGGATTTTATGTATGGGATGGGTAATAAGGATATTATTGATCTGTAGGAGCTGTTACATCTTCTGGCGACTTGTTTGATTTAAGAATTACTACTATTTATGCCAGGTCCCAAGACAACGGAAAGTACTGTAGGCAGAAGGAGACTGCTTTGAACGAATTGATGATTAGATCGTGACCGGAACTTTTTTTAGTGTTTAACTTTTTGAAACGTGTTTAATTTTCTCTGAAGATGTTGGCATAATAATAGGGACGCTTGGTTACAGTAGTGGTCCATTCAAAACCTCGAATTACATCACGGGAACCTATAACCTATCATTGTTTAATTTTTAATTCATGAATGTAGGCGTTTGACATAGAACTTGATTTATGTGCGGCAATCCGTTACGAAGTCCTCGTTACGGAGAGTTTGTTACCTTTTCTCCGTGTCACATTTACATTTTAACCGGAAGTTCAAATATAAACAGGTATTTCATGTAAAATGCAGTACAACTGTAGAATTCCTGTCTTAGAAATTACGAAAGTGAAGGTAGAATAAAAATCTTAGAAGGGTGGCATTCAAAATCTCCTCCCATTTTCGTTTGTGTATTAATATAAGATTTCTTAAGAGGAATTGGTCTACAATATTTTCTTTGAAACCATTCAACTCTTCACACATTATGAAAAGAGCCTAATTACACAATTCCATAGTGCACCTTATTGTAGAGCTATAGGAGACTCGCTTTACTTTTTTATTTGCAATATCGGACACACGTTTCTTCGTATATTAAATAATAAATATTAATTTTAATTTTGCGATATTATGATTACGATAATTGTAACATGTAGTGTGTTATAAATGTAGTAGTGATCACGAGATATTACAACATATTTTGCGCGCTTAATACATTCGAAGAAGAAAAGTATTACTCAAAATTTATACAATTACTTTGCATCTGAATATTCGGTTTTCTTCGTAAAACAAGATTAAGATTGTAAATTTTAAGTGTAGGAAATGGGCAGAACAGAAAAACGAATTTGCCCAGATATAAAAAAAGGGGAAAGAAAATCTGTACGGTGATATTGAGCAAAACTAGTATTTGTGACGGCGAAACAGTGGTAAAATTTATTACACCGTTGAATTTTTTTTTTTTTGATTTTTTAATTATTGTCTAATAATTTTTAATATTTAATTTCTGAATATTTCGATAAGAAGAAAAATTCAAAACGTTGCTGAAATATAGTCGTCGCCGAAATGTAACTCCGTTTAAATATAAAAATAACCTCTTTTACATTGATATTCCCAGTTGTTTGTTCTTTATTTTCTTTTGTCTTTTGTGTTATGATTGTGATGTTTTTTCCCCCAACAGAAACTGGGATTGAATATAACACAAGATCAAATTAAGGAGCTGGAACAAAATATTGAAAATTTGGATTTAGCTAAAGCAGCTGAGGAGGAAAGATTAACGCGACACGATATAATGGCCCACGTGCATGTGTTCGCCAATCAATGTCCGCTAGCGGCACCAATTATACATTTAGGAGCCACTTCCTGCGATGTTGGTGACAATACGGTAATTGTGCTTGAAAATATTTATATACGCCGTGTTTCGATGATATAACGAACAAAAAATAGAATTATAAAGGCCCGCCAATTCAAGGTGGCCATCCAACCGGGAAAATAGGGAAACCGAGAATTTCGAACACCGGTAAGAACCAGGAATTTTGCGATAAAATCGAGTAAAAAGTAACAATAGCCGGGAAAAAATATTTTTGATACGGGAAAATCTTTAAAGCGGAAAGTTTTTTTTTTTCCCCCGAAATAATTTGCGGATCCCACCAGGCACTAGCCCCCCGGCTGTGGGTTCCCAACTTAATTATATCGTTTTGTTCGTACAATCAAGGGCATTGCCAGCCAATGAGTCGGGGGGGGGTGATCGAAAGAGGATATGAGTTATAAGAAAAATAAAATTTATAAGTTGTAAAGTCTTAATATTTTATTAAACAAGAATAAGATCTTAATTAAATTGTTCTACAACTTTATTATAAAAGTCTTCTAAATTGTCCATAATTACGCGCCTTTGAATACTCATCATAGCCAGTTGATTAAAAAATTTTAAGGCTCTACGGGGGGACAGCTGCCTCTCCTGTCCCACGATGGCGACGCCCATACGTACAATATAACATCAACTTAAATAATACTTTCTATTACAACAAAAAAATGTTAACTTATATATTACTATAATACAATATTTTTATACTTGAAAGAAATTGGGTGTACGAGTAGTATTTGGAAATAAATAACTTGTAATAGATTTTACTTTTAGCTTATAAAAATAAAAGACATGATTTCATTTATCTCGGTGTAAAGTTATATATTACAAACACGGGGACCAATTTATGAAAAATATTGAGCGAGATGCCCTATAAGGGCCTTTCAAATTATACTTTACACTTTTACCCTTATTAATTTTTGTATTTTTTTTCTACCTAAAACAACGACCATTACTGCTTCGTTACGAAAATAGAAAACAACAAACTCAAGTACGTAATAGTTAAAATTTTGACGTATAAATTTATTTAATGTTTGTAGCACCCGACCAATAAAACTTTTTGGGTAAGGAGCTTAAGTTTCAAGCTCCATGAAGTAGTCGGTGCTTTGCATTATAAATCTAAATGTTAGATTCCAAAAATTAATTTTATAATTCGAAGCTGTTTTAATGGAGAAATACTGCGGTCAGAGTTTCTTAAGTTTCTACGATATTGAAATAATTATATATGTGGCTTGGTTCACACGGCCGTCTTCTTTGTTAACATCACCGCCTCTGTTGAAACATCTATCTAGAATTCGTTGCCTTTGTAACCGCGAAATCGTTTGCAATATCACACAAACTAAACCTTTTAACATCGAATCTGATAGTGAAACAAACTTAACTCTTTTTGAAAAACCTGTTTATTAGCTGTTTGACGTTTTTGCAATTACAGTATTAACAAAAAGCATTTAAAAACTGGTTTACCGGCGAATTACTTTGAAAAATAATTTTCGCTAGTTCTTTCTTCAGAATTAACCGAACATCTAAGCGAAGAGATATTTATTTATACTATATATGCGGAATTCCTGTACACTAGTACAATTACAGTATCTCAGCATATGTATATGTGTATAAGTGATAAAATTTTAAATCGATTTTAATAATTTTTAATATAGCATGATTTTTCTGATTTTTTTTTTTTTCATTAACTGCAGATTATAAAAGTATTTAATTTTCCGTTTGTTTAGTTCCAAAAAAAAAAAAAAAAAAAAAGTACAATTTAATACGATTATCACGTTGATAATAACTATAATACACTCCTTCGAATCTTAGGTAGCTTTAGTTTTAGAAATTTTATTTATCTATATTTCTTCGTTTAATTATAAAACATTCTTGCGTAAATTATTTCGAGAATTAATCGGAGTAAACGGGAATCGTATCATACATTTGTATAAATAGAGGGGCTGTCCCAACTGAGACTGCACTTCGTATAGGAATACAACACCGCCTATCGATTAACAACCAAAATGGGCTGGATACGTAACCTACAGTACAAATTTGACCGATCACCAAGTACATCGTTACAGCGTGTTGAATGAAAGTAGTTAAAGCTTTATCCTACGAGTTTGTTTTTTTTCCCCAAAAATCATATATTTACAGAAATTTACAATTTTACTCGCTGTCTCGTGTCCATTTCAGGAGGTTCCCGATCTTTTTCAAAATACCGGCCATCAGATTTGATACACCGTTGCATCTATTCTTGCTATTTCACATGAATTGTCTTTCGAAATACGTTTCAGATATTTTGTAGTACTGTACTCCGGACGACAGCGTCATTGTCGAATTTTTCTGACCATATAATTATTTTTTGAGCTTTGAGAACAACCAGTAATCACAGAGAGCGTCGTCCGGACCACCGTAAGGAGGATACGGTAGCACCTGGATTTTTCATTTTTACAGAAAAAGTTCGTGTATACTGTGATGTGTGAGGACGCGCGTTGTCGTAGTGCAGCAACCGCAGTTTTTTGATTTCCGGCCGTTTCCTAGCTAAAGGTTCCATTAATTTTGACAAAGCACCCCTCCTAAAATGTACACCGAGATAGCGAGTAAAATTGTAAATTTCTGTAAATATATGATTTTTGGAGGAAAAAAAACTTGTAGGGTAAAATTTTACTACTTTCATTCGAGGCGTTGTAACAGTGCACTCCATAATCGGTCAAATTTGTACTGTGGGTAGTCAATGAATTATGTATCCCCACCCCATTTTGTCCGTTAATCGGTCGGTGGTGTATTCCTGTACGAAACGCAGTCCCAGTTATCACGGAACAGGCAGCCCCCCAATGTATTTTGAGGTGTAATCCGGGGCATATTTTTTTGAATAATAGCTTTTAAGAAACGAAGAACCGTTCGATTGTGCGTTGTTCGTATAACTGTCGAATGGGGGGTCGACATTTCTATTATCTGCACGTTACTGAAGCGTGAATTTTGTATTTACTTTTTAAATTTATGCTATAAACATCGTTATAAATCGGGGTTTATGCTATTTTTGTAATGAACGAATCTACGCGTGTTTTTTTTTTTCAGGATCTAATAATTATTCGCGACGGTTTTAAAATTTTGTTACCAAAAATATCGAAATGCATGAGCATTCTCGCTCAGTTTGCCGAATCCTACAAATCGCTGCCTACTTTGGGATTTACACATTTCCAGTAAGTTTATCCATATGATGTCGGCTAGAATTTTATAAGACAAAAAGTAGTAATGTTACAGATACGCTGAATTTTAAGAAATGACTTTTCGGGTAATAATTTCAGATAAATTATGAATATTGTTATAGACCTGCTCAATTGACGACTGTCGGTAAAAGGGCGTGCTTGTGGTTGCAGGATTTGTTATTAGCCGAACGGGCGATTGCTCGAACGAAGCAACAGTTACAGTTTAGAGGAATAAAGGGCACAACCGGTACTCAAGCATCGTTTCTTCAACTTTTTAACGGTAAATATCGTTTAGCATTTTTCTACGTTCGCCGCGCTATATTTTTATTTACACTTCGCTCTAAGTAATTCAAGTAAACTAAGTCCCATACATTCTTTGATAAGGTTCTATGGTTCAGTTAAAGTTCACAATGTACTTAAGGACCTAATGGATCTGATGAGAATACTGAGGCCAGTTCCTTTCTCATGGGATCCGCCTTTACTTTCCATCAGATAATTCTCTGGTACCCAATTATTTCAGATTAGGTATAATCTTGAGAGCGACTCGGATCCGGGACGAGACAAGTCTCGATAAACTATGACACCTCTGGTTTGGTAGCCCAGCACCTTAACCACTAGGCCATCGCTCTAAGTACATATGTTTTAAATGTGTCATTTAATAAATATAATTTAAATTTATTTTGTAATAGTATTGTGTTCGTAATAAAACTTTTATTAATTACTCGAATACAAAAGCCACTTTTTGCAGTTCAACAAACAAAGCAGTGATAAGTAGTTATTTTCAGTAGAGCTTTTAGTTAAGATTTTTTTTTTTTTTTTGGTTAAATTTGATAATATTTAATTAGCCGGTTTCAGAAATTAGTGTATAATTTTTGCTATATTTAGATATCGCAATTAAGAATTTAATACAAACTTTTATTTCTATATTAGAACAGTTGAGACTTTTATATTGAAAATACCACAGCGTTCAGTCTTTTAAAATTAAACAAATTAAACAGACATTGAATAATAGTTTGTTTTGTTTTTCTTTTTTTTGGGTGATACTCTACGGACAAAATCAAAAGACGAATTACAATAGCAAAAACCGTGCTGGCGTAATTAACAAAAATATGACAGAGCCTCAACATTACAGTAATAAAAAAGTCACGACCAATGAGCACACTGGATTTCTCTGTTTTTTATCTGGACATTAAAAGCAGTGAACACCTAATAGATTGATGCGTTTGAAACGTTCTGTCTGGGAAGGATTGTACGGGTCTGGTAGACAGAAAAAAGAACACATCGAATTAAAGAAAAATTTGGCCAGAAATACGATTACAAAACATGGTACGATTACAGGGAATTAGTTTGTTGTTATGAACCAAAATTTGCTCCTTATAACTTTTTCCACAGTCAACTTCATTTATTAAATTTGAAAGCTGGTGATTTACTTTAAATGTAGACGGCTACGAATTTCATCTAGTTTGTTACCGTTTAATTTTCTTCATTCTTAATGTAGACTAATTCCCCCTCTTTAAAATTGTTTTTTTCTTTTTTTATTAATTTTGAAATTTTCAACAGAATTTATAATTGCTTGTTCTCTGTCTTGTTCTAAATTTCGAATTTCTCTAAATTCATCTGTAATTAACGCCGATTTTTGACCATAAAGCAGATGCAATAGTGAAAATTTTAAGACAACATTATGTGTTGTTTGATTACATTTGCTAGCGCATTTGGCTATCTTTGAGCATAATTTTTTTTTCCCACTGTTCATTTTACACCTTATCCTGCTCAGTAATATTTGATTTAAGCGTTCATTTAACCATTAGATTCTGGATTATCCACGGAAATAAAAATAAATGTTATATCCCCCCCCCCCCTTTAAAAGGTTTCAAGTTCTTTTGAGTTTATCTCAGTGGGTTGTTGATCGGATAAAATTATTTCTATCTGAGGATTGTTAGCCAGAGGATTAGTTAATTTAATGTAATCTTTTTCACTTTGGCTTTTTGATGTAGATGTAAAGACATATTTTGAGAAATGATCGATAAGAATACGAGTATATAAATATATTTTTGAAGGCCGATTACTTTCAAAGCCTCCAACTGAATATGTGGACATAATTTAGTAAAATTTTACTACAAGATCCAGTTTTGATAATGAACCAATTTTCTGGTACCCGCGAAATTTTATTTTTAAACAAATTTCACAATTGTGACAAAATTGTTTGATTGCATTATCCATTATTTTTTAAATAATAGTTTAGTCTAATCTTTTCAATTAGATGACTACTAACCTTGATTTCGGAATTTCTTCTTCCACTACTTTTCTTGAATTCCGAATTTCTTCTCTATTGAATTCCTGGTCTTAAATAATTTGTCCCATTGTCGCCATATTTATAACTAATAGTACATCTGTATTTTTAAAATATTTTAGGACTGGGTTTCGTGATAAGAAATCAGCTTCTATTCTTTCTTTTCTCGATCCATATATGATCTTACAATTGTACTGTAAGCGGTAATATAGCAGGTCTCCTAGTTCCTCGACTGTTTGTGCTTTCATCTTCAGTGTTTAAAGTGGTTTATAGTCTGTTGAAATAATAAATGGTCGACTAATTCGCCAGTGTTACAAATACACTACAGTTTCTTCACGGATTGCTGAACTTAATGGTTCGAAAATTATCTTTATAAAGTGTTTTTTTTTTTTTTTTGCTCAATAATGTGTCCTAAATATTTTATTCAGTTTCTAACAAAGTCACATTTCATTAATTTTAATCGGAAACTTTTTTTAATGATGACATTTAATAATAAAGTTGTAGCAAATGTTCCTCAAAATAAAATTAATTTTGAAAGTTTTTAATTTATTAATTTTAATCAAAAATATTAAATTATGAAATAATAAATGAATCGGAATTACTTACAAACAGTTTTTCTTTTTTAATTTTCTACAATTTTCTATTTAGTTGTGTTTATTAAAATGAAAGAAGTACAACCGTAAAGGATATTTAATATATTATTTTAAGTAATTACTTTATGTCTAGGTGATTATGAAAAGGTAAAAGAACTGGATAAGTTAGTAACCCATTTAGCTGGATTCGAATCATCATATCCAGTTACCGGTCAGACTTATCCGCGCTTAGTGGACGTTGAAGTGCTATCCTCTTTAAGCTTGTTTGGAACAGCTGTACATAAGGTATATATAAATCAGTATAGTATTTTTATTTTAAAATAATATAATTTTTTATTAAAATTTCTTAACACAAAAACATACACATACGCACACGTATAAATCCCCAAGCACGTGATTTTTTAAAACGAATTGGGGCTTTTGGCAGCGGATAATTATAATTATTTTTTCGAATTAATTTAACTTGACAAACAATGTATACATTGAATAGCTGGCTTAAGCACTGTTCAAAATTGGAGGTTCACATATTAGGAAGATGTGTGTATATGTCTCCGACGATTCCATCTTAGTTACCTCCAAGAAGAGTTTTAGCATAAGCCTAGACACAAACGCTCGTAAAATGTCTGTGTAATATTCTATACGGACATGTGGACCCAGCGGCGTACTACGTTAAACGCAATCTAATGGCCATGTAATAAAAGTCAATTTTTTTCTCGCAGCTACGCCGCGTACAATAAAATTGAAGATCTTCTGCTTGACCAAACTAGTTTTGTTTTCTAACTTATTTTCTTTAAATTAAATTGTGATTGTAAGATAATAGAATATAAAAGTCGGTTTCTGTCAATCAGCTGTTTTTGTTTTTTTTTATTTACTTTTTTTCTTCTCCCTTCCTTTAATCTTACCGGAAATCGAGCAGGTAATAGTCAATGTGTGTGTGGGTGTGTTAGTGCATATACATACGAGTATATAAGAAACAAGCCTGACGTATACTGTAAGGGCATAATTTTTAGTGTATATTTTTTCATTGTTTTTTATTTTGATCTGCTATTAGAATTATCGGTGCGTAATTGAACAAGAAATTTAATCATGCAATTTTGTTTTTTGTAACACCACAAAAGTACTTTTTTTTTTTTGGCCGCTATAAAGCCCAAATAAAACAACATTCTCGCCTGAAATTCGGAACACGTTTAAAAAATTATTTCCTCTTATCTCTTTGAGATATTAGGAGTGAAATTATAATAGATCGGAACATAATTGTTACATCGTTCGTAGTCTATGTATATGTGCATGTTTAAACAAACTCTTAATTCTTTTTAAAATTTGATCTCTACTCCGGAAACTAGTAAAATGATTTTTATAAACTATTGGGCTTTACGTTTTTCATGGGAAAGACGTAATTTCTCGAATAACGCGCGAGGTAAAAACAAGTATGTATACTGAGGAAAAAATAAATGGCATAATAATAGGAATCGTATAGGACAAATTTTATTGCGACACGAAAGCAGCACCTACCGCGAACATGTTTGCCAAATCAAAAACTGTCGCCGTTAAAATATGCATCGAATTTAGTCCTCTTTTACCGTTATTTTAGTTAAAAAAAAAAAAAAAAAAAAAAAAACTGATGGCCGTGTATAAATTTTTTGTAAAGACATAAATGATTACATTCAAAAAAGCTGGTTGATACATGTTACGAGAAAATTTTCGACTTAAATTGCAGCATGACTTAATACTAGGTCTGTAAAATAAGGACTGATCCGCGATAAAAAGGAACAACGAGTGAACAATTAATACGGTTAAGGTAGTTAACAGCTGCTCATCCTCAAAATAGCATGATTTTTACATGTAATATATATACTTTAATTCTGTTCGACAAATTTAGCGGTAGAGTCAACAAGCATCCGCTGCTAACTAAGCCTAATTCTTAAAATCTGTACTTAAATATATAATGAAACATTGATCGCCAGCTTGATACTAAGACACCAAAGCAGCCTTTTCCCCGAATAGATCCAAACGTGCGACTAGACCATAGAAATTTAAGTTTCAGCTTCGCTAAGTATCATTGATAAGGCCGAAAACAGTGGAGATGAAAAATATTATTCGAACAATCAAAATAAAATGAAAAGATATAGACAAAATAACATCTCTAAAAGATGCCACTAAAAGATTCAAATCGGTATGAATATAAAATATATATATATATATATATATATATATATATATATAAACTCGGCCATTTTGGACTCGCAAGGGACTGTGCCCCTTGACCCCGCTTGCTTTCATTTCCGTCTTTTTCTTTTCTATACTTTGTATAAAATGATCAAAATTTACAATGTAATTCTTACTGGCATCAACACAAAAAAAAAAACATAATCACAAAAATCCTATCGTAACATTTAACTTTCATTATATAAAATTAAGATATTGTTTCATTACATTTTTCGTTACATAAAATTGAGACATTTTTTGTGTAACGCAGAATGTTCCAATTTTGTGTAACGTTTGTTATATTTTATACGATTTTTGTTATTGTTATTTAAAAAATGTCACAATTTTATGTAACGAAAAATGTAATGAAACAATATCTTAATTTTATATAATGAAAGTTAAATGTTACGATAGGATTTTTGTGATTATGTTTTGTTTTTCTTTTTGTGTTGATGCCAGTAAGAATTACGTTGTAAATTTTGATAATTTTATACAAAGTATAGAAAAGAAAGAGACAGAAATGAAAGCAAGAGGGGTCAAGGGGCACAGCCCCTTGCGAGTCCAAAATGGCCGAGTTTTTATATATATATATATATATATAGGGGTGTAGATTATTAATTAAATGCGTATAGGCCGTGAAGGATCATGCAAAGCAATCGACTTATTTCTGAGTATTTTTTCTAATCGTACATGCTTCCCTTATTTGTATATATTTGCATATATATGTGTGTATTTGAATTCGTGTAGGTATTAGATAGCGGAAACTAGACCAAGAGGGAAAAATATGTATAATATATGTATACTAAAACGAACTGACGGTATTCTGTTGAGTACCTGCCAGTGAGTGCCACAAAAAGAAGTGGAATATCTCGTTATTTGCTGACTTTTAACTCGACTTGACCAAAAATGAAAGTAAAAAAAATGACTAGATTAAACCACTTCCGAACCAACCGTCGAGCATTAGGCTTTATGTGATTCCACTCAGAAAAAATGGCCGCAGAGTCAACTTCAGTGTCCCTTAAGAGACATTTTACCACAAGTCGCTTGGCCACCTTATGTCACAAAAACATCAGAAGACGGAACTGATAAAATAAAAATTAAAAAAAAAACAAAAAACGATTCACTCTTTTTAGACCATTATTATTTTTACCCTTAGAAGTGATTACAATTTTATATATTGTTTATACACTGCATGCCATTTAAAACCTTCAGGTACATTTATTTCATGCGACAAGCCATTTTATGCTGTGCTCGTTATTGAACGATGACCTATTTATATTTTAGGAAGGCCGTATTTAATTGTTTGTGGACGAAAACGTCCTAGGAAAAAAATTTACCTCCATGCATTTTAGTACCTGCTTCGATGTTCATATAAAAAAAGTGTTCCAGTGAACTAGACAAAATCGTCACACTCTATGCAACTTTGATGAGCGTATTTTATACAATTTTTTTTAACCATTAATGTACTTTCATTTAACTGATCCTTTTCAAAATGGTGTTTAATGTGTAATAACTTCTCAAAATATGGGGGTATACTCTTCTGTTTCTTTACTATTTTTACCGTTAGAAAAGTTGATAATTTTTCATGTTCGCCTAAACTGCTTAATAAATTTACCGTAATTCTGAGAGTTCGATTAATGCGATATTTTGTATATAGACGACGTTGTATTATTTTGTTTAACAGATGTGCACCGATTTAAGGCTATTAGCTCATATGAATGAAATCGGAGAACCATTCGAAGAAACTCAAATAGGATCCAGTGCAATGGCTTACAAACAAAATCCTATGAGAAGTGAACGTTGCTGTTCGATAGCGCGGCATTTAACGAATTTACTGAATAATGCGACAAATACAGCAGGTGTTCAGTGGCTTGAAAGAACATTGGATGACAGCGCAATTCGGTAAAATTTTTTTGATATCTTAATCTGTACCGATGGTAAATTTCAAACTGTGTCGAAAAGATGATTTTTTGTTGAATCTTTGATATAATTCTTCCTTTTTTGGAGTGGATGGGTTCACAGAAAGTAGAAGATGAATGACAAATTATAGGGAGTAGAGGAATCCATTAGTAAAAATAACGAGTAGAAAGAGGAAAGAGAATTAAAAAAAGATATGATACATATCATGTATAAAATAATAAGTAAAAGGGTACAGAGGACAAAGTGGAGAAGATATAAACGAGAAACGGAAAAGGTATGTAAGAAGCAAGCTGTGTCCAAAACGTAGACGACAGATTGCAGTGAGAGATGAACGGTGCAAAGAAGGAAAGTTGAAAACCCAAAGATATGGGTCAAGATCTAAGTGAACAGACAGAAGAATGAAAAGGGAGTAAGTGATATTTATGTTGATGACGGTTCGCAAACTCTTGATGGGACATTCTTTTATTTAAATTATCTAATTTTTAAGAATTATTCGATAGTAAAATTAACTAGTAGAGGAAGTTGAAAAAGAGAATAGTTCGAACGTGTCAGAATACAAGCAGTTATTGCTTATTGTGACAATATCTTTATCACAAATTGATCCTTTTTAATGACTTTTTCGTTGAAGAATACTTTTTTCTAGATTTTTTTGATATTCCATTCATCTAAGTTTCTACGCTTTTTTTTATTTTTTATTTTTTTTTTAATTTAAAGGATAATGTTTTAGAACTATGGCGAACATCGCGAGTGATCTGAAATCAACCACATATAAAAAAATTTCATTTCCAATACTGATGCGATAAGTTGAACTGACTTCTACGACTATGTCATCTGAAGTTTCAACTTGACCATTTCAGCTGCATCACAGGTCAGCCTCGTCGTATTCGAAAATGGGTTTAATTCAATGTTGGTGAGTTTTCAAGTTTTGTTTTTCTTTAATTAATCTTCACTTAAGTTAAAGTAGTCATTCCTTATAAAAACACCTGCAAAATTAGTAACCGACTTCCTTACAAAAAAGTGAATTAATTGTTTGTAAATCAGCGTAAAAGATCGTTAGTGAGTAACAGTCATATTTTTGTAATTTAACATACTTCACCTTAAAAGTAAGATACGCAAGCATGATGTTTCGTGTGCTGAACCATCATTTACATTTATATAATACTAAATTCATAACAAATATATTCAGTTAAAAACACTTAGTACAGCTTTTTTTTATTATTAAAATGATCACATTAATTTTATCCTGACATGTTTCGGAAATCAATGTTCCAATTCATAAGGAATAATAGCGTATAATATCAAGTTAAAAATATGAACAATCGGCGAAAATAAATTATTGAAATACAAGTTTATTTTTTAAATTTTATAATGACAAGTTGATTTGCAGAGTATTTGTCGAAATTTAACAAATTTTATTACAAATTAAACGTTAAATAAATAGATGTGCAACTTTTTATAGAAGTTAATAATAAATCAAACAAAATCCATTATTAAACACATTAATAAATAATTATAATTTAAAACCTAGTAAATATTTATATTTTATTGACTTATATAAAAAAATTATGCACCAAATATTTATTTAATATTTAATTTGTAACAAAATTTGTTAAATTCTAACGCATATTCCATAATCAACTTATCAATGTGTAATTTAAAAAATCGACTTGTATCTCTCATTAATTTGTTTTTGTTCATTGTTCACATTTTAACTTTATTTTATATATTACTGTTTTTCATGAATATGGATCGTTGATTTCCGAAACATGTTGGGGATTTTAATAATAAAAAACTTCTGTGTCGAGTGTTTTGAATTACAATAATATTACTTATAATTATTCACCAGAAGATGTCTAATAATAATATTTTTTAAAAAAACACACAATTTAAAATTTTTAATGTCATATATATTCCTTACCCGGCTTTCCGGCAAGTGAATATATTTGTAAGTGTTTAAAAATTTTTGAAATCTTAAAACTTAGGAAACTTGTAGGTATGGTTTTTTCATAACCTTCAAATTTGATATTTTGTTAAATTATAATAAAAAAATAAATAAAAAATATATACTTAATACTGTAATATAATGAGTTTGACTTCTTTTAACAAAAAAATAATGCATTTATATAAACAGCAAATGCAATCATGAACATATAATCAAAACTGTAGATAATAAACGAAACTTCAAAGAACATATCACACTAAATGAACTCGCCGAGTGCAATGAAAAAGAAAGATCAAATAACAAATATTTATTGGAACTAAATTCAATTAATTTATGTTACGACTTAAATGACGGAGAGCTATGAATCTATGACTTGTTAAATGTGACTTAACTACAAATTAAGGAAAAACATGGGATAATGTATCTGACCGATTATTAATGTTAATCATCTTCACCTGATTCTGCTAATAGAGCTCTTAAATATACGTTGTAAATGTTTATTTATCTTTCACACAGGCGTTATTTCAAAAAAATATGCAGTGTTGTAAAACAGCGGAATGTCGTCACTTTTTTCCATTTGTTCGGTTATATTCTACCTTGCATCCGTTCTCGTCTTCTAATGTTAATGTGATCCGTTAACTATCATCATCAGATGTATTTAAATTTGAATCATAGCCTTCCTGAAATAACACCAAAGGTCTTCATAATAATGTGCATGAATAGTTTATTTGTACTTATAATATTTTCATTTCAGGTTACACTTCAGGCTACCGTCTTATTTTGTTTTTTACTTCTGTGAAAATAATTAATAATAATGATTGACAAATCCTGTTCTGTTAACCCGTGTTTTATGTTTCTGTCAATGTAAGTATTAAAACAAAATTTTAAATGCGAAAAATACCTCCCTGAAAATTTTGTATAAAGAGCGATTAATAAATATTAATAAATTAAAATAAAAGTATTTATTTTTAATGCGTTTGTATATATATAATTTACAGCAACTATTCTAAAATTTTGCGAAATTCAAAACTTTCATTAAGGAAATTGGATTTATCTTTAAGAAATAGTGAGCTTTGTATCATACATTCAAAAGAAATATTTCTTTTCGAAATTTGGGGTTTTCAGCGCTCCGCAGCCTAATTTTGAAGTTGAAAATGTGGGTGTTTCAACTAAAAAAATATCGGGAATGCGCGAATTTATAACCTGGTTCGAAATTTTTAACTATAATACTTGCGCCTCAAAAAGAAGGGACACGGCATTTTTCACGCTTTTTCTAGCTTATTGACAACTTTGAAAGTTTCATTAATGGAAAAGGAATAAGAAATGTGGTTCCATTCCATTCAAATTCTATTAATACATCACACATTTGGAAAAGAAAAAAATTTTCTCAGAATTTAGGGTTTTCGGCAACCCGAAGGTCTAAAGTGTGTAATATCGCCTATATTTTTCCTCTAAAGCATTCTTTTTTTGATTTTTTCGACTTTTTTACCCGGTTTGTTACTAAAATGTTTTTTTTTCTTTTTCCTTTTTTGCTGTTCTTGACCTCAAACAAAAGTTTAAACAGTTTTTTTGGTAATTTTTTCATTGTTTGAGAAAGTTTTTAAATTTTTTTATATATTTTGAATTTTACCTTTCAATGTGGTATCTGGTGGCGATTTATGAGTTTTTAAATGATTTCTAAGGTTGTTTTAAGTTCCATATGTATTCTTAACGTTTTTTTGCGATTTTTAGCGTTCAGAGCACTCAATTGTCTTGAAATTATTTATTGTCTTAAAGAGAATTTTAATGCTGGTTTATAGTCTAAATTTAAAGTTTATAAGTCCAGCGTTTCCGAGTTATTGAATTTTATTTGTTATTTTCGTCGTTTCTAGACCATCTACAGAATCTTAATAAAGTACAATAACTTTATATAACTTATTTTATTTTTTTCCTTAGTTTTATAAAATATTATAATAATAATTGGAATTTCCACAAAAAATGCAGAAAACTAAAGTGTCGTTAACAATCTACCGTTAAATTTATAAATAGGTTAGGCCTTATGTAAGTTACCTTTACAGACGAAACGATTTTTTTTCCCTCTTTATATGTTTTAGTTGGATAAAAAATTAATAATAGTAATAATGATATATTTTAGAATTTTCTTTTGTCCAAAAAATTTAACAGCTTTCCGAGAAATTCAGAATTGCACACCCATCGGCTGGATTATAAACAATACGGATAGCATTTAACCGCTGAATATTGATGGGGGGGGGGGGGGGATTAATGACCAGATTTAAAATCAATTGAAAAATTCTTTTTCGGCTCTTAGAAACTAATATAAATCGTCTAATTTAACCCAATTTGATATAATGGTTATATTTATATCCTCGATTAAATAATGAGAATAAATTTATTAATATTTGTTAATTAGCTACAAATCTAGAGAATGAAAAAGAAAATAGAATGTAATTTTAACATAGTGTGTATTTTAGTCACTATAACCTGAAAATCTTTAACAAATTTAAGTTTTTTGGGGAAAATCAAATATTTTAACCGTTTAACCACACTCAGCTTAATTTCTTAATTTAAGATTAAATTTAATGTTTAATAATTTTAACCGCGATATTATTCATCGTTTGAAGACAGGCATTTACAAATTTCAGTAATAATAATAAAATTTTAATTATATCCCAATATTTAGTTTAAAAAGCAATTTTCAGGAATATTTTCCTGTGATTTATTAAAAAAAATATTACATCTCAATCAATTTTTAGTTTCACTTACAGAAGTAAATAGTTTTACATTTTTGAAAAAACAAAAATTAATTGTAATTTCTACAAATGGCATATTTAAAATATTTGAATGGATAATTTAAACTGCTCATAATGATTTGTTAGACTTATTGTATAACACATTGAAAACAATAATCCCAAAATACGAAGTTGCCAACAAAACTTATTAAAACTGACAAGCAGAACTTTTGAATCAAATAAGGAATCTGGATCTAGGTTGTTTTTGATTATTTTAATGAGTCTATAATTTAAAGATTTCATAAATGTTAAAAGTAATTTTTTATGAGTGCAAAGTTTTTATTATAGCACAAGTTCGTTTTTTTTTTTTCTTCTTTTAATTGGTTGTTATTAACAACTAATGCCGAGTTTGGTCAATTTTTTTGAAGATTTTTATTAAATGGCGAGCTAAATGAATAAATGAATGCATAACAGCGTTTTAATTTTTTAAGAAAGGAAATTGCTTCTTAAGTGATGAACGAAACAGTTGATTTATAAACGATTAATGTAATATTTTGCAAGAAGATTAGTTACTAATTTCAAAAGTACTTTTCATGATGTAAATAATTTTATTATCTTAAGCAGAAATTAAAGAAAAACAAAACATGAAAACTCAGAACACTGAACTGAACATACATCCGAACAGAGCGAGGGTTAACGAAATTGTGGAGCTAGTCATTTGACCATCGTTATAATTCATTTGGCGAGTAGGTTACTGTGCATACATATTCCTTCTGTTTCTTTAAAGGATAAATATCAAGGATGGTAACCACTGGTACATGGTCTGAAGATCTTGTCTCGCGTGCTATGTAGTATATGTGTAAATTTCAACAGATGAAAAAATCAAAAACATCCGGGTGTCTGTTGAAGTGCTGGGGCCAATACCTAACAGTGAGTGGCGATAATATAGAGTATGAGTTTTGTACGTGTTACTTTATCCAGCATGTTTCATTGTTTATTTAATGTTCATAATTCCCAAGAATAGGTTTGTAGTTTAAGTCTTTTCCACAAATTAATTTACTACGAATCCTTGAAATATTGCTTTATGTTCACTTTGCGATATATGTATTAAGTCCCAGCGAGCAATATATTGCGACTACTGTTAAACGGTTGTGCCAACGTTTATTGCAGCTGTCCGATACGCATCGGTGTAGTATGTACATTGTAAATACCGATTTATACAGTTTTTACTCAGTACTAATGAAGCTCCATGGGTTGTTCCATCAGGATGGCGAGCATTATACGTTATGTATCTATTTATGTGGAAATTTGTTAGCGTTACAAAGTGATTAATGCTATATCGATTTAATCGGAAATATGACTTGATTTTAATTTATACGATAGCTTGATGTGTATACATATCTATGAAACTGCGATCAACTAGCTCATTAGCGGTGAGGATAAAAGTCGGAGCGCCTCAAACAAGCATCAAATTTATTAAAATAAAAATGTACTACCGAGGCGGAAATTCCATCGGTTACTTATTTTTATTATAAAATGGTGAACAATGATAGTCAACTGTTAAAATGACGGCACAAGTATGTGTCAGCTGTCCATGTGAGAATGTTAAATAAAAATTTAAAAAAATATATTTAACCAGTTTGTAAAGTGGAGTACATGACGAGAAAGCTGGATAAAGTTACAACCCAAGAAAAAAATAAACTAAATATTAATTATTATGTCTAATATCAGTACTATTTAAGTAAAGTTACCTATGAAGACATGAAACCCTGATCCTGTGGGGCACAATTTTGAAATCAAATTTTTCTATAGTTATGTTATATTGATGAACCTTTGATGATTTCTGCATTAACGTTTTTAATAATTTTTATACATTTTTCATATTAGCGAACAGTTACATTAACTTTTATACTTTACAGATATGAAATACTATTTTTGATATCCCCTTCATCATTACCAGGTCAAGGTAAACTACATTTTTCCATTCCTACTTTGCAAACATTTATTTATTATTACCTTATATTTATAACATTTGCCAAAATTGATGTAAATTTCTTTATTATTTATATCACACATTGTCGTTTGTCCAGTCAACAATAATAATATTAACTAAAGCTCCTTTGAAACTAATCTTTATTATTAATTCATTTACGACATCTGATGGACGAATTTAATCATGTCCGTTAATATGGAACTTCGTGTGTCTCATCCCCCTTAAAACGTGCTTATATTTGATTGATGGGAAAATATAGCGGTCGAATGCTATCATGATTAAACGAGATTTGTTACTAATAAATATTTGAAATAATTTGTTTTTGAAACTATTAATAATTTTTCAAATATAATCGTAGAGGAAACATTTTCGAACTTACAGTAATTTGTTACCCAGCGTATGTTTTTAAGAAAATGAAAAAAATTATAAAGCCCGCTTGGGGCCCCTCATAAAAACGTATAAAATACTAGTTTTATGGCTGCCAAAAAATAAATAAATAAATCGGCATTACCGCTTTGCCAATCAGAATCGCATCAATATTTTTTAGAAACTTACCACACTGAAAATATTTAAGCTCAGCCTTTCTGTGCCGTTCCAAGTTGATTTTCTCAAATGTATAACGTTGGAAAGAAATAAAAAAAAAACATTTTTTCAAGTTGTTCGAATGTAGATAATTACTAACAAAATTTTGAAAATTACCCTTGATTTAGTAGAAAAAATAGTAATGAAAGTATTCAAACATCTAACTTTTATCTTTTTTTAAATAATAATAATTCATTAATAAACTGTAAATGATGTTTAATTTTATAACAAAAAAACATATATATATGTATATGTATATATATGTATATTAATTGCGATACAAAATCTGTGTTTTTTATTTTTCTTTCATTTTAGTACTCTACAACTGCTTAAGGCAAACTAATAGTATATCATAGTATTTTAAATACCATATTTTATTTATACATAATGATGGATAAGGGCTAAATACAGATTCAGAGGTATTTAGATTCCGATGATAACTACAACAGTGGACAGAGCGAATGACAGTATTACGTCTTCTGTTTTAGAAGATGAAGAGTAGTAATAATTTTTGTTGCAAACTATTAATATAACTAAAGGATACCGTTTACTTACTATTATTGAATATATAATTTATAAAAACAGAATTTATTAAAAGTAAAATAATACACCTCTTTTGTTCAAATTCGAGTTATTTTAAGCAAAAATAATTTGTATCAATTAAATTGCACACTATAGCTGACTTAAGGGAAAAAATAATATGTTTCATGTATAAAATAATCGTTGGTTGGATATATAGAAAATAAATAGCTAATGTTATAAAAGCGAAACATAATATGTAGCTAGTAGTGGTGGGTAAGTTCATTATTTTTTCGGATATAGATCCGAAATTGAATCGCAGGTTCGAGTACTTCATTCCGGATACGTGTCCATCGGACTCATATGGATCATGATGTATTTACGTACAGAGTTCACTCAGCACTAATAAACAAGTGCGGGAAGCTGCACAGATTGCCCATGTTGTAGTAAATTACTTTTCGGCCTTTGCGTTTGTTGTTAGTCAGTGTGCTTATTTTATTTTTTTTTTCTGCTTTAAATCAATTAAATGTTTTTTTATTGGTTTAGTTCGGGAGAAATTATTGTTTTCTTTTATTTACTTTTTTCATGTTCGATGAAAACCCCTAAGTTAAACAACAATAAACGAAAATGAATAAAATGCAACTAATCTATAATTTATATATTTTAAAATCAGGAAACATAAAATCTTTCGTTATCTTTTTCAAGTTGAGGAAGCCAAGCCGATTACCCCATATTATAATACAGGTATCTAATAATAAATAGCAAATATAACGGATACTATTGCACAATTGATTTACTCGTTATAAAAAAGATATAGGCCAAATTGTCGAAAATACCTCGTTTTTTTATATACCAAATTTGCCATCTGAAAAAAAAAAGTTTGGAAAAGATAGGAAAATTGCGTGGAATATTATGCTCTGTTCAAAGTCAATATTTTAGCTTCTGTAGCGGGACAATGTGAACTTGGATCTTTGCCGTCGTTCGGTCGAGTTGCGGACACGTATCTAGAACTGTAGTCGGAGTTATGTCATCAACTCCATTTTGGGATACAGATCCGCAAATTCTGGACCTACTCACCACTAGTAACTAATTCGCCGCCACGTGCTGCGTTTATGGCATCAGCTGACGATTTTCCCCTCGGCTCAGAAAAAACTGACTCAATTTGCCGCCAACAATATGCAATAATATTTGCCATTTAACCAACGCTGGTTAAATATATTTTTTTAAATTTTTATTTAACATTCTCACATGGACAGCTGACACATACTTGTGCCGTCATTTTAACAGTTGACTATCATTGTTCACCATTTTATAATAAAAATAAGTAACCGATGGAATTTCCGCCTCGGTAGTACATTTTTATTTTAATAAATTTGATGCTTGTTCAAGGCGCTCCGACTTTTATCCTCACCGCTAATGAGCTAGTTGATCGCAGTTTCATAGATATGTATACACACCAAGCTATCGTATAAATTAAAATCAAGTCATATTTCCGATTAAATCGATATAGCATTAATCACTTTGTAACGCTAACAAATTTCCACATAAATAGATACATAACATATAATGCTCGCCATCCTGATGAAACAACATACCATACCGATGCGTATCAGACAGCTGCAATATATTGCTCGCTGGGACTTAAATAGTCCCAACACTTCAAAAGATGCCCAGATGTTTTTGATTTTTTCATCTGTCGAAATTTACACATGTACTACACAGCATGACAATGCTTTATCTCCAGACCATGCACCAGTGGTTACCGTTTTTGATATTTATTTTTTAAAGAAACGGAAGGGACAGTATCTGTGTGATAGAAGTACAAATTGGAATATCCTTTGCTACGGTTATCAAAAATAATATTAATTTAAAATTAGAACTAGATAGTGCAGAAGATGTCAACAACGCTGTTAATAATCTACGCAAAATAATTCGGAATGTGTTCCACATGGCTAATTAGGATGATGTTCTCAGTAACAGAAGGAACTACATTCTAATAGCAATCTGAAAGCTCATAAAAGAAACAAGAGTAGTTAGGAGAAAGTGGCAAACTCATCGCTACTGATCGTATAAAATGTATTATAATCAGATAAATAATAAACTAATGAATGAAAGAAAAGAGCGTAGAAACGAAACATTTTAGCGGTGTATTGAATCACTGAACAACATCCAAGACAATTAGGTATGATCAGCAACAAAGAAAAACACAGTTTAATATCATACTACAAGACAACAACTGGACCTGATCAGATAAGGAGAAACCTAAAAAATATTTTGGGAAATATTTAGAAAATATATTTAATCCCTATCCCCTATTATCAATAATGAATTCGCGGGAAAAATAAAGGAGCCACTGAGGTCCCTCTACAAATGGAATTTCTACTGTAGCCTTTTTTATTCAAGGAAGTGTTCCGAAATTTTAAGAAAATTCTCTTAGGAAAGCACTAACTGGAGAAATCTTATCACGCCTTCTAAAGCGAGACTATCACATTCATATGCTACGTTTTCAGTGCTATTATTAAAATGAGCCACTTTCCGGACCAATGGAAAAAATCGATAATAATAATGATATAAAAACGCAGCTTGTATGTCATCATAAACACCAATTAGTCTACTTAACACTTTGTCGAAATCTCTAGAAAAGGCTAATTTTTGATAGAATAGTACCAATTCTTGTTCAAAAAACTATCGTACCAAATCACCAGTTTAGATTTCGTTCGTTCGACAGTACACCAAAGTCGTCGGATCATAAATGTATTATCGACAGTAGTGGAGAGGAAAGAACTGTGCTTGGCTGTTCTATTGGACGTCTCACATGATCGTGTTTGGCACACCGGACTGCTGTACAAAGTGAAATATGTATTTCCGCCAAACATATTAATTTTTATCATCGTACCTACGTGATCGTACATTTGCAGTTAAAGAGCACTACTATCTCTGAAGCAAGAAAAGTAAAGGCATCAGTTCCGCGGGATAGACTCTTTGGCCCTGCACCGATCACGATTTTCACTATAGGTATCTCAATTTCAGATGAAACTATTTTGACTACATATGCAAACGACATAGTCATACTGTCGGCCAATTCTAGTGTAGACTTTGCGAACAAGGCGACCCAACAATACGTTGATAGGATCCAAGATTGGGAAAACAACTAGGGAATCCACATTAACGAACAGAAATGCCAACACGTCATCTTTGCAAATAGGTTTATTGCGTTCTCAAAAATAAAAATCAATGACGCGAAAATTCAGCAATCAAAGTCAGCCAGATATCTAGGTATTATTCTAGACGAGCGCCTTAGGTGGCAATTTCACATTTCAGGAGTTAGAAAAAAAGTGCGTGTACGTGCCAAGTCACTATACGTATTATTGAGTCGAAAATCTTCAAAAACTGAATCTAAAAAGGCTTCATTACTTGACGATTATCGCCCCATTATGGAAGTGTGTAATCGACATGTACGGTAACACCAGTAGGTCTAATATTTCGATAATTTAGGAATCTAAGATTTTTCGTATGATAACATCGACTCCAAAATACGTATCCAGTGAGACGTTACATTACGACCCCCCACCCATCACCAATCAATAAAATTTACATGACATAATATCGAGAAGTTTTTTAATCAATTAAAATTCTATAGTAACGCTAAGATCGGGAAAATTTAGCCACCGACCCTTCCTGAAATCCCTGCTAGAAGACTAAAAAAAAGATGGTGTTGAGATATCATACAACCGTAGCCAGAAGTACCGTTTAAATATTTTACAATTAGTTTACATCCGTCATATCGGATGTAAATACAACTGTTCATTATTGAAAGCTCCAATACTTCCGATGGGGGAAAGGGGGCTAACAACAAGTAAAGTTTGCATACCATCATTACCTGTTAAAACTTATTTTACGTTTATTAAATTTTTTGGAATACCATTTGTTCGGATGAATGGAATTTTAAAGTAAATGATGTTAAAAACGATCGAATTCTTGACTTCTGCTCCCTCTGAAGTTGACTGCAAAATTGAAACAAGTTATCAGTTTGTGTGTGTGTTCCGACCAACTGATATTATGTTAGTTTGAAGTTATTGCTTCTATTTTTACATTCGTTATTTTTAAAAACCTAGAGCGTTAACGTGATTATGATTGATTTTTTTTTTTTTTTTTCTAACTTATCCAGTCGTATTACGTTATCGGAAGCGTTCTTGGCAGCGGACAGTGTGGCTAGAACATTGCAGAATATTTTGGAAGGTTTAACGGTGTATCCGCAAGTGATAAAAAGAAATATCGATCATGTACTACCGTTCATGGCTACGGAAAATATTATAATTGGTATGGTTAAACATGGCGGAAACAGACAGGTAAACTACGCTCACTCGTTTATTTGCATGGCATTATCTATAACACACTACCCATTATTTTTGCACGTTCGATTAAGATTATTTGCAGTTCACAAAAACTGAAAAGGAAACAAATTTTTCAATTACAATTAGAGATTCGATTCTATGCGTTACTGCGTTTTAGCGATAATATTTGGGATTTTTTTTTTTTTAACTCGGATGAAGATTTCATTTTAAACATCCGTTATTATTTTCTGGTTTTATTTACTGGAGTAACGTCCTGAACAGACTCGATTCCTTTAAATTACACCTTTTCTTAATACCTATTTTTAGCAATTCGCACTAAAGTATAAAAGGTTCTTACTTAACCTTTCTTTTGAATTGTTCGCAATATTATTATTTTTTTGAACTTGTTTGTCATTATTACTTGCAGTTACTGTGTTCAAAATATCTTTAAAATTCTATGATGTAACAACTTTACATGTAGCAAAATAACCGTAAAAGCTTTAATTGTACATATTGTAATTTTATCTTTTTCATTAAATCGCGTGTTCATTGCTCGTAACATTTTGAATTTTGTCTTCCGCTACATTTTAGTCTTTATTTTTCTGTGTTTTTGAAATTTTTCAGCAAAATAATTGTACTCGAGCTTTTCTTCATTAGACGCATTATAATTATACATTTAACTTTTTGTTTTTTTTATTTGTTTATTTGTTTATTTTCAAAATTGAAATTATACTTGTCTCGCTGCATCGTATCTAGGACCATTTACTTTGGAACAAATTGAATACGTTGTATTTTTCTGTTGGACTTTTAGAGAGAATACTGAATGCAAACTAATGGCACCGATGAATTAAAATTGTATTTGTTATATTTACAGAAAAATCGCTTAAAAACAATTTTACCGTACTCAAAATTTTTAAATGGTCAGTTGTTTTTCTGAATATATCCTTGTAGATAAAAAAAAAAAAAAAAAAAAAAAAATCCTCATTTTTCTTTTTTATTTCGATTTTATTTTGTAATAAAAAAATTATAAAATATTTCAGTATTAATCAAGTAGCCAGAAATAATTAAAATGCGAACACTCAAATAGTATTTTCGAGAGTTTAACAAATACGAGTAACAATGTTACATTGACAGTGATTGAAACGAGCAGAAGGATAAATCCACTGTATAAAATAATAAATGATTTTTGCAATCATTTTTTCGCGATGTAATTGCTTTAAAAATTTAAAAATTATTTCGATATTAAAATCAAATGGCCAGAAGTAATTAAAAATTGGGACTTTGGAAGCATTGTACATCAAAAAGAATTTATTTGACAGGGAAATCTGTTTATTGTATCTATTTTTTGGCAATTTTAGTTTAAATAAGTTCAGTGAAGCATGATGTTTCATGCGCTGTGGATTCGTATGTTAAGTTAAAGATAACAACTATAATTTACATTTACATAATACCAAATTTAAAACAAAGAAATCTGATTTTTCACGCCGGAAAGGGGGGACACTTCTTTTTTTCGCTTTTTTTAACTTTTTGCTAACTTTGAAATTTCCGTTAAAAGAATAAAATACAGTTAGGTTTTGATTAAAAGACTATAATGCGATGATAATCACCGCCGCGTGTGAAGAAAATATCGGACTCAAAATTGAGCTATTTCGAGAATGAAAAAACGTCCGGTGATTTGAAGAAAAAACCAGAGTAAACAGAATAGAACCAAAAAATAAAAATAATGAAATGAGAAAACAAATAGTTGTGATTCATTTATCTTTTTGTAATCGTGTGCGAAATTCATAAATAACAGTGATGAGGCGAATAATTGTTCCGTTTACTCACTTTGAAACAAATTAGAAATGATAATACAATAACGTTACACTACATTTAATTTTACCGCCTAAGTACACGGTCTGTCCTAAAAGTAAGTTGGATGAGTACAGGAAAAAATACTGACTGCAGATATATAGGTACAAGCAACTAAAATTCTTCAAAGTAGTTTCCTTCCGCGACAGAACACCGGCGTCAGTGTTTTTTTCAGTTGCTGAACGCACCTCCGAAATGGTGGCTTTTGAGCTCCTTCTTGATCTTCGGGAACAAGAAGAAGTCCGATAGTGCCAAGTCGGAGCTGTACGGTGGCTGGGGCAGTGTTGCGGCCACACCGCATTTCGTTAAGTACTCCCATGACAATGAAGGCGGTGTGGAGATCATTTTCGCGCAGATCTTCCGCGTGCCCAAATCTTCGGCAACAATGCGATGCACAGTACTTTTGGGGATATTACAGTCATCTGCAAGCATTCTAACAGTCAAGCGTCGGGCAGAGTTCAACATGTCCCTCACTATCTTCACATTTTGATCGGAATGTGACGTTGATGGACGTCCAGAGCGGTCTTCGTCCTCGGCGTCCTCTCTGCCCTCTCGGAATATCTTGTGCCAGCGGTAAACCCCATATTTTGGGACACGGTATTATCGTCATAAGCTTCCCTCAACGTGACAACGGTCTCGGCACCCGGTTTTTTTGAGCGCAACGCAAAATTTTATCGCGTAACACTGGTCCTTGGAACGCGGCATCTTGAAATTCCTACGCCTCATTAACACAACCTTCGAACTAGCAGCTATGAGCACTGTGGAACAGTCCGCCGGCAACTGACGCGGGTATCGTTGGCTTCCCTGAACCTTTCCCGTCCCTTGGCGCGCCTTGCTTCGACAGCGCAAGGCCATTCAACTTACTTTTGGGACAGATCATATGTATACATATTATAAAATGTACGGCGTAATAAAATAATTTTACACTCTACAGAAGCCTACATTAAATTCTACTCGCTACTTGGAAATTTTTTTCGCAGATTTTTAATTATTCCAAAATTGTATTTATTCAAACCAAAATGCCTATCATTGCTCGTGTGTTGCTTATGAAAAAAATTAAATAGTGTTCGCGGAATATTTCTCGTTTATTTAATGCAGCGTATTAGTATTTTTCTAAAAACTACAATCTTCCGAATTGACGTAAAAATTTATTTACGAAAAATTACACGTACATTATTTTGAAATCTGTTTTTCGTTTCTACGAATGTTATTTTCACAGCTCTACGAACTATTCTAGAACTATAGTTTACCCTCACCACTTTCTTATGCCCCCCCCCCCTTCACACGCATACACACACATACAAAAAAACACAATCCGTTTTGAAACACACAAGTACTTTGCGTTTATATTTTAATATTTTGGGGAAAAAATTAAAATAGCGGATGAATTTACAGTATTAGTTATATTGTCCTTTTTTCTCACTTTTTATTTTTTTGCCGTTAATCATTTAGTTTTATAAATTATTTCGTACGTAATCTCATATAGAGGAGAGAATAATGATGCCTTATAATAGTTTAAATTTTTCTGGTTACTTTTGCTTTAAAATTATTAAAGAACCTCTGAATTTTTTTTTAACCCTGTACAGATCGATATAGAATCGTTTTAACTTAAATTTCCGGTACCAATCACGTGCCGTTTCCCCATTTCAAATGTAGCTGTTGTTTTAAAAATTGATATAGCAAAGTTCTCAGATTTTTTTCAAAAAAAATTATTTTCTCACTGTTTATAGGAATGCCATGAAAAAATTCGTCTTATGTCAGTCGAAACGGCGAAGGAAATGAAATTATCGGGACAGGAGAACAATCTAATCGAAAAAGTGAAAGCTGACCCGTATTTTAAGCCGATATTGGAAGAACTTGCGACGATACTGGATGCTCGTACATTTGTTGGTTGTGCTCCACAACAAGTCAGTATACATTTGTTAACATTGTAATTGATTCCATCGAAAACTCGTACTCCTCAATATTCGTAAACTATAAAATGTATTTTAATAATAATGGCAATGTAGTCTTTTTTTTCTTCTTCTTTTTTATAAACCGAAATAATCAGACAAATAACGTAGTTAACAGCATTTATTAAAACTCTAATTACATTAGCCGTGTGTCGGATGCAAACACATTTAGTGGTATAGAAAGTACTATCTTAAATGTAGTAAATTATAAAGTAAAAAAGAGAATACATTTTGCTTCAGTGTTGAAATTCTTCGGTCGTTTATAACAGTGTCGGAGTTTAAAATTATGTAACAAAAAGACCTACAACATTTATCGATTTCTTTCTAATTCTAGTGCATTAATGAAAAATCACTGGAATGATAAAACTGGATTCACCAACCGATTACCCTCGGCGGCCAAAATCATAAAAAACTTAAAATAAATAATTTTACATTAAAAATATTACTTAAAAATTCATCACCCCCTATCCGATAATCCATTAAACTTGAAATGGGGCAAAAAAAAACAGCGTAAAAATGGTTTGTCTCATAAGAGTTGTAGCTCGGCTATAAAAGTTGAAGAAACCAAAATACATCTCATGCAAGTATATAAAGTTGGTAGGAAATAATTTCAAAAAATAGACTCTCGGAGCACTTCGTGGTATATATTGACGGAAGGTTCGCTACTTAGGGAGAACGATATTGCCAGGGTGACCACGCAACCGGGAATAAGCCGGGAATTTCGTTTTAAAACCGGGAAAAAATTAAAAATAGCTAAAAACGAAATTTTTAATAAGAAAAAATCATTTGAAGCGAAGGATGAGCGCATTTTTTAAAGTACTTCGCACTCAAGAATAAATTACGAAGTTCTGTTTTATTCATATAAAATATGCCGCGGCGGTCAAATATTACCAATAGTAACAAAAAAAAATCCATTCTTTTTATACAATTTTAGTAATCGGGAAATCGGGAAGATTTAGACCAGGAAAACTGGGAATTTAAAAATTATATTTAAGTGACCACCACCACCATGATTGTGTTTCGGATTTTGAATAAAATTTTAGAAGTTTGCGAAGAGTTCAAAAAGGTCCGAATAATTCGCTACTTGACGGTGCACTAGTGTTGTTACATTTATAAATTTTCAAGCAATAATCTATATGTAAATATGTAGATATACTGGAATATTTCACGAAAAGCATAATTTAAATTACAAATTCTAAACGAAAAATATTTCTTTCAAATTTATTATAAATGTGAATTTTAGAGTAATTTTAACCGAATGTGTAGAATCCGTAGCGCATGATATTTCAAACTTGATTGACCTTGTTTACTTTGTATATATTTCTGCGTTTATTCGTATTTTTAAATTTATTTCTTCATTCGTATACAGTTTTGTGTTTGGTTATAGAAGGATATACACAACCGATTTTCAGTTATTACGCTATCCACGCTCCATTCTGTTTGTGATAACTTTATCTAAATTTTTTAATTTCAACTAATGTGAACATCTTCACAAACTACTGAAAAAATAATGAACGTTTATATATTTTTGGCTAGTTATCAAAGATAAAAGTGTATTTCAAAATGATTCGTATTATTTCTTTATGTAAAAATTCGCAAAAGTATTAAAATTGATATTAAAAATAAAATTATGATGAGCATAGTGATTCAAACTTACGTGTAATATATAGATTAGCTTCCCGAATAGTTGTTCGTTTTTGTTTGTTTTTTTGTTTTTTTTATTTATTTTTATTTAAAATACAAAAAAATGATTACGTTTTTTCAATATACAATAGTTAGTTCAAAATTTTTAGTTACATCCCTGACAACGACGCGCGGGAAAATGAGTCAGTGAAAACTAAATTGCATACGCTTGTAGTGTGGAATGTTTTTCATTAATTCTGAAAATTTCAGCTCGATAACTTCATATGGATACTCGTATACGGACCATCCGCGCAAAGTCGTATTGAAAATCGCTTACCGATTTAGAGTGAAGTGAGAAATTTGCGACGACTCGCGCAGCAATACTGCTACGGATAAAAGAACAACGTAGTTGAAAAGTAGATACACTTACCTGATGTGGAAAAGAAAAAACCCATACTGTTTAAACCGTCTTTTTGCGGTTGCACAGTTGCTGCGTTAACAAAGTGATTTTCGCGTGAGATTTTTGATGCTGGTTTCGTTCGTTCTGACGTTATTGTGAACATCGGTAAATATATACGTCGAACGGAATTGTTTTGAAATACCCGTACACTTCTGTCAACTGATAAACTGAAAATGTTTGAAACGGGAGAAAACAATTGATTTAAAAGAATACGAGGAACGGCTGAAAAGTAAATAACAAAACAACCTACAGAACCGATTTTTCGCTGGTTAAAAGCGGTTTATGGTGATGGTACTGTTGACAAAAGTACAATGAATCGTTGGGTGTTAAAATTTCGCGAATGTGAACCCGGTAAAGTGAATATCGAGGACGAAGCTCGTAGCGGACGACCAATTTCTGTGACTGACGAGTTTCACTGCGAGAAAGTGGACGATTAGATTCAAAGTGACCGTCGAATCAATCAACAGTGTACTGCGAACCATCTGGGAATATCGAAAGAACGTGTAAGCTACATCATTTAACAACTTGATTATCGACAAATCTGCTCCCGGCGGGTTCCGCGCCAATTAACGGTTGAAAACAAACAGCGTCGTGTGGAATGCTGCGAAGAACAGTTGGCGCGTTATCGTCGTGAAAATGATGCTTTTCTCTTCGACATTGTTATCGGTGATGAGTCGTGAATCCATCACTATGACCTTAAAGAGAAGGGACAAAGCATGGAATGTCGGCACTTCGATTCTCCTCGGCCAAAAAACAATTCAAATCTCAAGCCTATGCCAAAAAAAAATCACGTTAACGGTTTTTTGGGATGCAAAACATGTTTATGTGACCGATTATCTGGAGCATGGGTCAACAGTATATTCTGATAGTTATATACAGACCTTGAAACACCTTCGGAGACAAGTATGACGAGTTCGATACCGTACAGAACCCATAATCTTGCAGCACGACAACGCCAAACTACACGCTTCGCGGGCCACTGAGAAAGCTCTACGCCAGTTGGAGTTCAAGCCCATTTCCTATCCGCCGTACTCGTCGGATTTGGTCCTCCCGGATTTCCACTTTTTTCCCTTGTCAGACGACGAAGTGAAGAGAGCAGTGAAGACCTGGATCAAAGAAAGAGATGAAAATTTTTTCGTTAACGGAATGAAAAAACTTATCATACAACGGAAGAAATGTATACGTGTTAATAATAGTTTACTATATTGAAAAATAAATACATCACTTTGACGCTAATGAATTGTACTTTTCATTTATTTTTTGTCCCATCCTGATATCTCATTTCGTTCCCCTCTAGGGTCGTTTGCGCATTACTTTTCAGCCGCCCATTGTTATTAAAAACTGGAATTTCTCGCGCATGGAAAATATAAAACGCATGCAAGATAAAAAAAAAAAATTAAATAATTTAATCCAAAAACATTCAAGCTAAAGGGCTTTATGTAAGTGAAAAAATAGAGTAATCTATGAGTGTAAAGATATTTAAATTTGGAGGTAATGTGTAAACTAAAATTTTATTTTATTTTCTTCTTTAATTATAATTCCGAAAGTAAAACTAGAACAGTGATCTGCTATTTAAAAAGTAGCTGCTAAAAACTGAAATTTTGTTCCGATTAACATTATTTAGAGTATTTAAATAATTACAAAAATTTTATTAAACTTGAATCATTATTTTACATACTATATGGAGATGTAAAAGGAAACTTAGACATACTTTCGGCTTCCTTTATTTATTTCTGAGGTAGATGATGTATGGTATGCAAAACATTTACGTGTGTATGTGTAATAAATGAATGAGTATAGAATATGTATAAATTTATATTAATATTCTAGGTTACATCATTTATTGAAGAACACGTTCAGCCGGTTTTAATGCTGTACAGTAACATTCATGTTCCGCCATCCGTTTTGGACGTATAATAACCTCACAATCAAATTATCTTTCATTATAGGTAATTTTAGAAATTGTTTAATTAATTTATTTACTATCGAAATGTTGGCAATAATTAGCCGAAACAATGAGGTATAACATTTCATCTGTTGTATGCGAGGATGGTTTAAAAAAAGGCGTTACCATTTATATAAGAATTTAACTTTAAACTGTGTACATCAAAAATTCAAAGTTAAACAGTATTGAACCACAAAAAAAAAAAAAAAAAGCAATTCTGGAAAAACGGAATTTAACAAGAGATTAAATTAATTAATTCCAGTTAACAAAATATCTCGCGAAGTTAATAATAATAAATAAAAATAGTAACAATTGAAAAAGGAATTCGGCCTATTTACCACTTCTTTCTTGGTATAAGTTGGATTATCGAAATGTAGGACAGAAATACTGCTTGTTTAACAACGAATTTCAGCTGTAATAAACATGAAATTTTTTTCGTTTACCAATTATGAGCTTCTTTATCACGCTTAATCACTAAAAATCATATTCTATCAAGCTCAGATCGCCTAAACATATTTATGTTGCGCTATGAGCAGATGCATTCAAATATTCCGCTATTACTATTTATCATTTCTTCAACTTTCTCTTTCCTAAATACCAATATTTAATTCTTTGTACTTTCCCTTCAGACCATCTTAACATTTTAAATCTATTTTTTCCCTTCTTTGATCTTCTTACTCCCTTCTAAAACTACAATTAGCAAAACTACTTTCCCTTAATTTACGGCTTAGCCAGTGTCTCTTCTGCCTTCCTATGAAATAACTATTAAACTTCATTTCACTTCTAAACTTTTAACTTTATCTGTCCGTTTCATTTTTAACATTCGTTTTCACGCCCACGTTTCGGGCCCTTTCCAATTTTTTAGGTTCTTTCTAAGTTGAATGTAGTGCAACAATCTAACAATCGTATGCGAGTTTAAAATGTTGACCACTAACTCTAACCTCTTCGGTGAATCTATCTCGCTGAAAATAATCTATCGTTCTAAAGCAAAATGGCAAATTCAGGATGAAATCATCCGTTAACATTTTAAAATATTTCTTATTTCGGTAATTTACATTGTCACTGTAGAAATGTAGGCCAACTATTCCAGTGAGTAGGAAGTGCAGCGTCTGATTACATTTTCCACAATAGATAAATAAACACTTCGAGCGAAAATCATTTTTCATCTAGGATTTACTTTTACTTCACCTGAGATTTCATGCATCATCAGGAAATTAGATATCCTAAAAAGGACTGTTTCAAAAACTGAAATACAAAAGAAAAGAGTTGATAAACAGGAATGAATAACAAGAGAAAAATCGCGAATAATAACTATAGAAATTATAAGATAAAAAAAAATAAGACTATAAGAAAATATAAACGACGCACAAAACGAAACGATAGCCGTTTACTTTTCAAAAATGAATTCATACAAAGTACGTTGTATCACTTAATTTATTGCTTTCTATTATTTCCTACTAAGATAATATAACTCACTTCACTTCGAAAAAAGAAATTTCACCTTCATTAAAAACAAAAATTGCTGAAACAAAATCAGTTGAGTCATACATGGCGAACAAATAAGCAAACAAAAATAGTCAAACTTAATCGTAAATCTGTACGTTATTCAAAATATAATAATAATTTCAAATACGACTAGTTTCCGACTTATGAGGGGAAAAAAGCGCATAAGAATAAAATGTAGATTTTTATATTTTTGTATATGAAATATAAAATAGATTTGGAGAAATATCTAGAAATTCTTTAAACTTAATCTCTAAATAAGATAATATGTATCTTCGTAAGATATTTTTATTTATTTTAAGATGTTTTGTTCGTTTTTGATTTTTTACCGAAGCAGAATTTCCTCCTAAATTTAAAAACTTTATTCGTTTTTATGATGCTAGCCGATGTTGCATTTAACATTAGAATTATGATTATTAATATTCTTTTGTATCTGCATACCCCCAATACTTACGAGGCAACGCCGTGCAACCTGAGAATTACATTGTAACGTCAATTCATTACACATTTTAACGTGTAAAAACGTCAGCATCAAAGTTATATCGTGCGCCGCAGTTTTATACACGTTATTTTCCGGCGTGTTTCTTGCAAATAAAAGTGTTGCAACGTAGTGTTCATTTTAGTTTCTTTTTCTTCCTTCTGATTTATTTTAGAACTCAAAATTAGTTTTTTAAAAAGGAAAAAAGTATTAAATTACCGCCAAGTATCTTATAGTATGAATTTCAAAATCTTTACTTGTTATCAAACGCACTGCAAATTCATTAATTCAAAAACGGAACCAAAGAAAGACGGACTTCGTTGATCTGCAATCTATCCTAACATTTTTACTTTCGTATTAATTAAAGCGCATTTTCTTTAACGGGCCATAACATTTGGAGTATATATTTGAAATAAATTATCAACTTAAAATTTTTATTCTACTCTTGTTTTTATAAGGATATTGGAATAAAAGAATAAGATAATTGTCATACAACCGAAGGATAAAATCATTCCATTCGAAAATATTAAGGATTTACTGGACTTGATTGGATTAAAATTCAGTTTAACAGTTTAAATTTAATTTTACCTTTATCGCAAATATATTTTATATTTAATGTATGTGTATACGTTATAGTAACGCTGTTTTCCATTAAAAAATGTAAAAATTTAGGTTAGATTTTTTATCTCACTGAAATAAATGAATTAGACTCCCTATCAAAAATACTAGGATGTATGAATTTTTTATCGTGTGAACCGAACGAATCAAACATCAGGTTAATGCAACTAGTTTTGTAAACAGTGATGAGAGAACATTAAAAACCTAGCTATTGTCTCTGAGCAGGTACGCAACAAATGTAACAACAACACGTATTTAATAAATAATGATTTAAATGTTTACTGATTTATATTAAATTAAAAATTTACTATTCCACTTATGCAAATGGTAACAAAAAATAAGTGTATGATTTCAGTAATTATTTTGTTCAAAATGCATTTACTTGGTTGTTAATATTAAGCGAAATGATTATTTCACTGAACCTATGTATTTGAGGTGATTATTCAATTTAAATTTGTTATCTAAAATGGTATCTTTAAAAGATTTAATAATTGGACTAGACAGACTGTTGAATGGTTTACTGATGTTTAGTTCCTCCTTAATATTGACTAAAACTATTATCACGATTACATCACTTAATTATGTTGTAAAGTGCATAAATTACATGAACGAATATTTAACAAAAATGATTGCAGAAAGACTTGAAAGCAAGATGTATGAAACGAATTATTCCTGCTTTATCAATATTTCGTGTGATATTTAAATAGCACTAACTTGTGGCGTCAATACTTTGGTAAATAATATTAATCTCCGGTTGTACGACGATTGCCTTGTTAATTCTTATTGTATGAATTATTTTAAATCCGTAAAATTTAATCACGCTGCTGGATCCGCCGTATAATTTGGCAGAATTGGTGATGAAACATACTACTCCCCATGTTTATTGTTTTTTTCGTCATATATCTGTAATTAGTTGTTTTGACTGTTATCTTTCTTATTTAGATAATACATGGATATCAATTTCGAATTGCTTTAAAGTTAAATTTTAATTCATACTATTCCGTGTAATTACATTAAAATTATAAAAAGATGATTGAAAAATAAAAAAATTTCCATTTATAAACGTAAAATTTATTGTAATGCTAGGAAATGCGATTTTATCACAATTTTTAATTTTTAAACTATATAACATTCAATTAAAATAGAAAGATTAAAGGTTTCAGTTATGGGGTAAAATTCATACCAGAACATCAAGCAACAACGAAATATACTAAACCCATAACCAGCTGGAGACTACACATTTAATTGCTAGAACTTGTTTAAAATGTGTGTTTATAATATTTTACAAAAAAAAAAACGTTTCGATCGTGTTTTGTTGCGAATTTTGCCAAATTGTATGGCGCAATAAGTTTAACGTTAGCTACGATCAGACCAAATTTAACACGACTCTAATTGTATTTTCATTTTTCTCCGTCCCTAACGTTGACTAGATTACTCAAAAATTTAATGTAATCACTTACGAAATTACCGGTTGCCAAAATGACTTATTTGTTCTATATCTTAGCAACTATTTTTTTAAGTTCCGATACCGCAATGTTTTAACCTGCAAATTAGATGTGTTATAGTTTAATATTTTTAATTTCGTTTATAAACAAGTTGATTTTTTATTTTTTAGGCTCCATTACGATAAACTGTGCAGTTACGTTTTTTAAGTGATTCGTGGAGTACGTTGGTTTCTAAGAAAAATTCATCTTTATCTTCTTGTTCCGTTAAAAATTTTGTTATTTATAGAAGCTACAAAAAATTTTGAGTGTATAAATACATACATCTGTGTGTTTGTTATAGGCCATATATATACATATATATATATATATATATATATATAATGTATGTATGTGTGCGTGTGTGTTTATGTGTACAAGGTATGACGTGGATATTGATATTTTTATGTTGGTTCCTAATTTAACGAAAATTGTCTACTCTTTTATTTGCTAATTTTACCGTTATTCAAATTGTACGTCCAAACTGGATCAAATGTCAACATAATGGATCGGCTTATAATTTTTTTGACGTTACCGTATATTTTTTCTTATTCGTTGTTTTTAAGTCAACAAAGACTAATAATATACTAATATTTATGAGAAATAAAATAAACTATTTGATATTGTTTGCAACCAATTAATTTTTTTCGTTTGTTCGTTATGTATTAAGAAATATTTTTTAACATGTAAAATATTTCGTTTAAAAATTTTGTTAAATTACTTTTAACAATTCGTATAAGTAAAAAGAATAATTAAAAAAGTTCTAAAATTTCTCAATAGGAATTAATTAAAAATAGGTTACAACGAAGTAAACGGTTTTATAGACCGAATTGAAAATAAATTACAATTTTTATAGTTATATTAATAATGCTCATTAATTGTAAAATAAATTACTTAAAATATATATATATATATATATATATATATATATATATATATATTTAGTTTATTTCAAAAAATGTTTGGTTACAAGAAAAACATAATTTATTAATTATTGAACCTGTGTTTTAAAGGTTTAAATGTGAAATAGAAATAATTTATCAATTAACTAAAAAGGTCCTATTTCGTAATGTTAGCAGTTTCAAAATAATTCCTATTCATCCATAAACTGTATTCATAAATTTTTCATAAGTTTGAAATTTTAAAGTTATTTTCGAGTATTTCGTAACTATTTGTGCATTAAATTGTGTTTCCATTGTTATAATGAAAATATTTGAAAAATTATCTAGCGTTTTTCTAGCAATTTTAGCCCGTAGTAAAATCTGCGAATAAAACTTATAATTAATAATAAATAATTCATACTGGGTTTTTAATTTTGCTGTTTATAATATGACTGTTATCTAACTTGATCGCAGTAAATAACTGACACGCCTTATTATTCGACTTTACAGCGGTCCGATTAACATACTGTGTTATAGAAAAACCATTCATCTGGCAGTAATTTGAAAATTCCAGTGATTTTTTCTTTTAAATTTCTCAATTTAAAATACTTGTTTTTTAATATTGATACATGATTTCTTATAAAGCAGAATTGTTTTCTTTATTATTTTCAATTTTACGGTTAAAATTTGCAAATATTCTTAAAATTTATAAATTATTTTTTAAAATCTTATACTAATTCATGGCACTTAATGAAATGTGTTAATTTGCATTTTTCCAAAGAAAACTTGAAAGTTCTCAGTTATTAAGCGCATTTACGTGTCCCATTAAATACGATACTTTAAGATAATCATTATTACACTTTTCGAACTTTGTTTTTTTCCCTTTACAACCGGATGTAGTTATGAACGCAGCAGATACTACTTTTATTCAACTTCATTACCAAACATTCTTTTCTGCTTTTATCCTCAGTTTAACACTATATTGAATTTATTTTAATTCGAAAAAATGGGAAAAAATGAAGAGATAAATAAACCAATAAGAGTTCCATGTTGGCTGGATGTAATACATAAATCTCTAATTTTTATATATATATATTAGTGTCGGATCCACGGGGGGATACCCCGCTCACCAGGAACCGAAGCCTCTATGAAAAAATCTGTTATAGCAGAGAAACCTAATTTATGCTATAAAAGATTTGTATGAATTTTACCTACGGATATAATTGTAACTAATATTTAATACTATTTTCTAGTAAAACTATTAATGTTTCTTTTTTATTCTATTTCAAACACAACTTTCGTCGATCTTTTACCATTTTTATTTTATTTTTAATTTTTATTTTATAATGTAAATGAAAATAGTTCAATGAGAAATATATATATTTTTTTTACTTGCTCATGAACAAAGAATTCGAATCGGATTATTAACAAAAATAAAAAAGAAGTAAAGTCTAATAAAAATACTATCTTTCTTACTATTTCTAAACTACCATTTTAGCTAGAATTTTATAATTTCGTTTTATTTTTCACCTAAAAATAAAACTAAATTTAAATTTAATTGTAATAATTATATAAACATTTTTAAATTTCTATAAAGATCGCTATTTGATTTTCTTTATGAAAAAGCACGTATTTCTCAAATCTACTATCTACCGTAGAATATTTTACGTAATTATATAATCCCCCTCAATGTTTTTTTTTTGAATTACGTGCTTTTTAGTGTACATTATATGTCAAGGCGGTAACAAAAATTATTTTAGGTGAATGTGGTTTTGACTTCTAAATTATCTTCCCAAATTTTCAATTGGAAGCAAATTATCGGCAAAATAATGAACCATTTAGCCTTTAATATTTTCTGTTCCCCTTGTAACGTCTTGAATTATTGTGTACCGGTAATTCCATTATAAATAATAAAAAAAAAAAAGTTATAAAATTTCACAGTGTTTGCAAAACATTGAATTGCACCACTCTGAAAAATAAAATTTACCTTAATCTTTCAGTCTGGAACAATAAGGAACGTTTGTAAATAAAACCAAAATTTACTTTTATCGCGGATTCCTTAACTGCATTAACTATAATTTCTACCCTTAGATACTGAGCGGAAAATGAAGTTTAACCATGCAACTAGTGTCATAAGGCATTAAAGATAAAAATTATAAACTATTTTAAGATTTATTGTTGAATTTTACGCAAAGAATTATTGCGATTAAAAAGTTTTTGTAAATTATAAAATAAAAACTTCTACTTCAACCGGTTTTAGTTTACTACGAAATACGAGATGAAATCCAGAAATTCAGAATTGAAATTATTTTCAAAGCGTCAATAATTACGTTTTTCTTGTTAAAATTTGGAGAAAACATCGCTTCAATTTCTTATTAAATGAATTATTCATAAACACTTTTTATAAAATAATGTATTTAAAATTAAATTTAATTTCAACTACATTATTATTTTATAAAAAGTGTAAATGAATAATTCATTTAATTGCATTTTTGTTGCCTTCTCCAAACTCAAAAGAAAAAAAAAGTTATTTAAACCAAAAATAAGAATGAATTAATCTTATTGCAAATTATATAGATATTTAAAATTTTTTAAAAATACAATTCTTAACGTATTTTCATAAGTGCAAAAAAAATAAATTTGGTTAGAAAGTATTTTCTGTTGCATCTGAAACATTTCAAATATATAAAAATATTTTATACTTAAATAAAATATTATCATTCGTTTAAAATTAATTTCTTATTAAAATAACAGTTCTTCGATATTGAAAATTATTACAAACGCTTTGGAAAATTTTCAACTTTTTCCGACAGTCTCATCCGTTCACGGTGTATCTAATCCGCTTAAAAATAAATACGGTAATGTACAGAGTTATAGTAATTTTTAGGATAAGTATGTAGAGTAGAAGACTATGTATGTATCGATGACAAATATTAAATTTAGTGAAAAAAAAGAATTTCATACAAAAAAATTAAACAGAGAACATTTTATTCTTTTAAAAACAACGTCCTTTAACAACTGCGCATTTGTTATTTTGTATTTTTAAGGTTTTTGGATACCTTTTTTCGAACCATACTTTAGAAGTACAATTTAAATATATGCAAAGTGTAACACGAGCGCCCCAGTGAGGTCAGTAAGAACCAATTCCCTACTGAGAATTTGATAAAGAAAACAAAATAAAATGGTGAAAAATAATATTGTTTTCGTTTAGTAATAAAATCTGCACAACGCAGGAATTTTAAAGAAAATCCGCCTTTTTTATATACAATTATTTTATAAAATAAAAAAACACGTGTTGAGTTTTGATGGAAATAAAATTATACGAAATTAATTTTATGTATTGTAACTTCTAATATTTTCATAATAAATTTACTGCTAAAAATTCTTTAAAAATTCATTCCGAATTGATTCAAAAAGTAATTTATCTTTTATCAATCTTACCCCCTCTAAAAAATGTTTCAGGCACTCGTGAAGTGTGATCAATGAAAAAAGATAAAAGTAAAAAGTAAGGATGTTTTATAAAAAATTTATAGTACCTTTTCTTTTGTACGACCTTAAAAATCAAATAAGTTTCTCGGTTACTTATTCGCCAGAAATCAACATATTATTCACCATTGCAAATCACTGAAGAAAAATTAGCATCCCTCCTTTCTTTTTTTTTCCTATTGAATTTTTAAAAAAAAATATTATTTTAAAGAATTGGTCGAATGTATAATGTAATTCACTTTGAAAAAATAAATCATTTTTTCATACGCATTTTTTAAAATTTTTAATACTATTCTAAATTTATTTAAACACTGTTCTTTTTTGTTTTTTTTTTTTTTTTATTTAAATTAAATTTTCCTTTTTATCTATAATTAATTTTTGCAATATGGCAGTTTTAGAAATTTATTTAAATCTGTACGTATTAAAATCACTTTTTTATGGTTTGTGCGTGTCCGAACGATCATGGTAGTAAGCAAATAAATTAAACATATGAAATAAGAGAAAGCTAATTTCTGATCACTTCATAATTTTTCACTCTAAAATCGCTGACTGGATACGCTGGTAAATATCGCTTGATTATACGTGAGAAAAGAATTTCATAATTATACGATAGGACAACGGATGAGGTCTAAAATTTACAGCATTTATTTGCACTTACGATATCTGTGTATAAAACAGTTAATATTTGTCATATCGGACGTAGGATCACTTCAATACTATCATTTTATAAAATTCTTAGTACTGCTTTTTTGTTGTTTTTTTTTTTTTGACCCGGACCAAATTGCAACGTTCTCCTGGCCAATAACTGCCTACAATGAACAACACCCAAGCAACATAAAATGAAAATCTAAAAAATTAATAGTAACCAGTAAATAAATAAAGAATAGACTAAAATAAAATAAAACTAACCTTTTATATCAACAAAATATTAAATTCTAATGAATAAGGGGGAAAAAAATCTAAATAGAACAAAAATTAAATAACATTCTTGTTTCCTTCAATAAACTTAAAAAGAAAATCTTATCACTAGAACAAAGAAGATAAATAATACACAGTGGAGAATAAATACCGCATGACATCAGGTTTTTAGAAAACACAAGCCTCTTGTTTAATGTCTTCTCTAAAATTTTGTCGACACAACAGGTATTGCAAATGCCCTGTGTTTGAAACGTTTAAACCCACTCGGCAATGGCCGAAGCGCAGCCTACAAACAACGGTCAGAAATTTACGGGTCATACTAACTGGGACACAAATATAATAAAACCAAAGTGTAGAGGGCAGAGATGGTTGGACAATATGAAAATATTTACCAGACCCTTGTTCACTACATATAAAACTCATCCAATCCGCATGTATCTCTTTTAGCTTTATCTAGAAAATCGAAGGATGGGATAAATGGAAACTTAATACCTTATTTAACCTCTTCCTTTAGCAACTGAATCAACTTGGTCACTAAATAATACCCCACACTAGAATCCAGCAAAATTTAATGACTCCTCCCAGTTCTGAAATATTAGATACTTTTCCTTAATTCCATAAATGAGGGAATGGCAATTATATTCAAAATTACTAGTCTGAAGCTACAAGAGAGAACTAAGACTGTCCGAAAATACCACAAACTCCCCCTTGGACTACAACACATTTTTTAAAAACAGCAAGAAGCTCGGCCGTCAAAAATCGAAGCCTCTGGAAGTAATTTAAGTTTCTGCTTAGTGATACATTCTATAATAAATCCTGTCCCTACACATTCATTAAATTCACGAAATGTAGTACCATCGGTAAAGATCAACCGGTAAGCAGAGTATAATTCTTTCACAGTAGCTAGAAAAACAGAGTTCACAACGTTACCAGGCAGTAGACGCAAATTCTGGTTTTTAAAGGTGTTAATATTAATGTCTAATTTGACATTACTTATAGCCTTTGAGGGGCTATACGATTTAATTATAAGTTCAACTAGTGTCTGAATGTAAAATGTTCATGTTAGTTTAGGATCTAAGAACAAAACCTAAATACCTAACCAGGCCCGCCTCTAGGGGTTGTACGCCCGCGTGCAATACCAAATTTGCCGCCCTATGTACAACTCTACGCTGAGCTCGGAATCGGCGAATCAGTGGAACATTCCGGAACAGGTTCGATAACGACCAATTCGTTCGACTACTTCTCCGAATTCGAGTATCAAATCAAATTCGAGCCGTTTTGAATAAGGATGCAGAAAGGCTATTTAATGTTACCTTTTAAGAGTATGCAAAAATGAAAAGAAATACTTTACACGAAGAAAAACTATATTTATATTTATAATAAGTAGGTATTTAGTGATTTTGTCCTATATTTACATGATTTTTACACATTTAAATAATACAAAATATATCCTATATAAAGAATATTCTACATAAATTGAACTCTTCTTGTCTTTATGTTTACAAAATCTGTTATCAATTTTTTCGTATCCAAGCTGTCTAAAATTTCATGTTCAATCGAAACTATAGCTAAATTACTTAGTCTTTGCTACTGCATTGTTGATCTTAAGTAGTTTTTTATAATTTTTAACTTTGAATGTTTTTTTTATCATTAAATAAAATATATTTTTATCATATATTTCGATCGGTCAATTTTCCGCTCGCGTGCGGTGCACGCCTTGCACGCCCGCTTACGGCGGGCCCGTACCTAACATGCCTAGTGTGGTTTGAGTGAAAAGACAAATACCGAGGATTTGGTATGGGATATTTCAAAATGTATTCTCTCAAAGGAATTGAAAGAAATATCAGTAGATGTTTGATTTGCCTGAAGACAATGATGTTTGGAATTTATTGAGAAGTCGTCCGTGTATGACAAAATTCGAGAAAAAGTTGGTAGTTGAATATTAAAGAGAGGTAATATATATAAATTTAAAAGAAGTGGACTCAAAACGGAACCTTGTGCAACCCCTTCATAAGTTGTGCGAACTTCAATCCGTTTTAGACACGGGGTTAAGAATGTAAAGTGATCTACACAAAAATAAACTGCACAAAAGTTTAGCTATGGGGAAAGGAATGTTAACTGTCATTAATTGATTGAAAAGGATGGGGATTGAAACATTATCGAATACCTCCCGAATACCAAGAAACGGTATTCGCAAAAAAACTTTTTCTTGGAAAGTAGAATAAACATCCTCTAAAAACCATGCTACATAATTTTAAGTCCCCAAACGTGAGCGGAACCCAAACATTCCCTCTGAAAGTATACTACATATATCTTTCAATCCACCACATCAGCCTGTTCTTAATTACAATCTCGAAAACTTTCCTAAAGCAGGGACTAAGGAAATAGGTTGAAATGATGACGCCTGGTTGAGAGACTTACCAGATTTAGGAATCAGAATGACCAGAAGTCGCGTCCAGTCAGAAGGGATTAAACCAGAGGCCAATAAATTGTTATATATATCTAATAGTATAGTTTTAGCGTAATTACTTAAGTTCTTTATAACTGAATATGTAACACCATCTAGACCCGGGGAATAATCACGTTTCTTCTGTAAAGAAATAAAAACTTCTTCATACGTGATTGGACGAAGCGGGAAATGAGATACCATAGGTACGATATTTCCTTTCCCGGACAACTCCTCCCTCGTTGGAACATAAGGGGGAGAAACTGAGTTTGAGAAGTCAGTAAACCAACCGTCATCTTGAATGACTCGGGCGTGAGAATGTGAATTTTTAAAATGTTTAGTCAGATTACAAATTTCTTTTAAAGGAATGTTTCTGTTAAATTTCTTACAAAAATCATTTCAAAATTTCCTTTTGGTTCTTTTGAGGAGTTTTTACATCTCTCCTGCAATTTTCCTATACGTAACATAAACTTCCATTGAGTCAACTGCCCTAAAAGTGCGCAAAGCATCATTTCGTTCTCTAACCTTAGACTCGCATTCGCCATTCCACCAAGGAATAGGGGGTTTATTCCCTTTGTACAAGGACACTTTAGGCATGGAGCACGGTAATACCGAAAGAACACCATCATAAAATGTATATTATTTGTCCAAAGCGTTGCTCACAGAATTAATTATTACAAGATTTTGATCAACTAACTCACGAAATTTATTCCAGTTCTCTTCCATAAATTTCCAACGCAATATATTATTTTCAGATTGATCTTGCTGTCGGTTAGATGACATTGAGTTGTTTGTATTTATAGTAATCATGATGGAGAAGTGATCACTACCTAAATCGGTTAATAGAACTTCCCATGAATAATCGAGCGCCATTAAAGATGATACTAAGGTTAAATCAACAGGGTTATTAACATGAAGGGGATTTCCAAGTCTGGTCTTGGAACCATCATTCAATAAGCACAGATCTGAGTACATCTGCCCCTTTCGCATTGTTATGGTCACAACCCCAGCACCCACTCAGAGCGTTGAAATCTCTGTCCACCAAAAGAGGAACATTATTATAATCCTCCAACGCATCCAAAAATGTCAAGGAATCTATGGAATAATTTTTGGGGAGAGTAGTACGAAACAAATATACCGGAAAATTGACCAATAATAACAAGAATGCTGACTACATTTAATTTGGTACCATTGTTATTAGTTGATAAATCGAGATTAATCACCTGATGCTTGATTTCAAACTAAACTAAAAAGGCCTCATCTCGAAAACAGTGATATTTGGAAATATTAAAAGATCTCTTAGTGGATAGCCAAGTTTCGGAAAGCAGGATAATATCAATATCCTCCTGAGACAAAAAGATTCTAGATCATCTTTATTAGACAAAATGCTGCATGCATTCCACTACAGTAACCGCGAATCATATCGAAAAGACCAAGTTTAAAATTAATACGAATTACGCCTGTTTATATATCTATCTTGTCATATATTATACATATATATATATATATATATATATAAAACCATTAAACGTATCAAATACGTTAATAAACGGTAAGAAGAAAAATATAATTAAATTGTAAAAGAAAGCAGGAAAATTAATTGTCGGCTTAATTAGACTTACTAGCTTTTCTATTATTAGAAAGAGACCTAAACCCTTTAGAATTAACCACATTCAAGATTTTGGGATTCAAACCCTTTTTGTTTATGTTATTTGTATTAATTTTCAATATTGCTTGAATTGGTTTCGGACCATTATTGGTTGGTTAAGGTTGTGCTATTGGTTGGTTTGAACGAACTAGGTTGTCTGTCTAACTTTTTTGGGCCAGACTGATTTGTTTTTTTTTCTTCGTCAGAAGACACAAACGATACGGTACGTTTAAGTCGGAAATCTGAATCAATATATCCAGTTTTTCTTAAAAGTTTAAGTTAAAACAAAGAGATGATGTGAGATGCATTCTGTTGATTACTCTGCGAGGCGGAAAATTATTTTTTTCAGATAGGAGAGAAAACCGGTTTCTTCTAACAGTATTGGAGTAGAGATTTTCTTGTTACCGATATAGAGGGGGTATTTCTAATAAAGCCTCTTGAAAGCTCAGATTATGCGACGCCATAAGTTCGTTTATTTGAGTTTGCCTCTTCCTTTCCGGACACGAAGTATCCGTAGCTTTATGCTGGTTTTTGCGAAACGCACAAATTGATGATGGACTGATACAGGGTTCTTTCGAATGTTCCATTCCTCCACAACGCAAACATCCGGAATTGCCCTTGCACTGTCTAGTTAGGTGGCCATTTCGGAACCATCTGTAACACTGACGCGTACGATGGACAAACGGTTCACAAGGGAACCTGACGTTCCATAAAAAATCATGCGATGGTAAGGATTGACCTTCAAACGAGATCAGTACGGAAGAACTTGGAATATATTTAACTTCGCTACTTAATTGCCTGATGTTATTAACTACAAAGATATCCACTCCCTTGAGGACACCAAATGGTAAAAATAGGCCCTATACCCACTCAAGAACAAGAAATTAAATTATTGGCGGAATGAAGTGACGACAATTAAATAATCACTCTATTCCGGTCCACTTTCTTAATTTTAATAATATCCTTCCATATATTATTCCTTTTTAATATTTCGGCGATTTTTAACGCGCTAATAGCTAGACTGTTTGAGTCGGGCTGATGGTCTTTTTCAATAAAAACTACTTTAAAACCTTTATCACTATGAATTGGATTTATATCAGCAGGATAAAAATTAGAAAAGTAATTATGGATCTCCGATGTAATATTATTAGAAACATTATTATGATAACCATTACAATTGTTATAACCGGCTTCATTGTTCGCCTTATCAAGATTGTTGTTACTATCATTATTGTTATCGCAAGATATGGACTCTAAACTTACTTAACTGAGCCGTATGTGGGATGTTGGTTTCACTGTCGTTGTCGTTAATAGCAGTCGTAAAATGACTTACCTCGGTGCCCCGCGTTCTGTTACCTGTTTCGCTTAAGTTGATGGGGGGCCCTTCCCTCTATCGTCATCTACGTCCATGTACGATGTTAACCTCCTGCAACACCAAAAACTTAACAACCGAGTAGGGAGAAGAAAAAGAAAAGAAAAATGGAAATAAAAGAGATTCTACGAATTCGTTGAAATATTTTTTTTTCTTTTTTTTTTTTGGCCTGACTGTTAAATACCATTTGACCACTAATCGTTGAAATAATAAATGTTTTTATCAACATGAACACGATAGAACACATTTCAGTCAGTAGTATTTCCTGCTTTAGTGTATGGTCGTGTTCTGTTTATACGTTTACGAATAAACTCTAATAGTACTAAACCGTACATTAGAACTTGTTTATGATACCAGGACGATGGTTAGCAGTCGTAAGGAAAAAAGAAGCTTTATCTGCTCGTTAGCAGTCAAAAAAAGAAAAAAAAAATCTTAATAATGGATCTGACCAACTGTCGTCAACACATTTTTGTTAACCCATTTCTGGGTGATTTGTACGTTTCTACTGCAGGCTATATCATAATTTGATTACAAGTCTTTCTTCGTTACTCTATGTATGTTTCTGTACCGCGTATGAGTGTGAACAATAGCGTATTTAAAGGGGATATTCGATGCCCCCTCGCCATAGTAATAAAAATGTTCACGAATTTTCCAAAATTTAAATTTTTATTAAACAAATTTGTTTTTACATCTTATTAAATTATTTAATTAAAAAATTATCTAAGCGTTATAATAAATGATTAAAAATAGAAAAAATCTGAAGGCTGGTTATTGATGCAATTTTGGACAATAAACGAAAAATTTCATTTCGAGGCAATAGATGTCCAGCGCATTTTAAGAAGAATTTTCGAATCACGTTAAGCCATCGAAATGCTGGCTATAAATTTTTACCTAAAGTTGAGAGTTTTTTGGTTTGTTTTTTTATCTATACTAATATTATAAAGAGGAAAGATTTGATTGTTTGGTTGTTTGTTTTCATTGAATAGGCTCCGAAACTACTGGACCGATTTGAAAAATTCTTTCACCGTTGCGAAGCTACACTATCTGCGGGTGACATACGCTATATTATATTTTCAAAAAAATTAGGGATTCTTACTAAAACTCCAATAATGTAACCCAAGGTGTAAAAAAATTACCTAAACAATTCCTTACATCGCGTGCGCTGCAAAAACTATTGATGATAGAACAAAATAATGTACTACGACTTTGCAGAACACATCACTATCTACAAAAAATGTCGCGTCAGCATATGTCTAACTATTATAGTTATGTCACTTATCAAAATAAATTACTTCATATTCAAGACTGCTTTAATACATTTATATAACTTTTTGAATTATTCAATTCGGACATTTCATTCGAAAAATATCACGAGTTTAAAAATGTAAGTATTAGAAAAAAGTCGCGTGGTCGCCGCTCACCCCGCTCGGCTAGCTAGGCAGCACCATAATATGCGGTGTAGGCGTCACTGGTGTATGGGAGGGGAGTTAATGTCAATAAATAAAGTGCCGCGCAGCTCATTTGCACGGTCGGCTCCCTACGCAGCGGTCGTGTGCGGAATCAGATAATTTTCGCTTGAAAATATTTTGAATTTGCTTTAAATTCGTTTAGTAGGTAATTAAACCCAACAAAAAAGTTATTTTTAAAACTAAACAAAAGTTCTTTTCATAACTAAACCCATTTGTTTATATTTTTTTCAGTAAGTACTACCTGATAATAAATATATATTGTACATTTAACTATTGAAACAGCTTAGGGACTTGGTAGTTCTTATAATTTTTCAATACATTTTTATATAGGAAATTCCTGTTCAACAGTTAAGCAAATAATTTAGAACAAAGGCAGTTTAAATTTTTTTTTATCATTTTAAAATGCCTAAAAGATCAACATCTCAACTTTCTAGAAATAGTTCCCAGGCGAGGGCATCAAAAATACGTCGTAATGGAGAATCTTCATCAGAAACTGAAAATCGTCTTGCAAGTCAGAGGGAATACGTGTCACAATTGCGTGCCAGAGAGTTATCGAGCGTTCGCAGCGACTTGCTGAACAAAATTTGAGAACCTCTCAAGTACGCGCGCGAGAGTCGAGTATCGAGCGATCGCAGCGGCTTGATGAGCAAAATATTAGAAATATACAAGCTCGCACTAGGGAATCGAGCTCTGAGCGTTCCCAACGCCTTCGAGATCAAAGAGAAAGACAACAAACGTCAACAACTAGAGTTCATAATCGAGTTTTAGCTCACAGTAACAGATCGGTTTTCGGATACGATCCACAGATTGATTATGCTCAACAGTCTTCCGTCCAAATCGGAGCCATGAATAAGATCTGTTCTAAGTGTTCTGCCCAAGAAGTGGGCCAATGAACCTAATGGTATGTGCTGTGCTTCTGGAAAATTTAGTCTCCCCAATATTCAGGAGCCGCCACAGCCAATAAAAAATCTTTTGACAAATAATCATTTACTGATACTCTTACAAAATCATGAACTGAATTTCGCGCGGGTGTAATTTAACAAATAAAGTAATATTTTAGAATTATAATTCACGCGAGCAACGCCGCGGGCACAGCTAGTTTATTATATTACAGTCCATGTGATGTCTGTAACTGCAAGGCGATCACCGCACATATATTATCTGGTTTATACGAACTTGCCTAGTTTGTTTCTTTTAATGAATTTTGAATGTTCGTTGTAATTGGACAGGGTCATTGAATAACATTGCTTCAACGGGGTCGTTAAATAAGTGAAACACGTTCATGCGCGAGTAATGTCCAAGAATATGATTGACTTCTGGTGAAACGGGCTGCAAGCAAAAAGGACACGCTACAGGAGGTTTGACATTTCGCATCATGCTTCCAGTGGCACCGAAAATCATTTTAAAGCTCGTTTGTAACGAAAATGATATATCGAATCGTAGTACTGAAAAATTCCGTTCTAACTGTAGATCAAATAACAAGTCTTGCCCCTTAATCATTACCGAAACAACTGAATAAAGTGAAACATGTTCGATACATTGATGAAAAGAAGAAAATGTAAATTATTTTAGCAAAAAAGTTAATTTATGAAGATCATGAACTTACTCAAATTATAATATTATCATCGCTGATTTAGTAGATACAATATCCGTTTTTGTTTACATTTGGAAATGCAGACGTCTTCGGATTGAAAAGATTTAATTTAAAGAAAATTTTTCAGCAGTACCAGAGTGTAACATAGAAGGAGACCGAGAAATCATTTTTATTATTATTATTAATTGTAGCCGGAAAATCATATATCCATTAGCCACTTTCTTTGATTCAAAAAAGTATTTTAGTTCAATTCAATTAATTACCACGTATTTCCTAGCTTCTCCTTTGCTGCAATATTTTTATTGTATCTAAGTCGTTTAATTGTTTAAATTATAGCTAATAAAACAGTATTTAAAATTGATTAAACTACTTTTTTTACATGCTTCCGGTAATACTGAAAATCGTTTTAAAAATCACTTCTAAACGAATTACATATCATAAATCTAACCGAGAATTCGTCTCTATCAGCAAGATCAAAACCGATCCAGTTCCTTCATAAAAACTTTATGTTCTTTTAAATATTTTAGTTTGTGATTTGATACGTAATTTGCTTACTATTAAAAACGATTTTTGTAGGACAGTTTTTAAAATAATTGTACTTAACTAATTATTTCTCCGTATCTGGGCCATCAGACTTGTTGTACAATTCAATCACTTGCAGAACGAATATTTGAAAAGTTCTTACGTTAACCTTAATGATAAAAGATTATATATATAAAATTTTAGAAAGTTCGTTGAACAAAATTCTATATCCTTCCTGCGTACAAATATATCATAATATAACTTTTTTCGATTGTAACCGATTTTGCAAATTATACTTCTTTCCAATATTGTTTCATTTGACCCACTTTAATTATTACCATGAAAACGAAACTCGAAACGTTTGGAATTCAGGGTTTTCTAATATATAAATTAATAATAAATAACTCCTGCAAGTTACGGAAATATTAGGGGCCAAGGGCGTCGCCAGCCGATGAGCCGGGGGGGGGGCAAGATGATAGAAAGAGGATATGAGTTATAGGAAAAATAAAATTTATAAGTTGTAAAGACTTAATATTTTATTGAACAAAAATAAAATCTTAATTGAAACATAATTTTCGTGAATTTCTGGCAAATTGTTCATGATAACGCGCCTATGAATACTCATCATGGCCAGTTAATCAAAAAGTTTCAAGGCTCCAGGGGGGCAGTGCCCCCCACCCGCTGGCGACGCTCATGTTACGGGCCCTTTTGGGAAGTGACAAAATTATCAGTTTTATAGAATAACTAAATTTGCTTTAATTTAATTTAATTATATTATTTTGAATTCACGAATTAACAATATAGATAATGGGTAGAATTTTCGATGCCAAAAAAAAAAAAAAGAAAACATATATATAATTTTAAACAATGAATTTTTCAGCAAATTTTAACCAAAGATTTGCATAAGAGGATAGTGTGTGTGCGTATGTTGCGCGTGTATACACGCACACACGTTCATACACACATTTCCTAAAAACGTAGATTCTGACTCGTTATACATTAAAACAAATTTCTGGTATGTTTTTACGAAACTCGAAATTTTACTATTACGAAGGTTCCTCCTCTGGGAGGAAATAAAAATGGATACAAAATTGTTAATAAATAAATGTATTAAAAAATGCACTTGCTCCTGTAAAGTTAATTCTATTTATTTAAAAAAAAGTTGATGTATATGACAAATGATAGATTAATTTTTCATTACATGTCGGAAGTGGGTGTCTCTTGGGGGCCCCTTTATAAGGCCAAGCCCGGGGCTGCAGCCCCTCCTAGACCCTCTCCTAAATCCAGACCTGAAGAAATGAATATCAAAAATGAAGCAGCAATAAATTTTCGGAACAAACGTGTAAAATGAAGAAAATTAGTTTCACAAAAAAAGCAGCTTTAATATTAAGAAATGATAAAATAAAATTTCAGAATGATTTCAAATTTCGGTAGTCAGAATTAAAAGAGCACTTAAAAAACAGCTGCGTAGTATATCTGACGGATAATGGTCTCTAGGTGAGTTAAAGTGAAAAATTCCAATACTTGTTCATGTAGAGACAGACGTTGAAATTAAATTCAGCTGGAACATGACATTCTTTGATAATTGTTTCGTTATATAAAAATAGCAAAGGTGAAAAAAAAAATGATGAAACTGGCGTATCACGTATAATTCTCAGAAAACAGAGGTTGGAGCTCGCAAAATTTTTATTTGCTAATTCGCAATTAATGTAGATGGTAAACGTTAGATTTAAAAAAGTTATACAGTTTTGAAGTATGATATAGCGCAAATGATGTTCTAAGTTTAGAGCCCGTAAGGACTTTGACTCTGGCCTCTACAAATAGAAAACTACGAAAGGCACTCCTTTAAAAAAAAAAATATATATATAGATATATAAAGTATTAAACTGAATATTTAACGTATGCGCACACACAAGGAAATGGAAGAATACATTTTTTCTAACCTCAGTTGGTAAAACTTTGATCTTCCACTGCATTTTGCAAAGTCCAGTAGAACCAAAGGCACGCTAAAAGGGGATGGTAAGGGGGTGTTTCACCTTCCGGACGACTTTTTCAGTCGGCGATTTTGAAAAATTTTGAATACACATTTAGTTTTCGACCAAAATTTTGTATCAGTTCGGGTTGTAGCTGTTTTGACATTTAACGAAATTTCAGTTTCAACCAAACAATTAAAAATAGAAGAGATTTCGGTTATAGATCGACCAGAACATAAAAATATTTTAAAGAATACGAGTTATAATTTAAAAATTCAATATTTGTAATCAGCATTCATAACTTTCACACTTCTCTAAAGATAAATTTCTTCGGATACCTCTGACTAGAACCGTTCAACTCCAAATATTACTACAGCTTAACGAAAAGAAAGAATGGTATTATTGGCTTTAATAACTGAAATATTTTACGCTTCAAACAGATTCGTTTTGTTGTTGTTTTTTTTTTTTTTGTTTTTTGGACACAATCGGATTCAATTTATAGAGTTATACAGTTTATTTGCGAAAAATTTAACTTCGAGAAGGTACGTAGTAAACATGAAAAGAATATAAATTCTTAATAATTAATACAATGATTAAAGCACTTTTAAGAAATAATTTTTTTTTCTTTTTTATTTGTTTTAAATTTCGAAAATATTAGTTTACATTTAGTTTGATGTAAGTAGTTCGTAATGATGAAAAATGAGTAAATTTGAAATAATCTGATTGTCGTGTCGTAGAATTACGGAGTTGAATTTGTTTAACAATTTAGTTTCGCTGCTGATCTTGTTAGTGTTAATCGTAACTGCAACGTAGCAAGATTACGGTAACGCCTAGATTAATGTAGAATATTCTACAGTCTACACAACGGGCCATGTAACTGTGGAGGTGAATTGTTTACGTTCGCGTTGCTCCTGCTGTTGCGAAGTTTTCTGTGTACAGATTTGGCTGTTGTAGCGATATGTACTGTTTATCTAATACTACGCAAGACGCAAAATGTAACGATATCTTGATTTTTGAACAGTGTACCAGCAAAAAAAATTTCAGGTATTTTTTTTATTAATTCCGCGCACATTATTAGTAACTACATTCGTCGATTTTCAGTCTATATTTTTGTTGAATATTTTGTTTTTTTTTATTAAACTTTATTTTTGACTTTTGTATCCGTTTGTTAGGAATTTTATAAATTTATTTTTATTTATCGTCGTCTCCTATCTACGTCTTCATTACTTCCTGAACTAAATTCGAGAAATATTTTTCAAACCAAGGTCGTTTCCAAGGTAAATGTTGAGTAATGATAGTGAAATGCGCAGTAACGGTTCCCGATCAGCTGACTGATCAAGTGTGTTAGCCACACATGATATGACCTTCATTCTGATTTCCATTATAGTGTTATTTTGTTTATGCAGAAATAAATCGAGTAAGATTATTTACTGCGGTTGTTGAGAGAGATCAAACGCACGTATTGTGCACATTTAGATATTTTATTCTAATTTTTTTTTTGCCATATGATTTAATACAAAAGTAAAGTAAGCTTTCTTGATTTCCGTATTATATTAGAGTTTTGTTTAAGTAACACGGATTTTTACGTATTTCATTTATTAGAACTTTTAATTAGTTTATTAAATTACATAAATTGTACTGATTTTATAGGAAATCAAAACAATTCGTGTAAACCTAAAATTAGGATGTGTAATTTTTTAAATTCTCGCAACTTGAATGAAAAATTTTTACTTCGTAGACGGGGTGCTCTATTCAATACGAGTTTTTTTCGTTCTTCTTTTGATGGCTTAGCTGATGTTTCGATATTGAAAATCAACAATGAAACGCATATCGCATATACATAGCAGAGGTAAGTGCAAATATATATTTTAGCGATTACTTCGTTTCCACTATTTTTGTAATAATATTCGTATGCGAGTATTTCATAAAAATAATACATCGCCCGTAAATATCATTTAGGAAATCTGAACTCGTTTTTTTCTCTCACTTACGTTAAAAAGTCAATTAAGTTTTTATTTTTGAATAAAATAGTTTTGAAATATTCAACGTAGAACATTTATGTGTCTGTATTTTCATATATACATATATATATATATATATAGTTTATTTAAATTTTTTGTAGTGAAAGGTTTATTGCGATAGTACTTTCTCTTTTAGTACTTGGTTCCGTATACCATGTTTCCGTGTGTATGTTGTGGTGTTCTAGGTTTTACGCTATTGCCAAACAGCTGTTAAAAATTTAACATCTTGAAACCACATTCTCTTTCTTTATAAACCTGTTTTGACTGAAACATGTTTGCTGAATGTGTCGTGTATATTTCTTTCAATCTGTAAGAACTAAGTAAAATATAATGGAACATTTCTTTTTATTATCATTGCTATTTAACCTAATTTCTAATTAATTATGTGTTGTTTTTTTTGTAATGAAATCGGTATGATCAACGTTTATTAATCGTATACCTATTTGGAATATTTTAAATTCAGTTATGAGAATCGGCGAATTTTTGTGTCGATAAAGATTCTTGTATTTCGTGTATGAGATTTACACGACAAAGTTTCGATTAAAATTTTAATTAATAAAAGTTATATTTTCAGTGATGCAGTAAGTTAAGTGTAAGATGCTGGTAGTTTATTTTTTATTTTGAAGCAAAGTCAATTTTTAAAAATTTTTATATAGCGATGAGGCTCTTATTAATTTGCCCCATATACAGGAGGATAAGTGTTTAGCGTATTTTTTTTTTTTTTTACCTTTCCTTTATGCATCTAGGCTGACATTCTTTGTAATCTCACGTATCGCATAATTGTGTAATTAAAATAAAATAATTTTATGCGCCCCAATATAAATTATACGCATTTTAAATAAAGTTATAAAAAATAATAATTAAATAAGCTTTGAATATGAAATAATAAACAGCAAATACACTTTATCAGATTAAAGCATAGCATTTAAGGTGCTGTTTATTTTCGAATACGTAATAAATAAGACATATTAAAACAACCAGAACGGTATGAAAAATGTAGCAATATGTTTTGGTAGCACAAACTGTTTATAGAAATGGGTGGTAATCTAAATTATTGCCTTTTCGAATATTTTGCTGCACACATTTGTAATCAGTATTGCCGTAAAAGTATTTACATTTATTAAACGATAATAGGAGAAAAAGTATCGCCAAGAACGTTTTCTATAGGTTGAAAACTTCCACTAATTGTTTCAAATACAGTTACCATCGCTGCTGTAGTAGGTTTAGAAACCTCTATATCTTCTTTCTCTGATATCTTAATTTTTGTCATCTTTCGCCGAAATTATAATTCGGTAATCTCTTGAATAATCTACCATGGTGATATCTTAAAAATTTGTCGAGTTTACCGGTATTTACTAAATCTGTTGCTTCTGACTAATTTCTGCATTCTTCGATTACAATACATAGATTTTTTCCGAAGCATCTACGTTGTTATCGGTAGAAGATAAAGCTTTTGGAAAATAATATATTGTTTGTGCTATTTCCCTATGTCATACATTCGTTAATTCTACCAGGCAGCTGTTTAGATTAATAACATTATTTGTAGTTGATTAATTTCTAATGCAAACATTAATTTTCTCAGTATTAACTCTGGATGAAGTACTGTAGCATTTTTTAACACTCCTTGATCCATACGTTATAAATTTAGTCACATTGTATTCAGAATAAATATTCCTTTTTTTCAGATTTAATTAGCGAGTTGTGCAAACTTTTTATCGTACTACACAGTTGTTTCTGTTAATTTTCTTCTAATCACGTAAATATTTCGATTATTTAGAAAACAAAAAATAGTTTCACGTTTGTTAATCTTTTTTTCCCCTTATATAATTAGAATATGCTAAACAGTTAGACGAAAACAACGATCTTTTCTCTTTTTTATTACTTTTTTTTTTTTTTTTAAATCTAGGTAATCATTTTTTCAAAAACTAATGATCCAAGATTTTGTAGTGATTTCGTAGTCAACTTCTAACTTCACTTGAAACATGTTAAATCCTTATTTTTACTAATAGTCGGAATTTTTATTTTTTTCCCTCTTCAACATCTAAAACATCTGTTCTCTTTAAACGTTAGAATTTTAACTCATGAAAATTAAAAAAAAAAAAACAAACTATTTTTGTTCATATTAAAAACATTATAATTAGGCTCTTCTAAAACTCTCTTTAAAAAACAAGCACTTATATAATTTCAATATATAGAATTTTTTTATACTACAATTTTTGTAAAATTTAAATAAAAAATTCATGTAAAGAAATTTTTAATATATGAAAGCTAAATATATATAGGCCTGACTGCACACCGAAAGAATCGTTTATCTAATCTATTTTTATTTGGGTTAGAATTAGTTGTTAAAAACTTATTTTTAACATGGATAAAAATTTAGAATTCAGTTATGAATAATACTGTGTAAATGAAATAATAAAAGCTTAATAATTACATAACCAGTTACGTTTTGTAATACAGTGCTTCAATGTCGTATACAGCGGAACTTTGCTAATGCGAAATTCTTTTAAACAAAATGGGCGGTCGACTGATTTTTAGAAGTACTAAGATATTTTCATAATTTGACTGGAATAGTAAGCTCGACTTCGGGATCAGCAGTTGAAAAATATAAAAAATAAACATTTACATCACCTTTATACCTTTATTAAGTAAAAAAAAAAAAAAAAAAAAAAATTTAAAAATTTTGAAAATTTTGAAACGTAAGTTTTTTTCTTCTTAATATATCGAAAAGTTTAAGAATTAATCAGAATTCTATAAAGAGTCTTCTGTTCGTATGAAAACATTCATTGAGAGTAAAAGTGGTCTAGTAAAAACTAATACTTCGAACTTCGCTAGTTACTTGGGAAAGAGATAAAAGTTGTTATACTATTTTATCGAGTCACACGAGAGGATACTTAAACCTTCATTTAATCGCGGAAAACCCAATATATTTTATCCAATTCGTGGCAGAGGGACAAATTTAATAATGCTTATTTTTATGTTTTAAAAGTCTGATAGGTATAATAGTTCTTAAAGTTATTTAAGCGATCAGTTAAATTCGCTCTAATGATAGTAAAAAAAGAAAGTATATTATTAGTAGATATACAGTGTGAATTGCCTAGTGGCTAAAATTTTAAGAAAGTTCATGTGTATACGTAAACTGTATTTCGCCTATCGATTGAAACGAGATAAGCGTAAACTTGCTTTTCTATTGTATTACGGGAAGATTCAAATTTATGTCAGTGCGGACTTACATAAATGATATGAAGATGAGGACCGAAAATTAGTTTGTAAATGTATGTATATCTATAAATCTATATCTATATACATATGTATATATATATATATATATATATATATATATATTATGTGTGTACATATATATGTGTATATATTAATGACAACGTCATTCTTAGTTCGACCCCACTACTTTTTCTGTTACAAAAATTTGTTCCAAAATGTAACATTAAATAAAGATTTTTTTTTCGTACCGCAGTCGGAAAGAATGGCGTTGTGAATTTTCCTCGTTCTGTGTGAAGTATAAAAGTGATAGAGCTGGGGGTCCGGGAATGCCCCCTTGTGAGTCACGTTGGACCGAGTTTATATATATATATATATGTATGTATATATACTGGGTGTTCCAAAACACCCGTACATCCCTTATAAAATTTAGAATACCTAGCAAAATGGAAAATTCGAAGTCTCATATTAATAAATTGACTATGCCACATCGACTGGAAATATTTTCGAATTCCGCTCCCCACGACCGGAAGTGACCCACTGAAATCGAAAGTTAGTTATTTTAAATGAAATTAGATAATTTTTTTTACGGATTCCGACGCTACCTGGAAAAATAAGAAACTTTTGTTTGAAACATTTTTTCCTGAAATTCCTATTTTCATCTCTAAAATGTCTTCTGAAATCTCATTTTTGCAAAACATGCATGAAATGAATATTATCCAGACAAACAACAGTGTACATGTATTTAAACGTTTAAATAAACTGATTTCATTTAACATAACAAATGTTCAAACTGAGCTCCAAATTTGCCCAGTGCAAACTCCAACTCTTGTTTGAAACGAATCAACAACTCGAAGAATTTCTTTGCAGCTGATAAATGCTGTACCAGTTCGGATTCGTTTTAGACCAATAACGAAAGTGATTCTGTTTTCGGACGAAGGCACCTTTAAAAGTAATATGAGGGGTAAATAATTGGAACGATTTACGTTATTGGTCTAAAACAAATCCGAACTGGTTGAGAAAGTTGGATAATCAACTCATCTGGAAAGTCAGTGTCCGGTGTGGGACTATTAAGATTGAGATCATCATTGGTCCTCTTTTTTTTTATGGGAATATAAATAATAATAGATTTATAGAACTGCTACAGACAGAACTTCCAACTTCACTGGAAAACGTTTCTCTTAATGTACGTCAACGGTTTTGGTTTCAACAGGACGATTGTCTAGCTCATACATCATGACTTGTCCGAACTTAGCTAAATGGAATGTTTCCTAGAAGGTGGATTGATAAATATGACCCAGTTCATTATCCACCTCGCTCACCAGACTTAGCTGTTTTAGATTATTGTTTGTAGGAAACCGTAAAAAGTATGGTATATACAGAGAGACCTACAACAAGAGAAAATATGATATACAAAATCATGCAAGCTATTCAGCATTTATCAGCTGCAAAGAAATTCATCTTGTTGTTGATTCGTTGCACTGGGCAACTTGGAGCTCAGTTTGAACATTTGTTATGTTAAATGAAATCAGTTTATTTAAACCTTTGAAATACATGTACACTGTTGTTTGTTTGGATAATATTCCTTTCATGCATGTTTTGCAAAAATGAGATTTCAGAAGATATTTTGGAGTTGAAAATAGGAATTTCAGGAAAAAATGTTTCAAACAAAAGTTTGTTATTTTTCAAGGTAGCGTCGGAATCCGCAAAAAAAAAATTATCTAATTTCATTTAAAATAACTAACTTTCGATTTCAGTGGGTCACTTCCGGTGGTGGGGAGCGGAACTCGAAAATATTTCCATTCGATGTGGCATAGTCAATTTATTAATATGAGACTTCGAATTTTCCATTTTGCTAGGTATTCTAAATTTTATAAGGGATATACGGGTGTTTTGAGACACCCGGTGTATGTAAATATACAGGGTGATTATAATTGAAGTTTCAAAACGCTATAAAAAAAAAACCACTGATGAGAATAACGTCAAATTTAAGCGGAATATTATTAAAGAAGGCGAAAAGCGTTTGGCGTAAGTTTTTTTTTTTTTTTTTTTTTTTTTTGTGAGCTCGTCAACCAGGGACCTTATCCAGAAACAATTGGCGCTGTAAGCGTCAGAATTAAATGAAAATACCTGTCATGCGCACGACTCATTGCAGTTGTAGTATCTAAAATGCAACACTGCATTTTAGATTCGTCTAGAAATTAATGTCGATGCAGCGTACCAGTACGGCGATAAGTGAACAACAGCGTGCTTGCTATTCCTTATCGCTGTTATCCGTGCCTGCTTTTGTTTAATGTCGCGGTACAATTGATTGTAATACGCTGTTATTCGTCGTTTTTCTTTCATTATATCTCGTATTTTTCGTGGTCGATATTTCGCGTTTGGGAAGTTCGCCATGACTGTCTCAATGAAGGACCGCGCTCTGCTTGTAAAGCTTTTTTACAAGAACAGTGACCGTACACCAGTAGTAACTCTACAGAAGTTCCGGGCACTCAACGGTATGAAAAAAGTCATTGGCCCGATAACTGACTTGCAGAATGAAGCGGTACTGGTCGATTTCGAGTGGATTTTCTGTTTCCCATATTCGGCAATTATGTGTATTAACATATCCTTGCAGATGGAAATGAGCTTCGTCTGTCCACAAAATTTTCCATTGTCCACTTCCATGCGAGCAAGAAATTCTAAAGCAAAAGTCCCTCTTGCTCGCAGGTCAGCAGGAAGCCACTCCTGCACCCGGCTTATTTTGTATAGATAGCAATGCAGGATGTTTCGTAGAATTTTGTGCACCGTGCTCATAGGTTTGTCCAATGTTCGGGTAATTCCCCGTGCACTGCTGTGGCCACTTCTAACTATTTTTTTTCTTATGACATCCGTTTCCCCCCTCTTTAATAGTATTCCGTTCAAATTTGACGTCATTCTGATTAGTGTTTTTTTTTTTATAGCGTTTTGAAACTTGAAACTTTAATTATAATCACTCTGTATATAGATGGCTGGACAAATAGACAAGATAAAATAGTCGGGTATATTTGCAGATGATACATATAATAAATAGGCGTAGACACATTCGCGGGTTTCATTGTGATTTTTTTTTCCCCGTAACAGTAGAAGATAGTTTCCGAAAGTTTTCACTAATAATTATTGTAAATTTATAATAAAAATGTATATCTAACTTAATTCATTTTTATAAAAAGGCATCATCTTTTTTCTTTATTTACCATTTTCAGTTATTCTTCTCGTTTTTCACGTTTTTTCTTTTTTTTATTTCGTTGAAGTAATTATATTCTGCGCTACTTCCTGCTGCGACAATTAGAAAGACATTGATAAGTTTTCAGAAGAAAGTACACAGCCATTTTTATTTTATTTACGTTACGTAAGATTTTAATGGGTTTTTTGTATAAATTGTTCACTTTTTTCAGATAATACATTCTGAACATATAATAACAATTAAATAGCGGTATTCTCTGTTAATATTTCGATTTACGATAAAAATTGGTATGTACACGAGAACAGAACAAATGGTTATATGGACACTGAAATCTCTGGTATTAGGATTAAAAATTCGTAAATTAATGAAAGAAATCGAAAGTAAAATGTACAGAATTGTTTCGATCGAAAACAATTTATTGTTTATTAACCGAATTTTTTAGAATTGTAATTTTTTTTTTTTTTTTTGCTTTTCAATTAAGAATTTAAGAAAACGACATAATACGTTGGACCTTTAGAAGTGGAAGTAGTAACCTGTATTTTAGGTATATTAGGGTATGTGCGTGCATACCGAGATCGTAATAATAAACGTCGTGTATTTATAACCGATGATGCAACCAATCGATGGGGTAGTAGCTCTATTAAATATGTATCGGCTATACCTCGATTGAAGTGAATTTCAGTGTATAAAAATGTATTACGTGATAATAAGCAATTTTTCGATTTTAACATTTGAATGTGTATGTGATTGTAAATTTTTCTAATACCTTAAATATTATTTAATTTTATTACGTATAGACTGAATATAATTGTGAAAGTATATTTAATAATTTTAATATAAATACGACAAATATGATTTAAAATTTTTATAGCACTCCTGAAAATTATTATATAATTTTTTGAAATGGCAAAGTCTTTTTCCGGTGTTTATTAGCTTCTTCCAACCTCTGGTAACGATAGTACGAAATTTGCTAGAGTTTTTCATAGTTATCTGGAAGTTTAAAAGTTGTTTTTGTTTATCTTTGTTGTGCTACGGATATCACGGTTATCTGTACTAATATTATAAATTCATATATTTACGTTTGTCTATTGGATTGTTTCGTAAACCGTAAATTAGTTTTAACAAATTTCAATAAAGGCGTAGCTTAAACTCGGGGAAGAACGCAGTGTATTTATTTTCATTACAGAAAATTCTCTTTTTTTTTATTTATTTATTTGTTTTTTTTTTTTTTTGTGCGAGTTAATTCCACGAAAAATATAAAATTCTTTCAGATTTTTTATTTCTTCAGGGTTTTCATGTGCGTGACATAGGTAGTCAATACCGAATGTTCAAATGCAGCAGTGAAATAATAATTTTTTTACTCTTGTACATTTTATAACTTTGATTTATTTGTTTGCATAAAATCTCAGGTAGTAAAACTTGGTGTATATGTATAATTAAAAATAAGCCAAATTTTTATATCCAAGCAAGTTCATTATCCCAGGAAGTGTCTGGTGCCTATTTCTTACTGACGATAGGGCGTATATTAGTGCTAGTAGAGAACTGTAATGTGGCGTGCGGGAAAATTCTGCTAGCAAGAATTGGTGTTTATTGATGTTTATTGATGTATCGACGATTTCCGCATTATTAATCTATTTAAGTCATCCAAGAGAATTTGGTGATGCCGCGGCGTACGTATTTAAACAGATTTTTGAATTTCTCGTAATTTTTTTTTTTTTTTTTTTTTTTTTTTTGATAAATTTCCTAATTATTATGTGGGAAAATTACAGTGCGGTTAGAAGCGGTATTACGCGCTGAAAATTCGTGGAAGAAATGACGTGTGCGCGCGCATATAGAATTTTACGTTGGAATTAATTTCCTCCGTGAGTGTGTTTGTCGTGTCGTGTCGTGTCGTATTCTAGCTGTAAAGATAAAGTTACGTTGTTGTAGTGGTGCGTAACGTTAGTGGGCTGCGTCGACTGGTGGCGATATTATTTCTTCGAACTACTACGCCAATGATGTAATTTTCCTACTTGGGTCAACAGATTAGTCGCTCCTTCGTTCCCGTGCCACTTTTGTCGAACAATCGTTACAGTCTGCTGTTCCCGCAACTTTTGTCGTCATTGCCGCAGTGTTGTTACGGTCGCTGTTTGTTGTGGGTGTATTTTTATCGTATACAGCTCGAGATGTTTCGACGACGACCTACTGGTACCCCATTGCATTTCACAATGTTGCACTTGTACGGCCTATTTGGCGCGTTCGTTTTTGCTGTAACCTGGTTTGCTCTGTGTGTTCTCTCTATCAGAGCAATTTTTAATAGTTTTGCAGTGGAACGTGTAACGTCGTCGGAATATATTATCAGCAAAGTGTTTCACGCCTAGAACTATGGCCGTTTTCATTTCGGACGATTTTTCCTCTAATTATGGAAATACTTGAGCTCATTACGGATATGTGACAGCGGAGCACTGGCATCTCATTTTGAAGGTAAAATTCGCGTACAGTCGATTTTCGTTAACTAAATTTTACTTAAATGTTTTCATTAGTGTCGATGTTTCCGAGGAGAGTGACTGTAATTTACATTTCTGCTACTTCCGAGAGAATGACCTTGTTCTCTTCGTTCGTTCTATTACGCACTTGGTTTACATGACGTCATTAAATAATGGCCATCACTGGGGAGACGGTATCGGTTGCGCTGCTTTATTGGCGCATAAGTCGACTGGTTTTAATGTGATTTGAAAAAACGATAATTTAAATAAACTCTGTATGGCGTCTGATAGAGATAACTTGTTCTCTCAAAATAGCAGCCAATATTGATACAAAATCTTTATAATCTTTGCGTTGACCACTACTAGATCATATCGCGACTTTTCCTTTATGATTTTAGAATAAGTTCGAGAAAAAATTGTCTTATGCTTTGAATTTGATAATAGAATATTTAACGTTTTTTTTTTTTTTTTTTTTTTTTTTAGATCTAGTTTTGATGAAATTGTTTACCTGAAAATTACACAGTCCTCCCGAGATTAATTTTTCTATCTAAATGTCTGTCCTCTCCGTCCTTTCTATATACACATACATACACACACACACACACACACACACACACACACACACACACACACACACATACATACATACATACATACATACATACATACATACATACACACACACAAACACGTTCGAAACATTTCCAGCTGCAGCCTTGTACGTTATCTGTCGCCGCCGCCGAAATATTTTATAGACATTTCTACGATACGTGATTTTTATTTTTCCTGTTAATTAAATCGACCTCCGGTTGACCTTGATAACTTTAAAGTGAACTTTTGCTTCTCACTTCTCTGATAAGACTAAGAGTGAATAATAGAGCCGCTCTGTTAGGATGTTCTCTATTTGCTTGCCGTCAGTTTACTGTTACGCGTATTGCGATCTAACGTACCGATTTAATTGTTTACTCAGTTTTTAGAGTGTAATTGCGCAGTAGTTTCGAAACTACATGTAAGTATTACGTTTTACTCGATGATATACTGCGCATATTTGCATCGATGTTTTTTTTATTTCACCCCGAATCACAGAAATCTGAAAATAATAGTTCTTCTCGTACAATATATAAACACTCTGGTATAGACAATTACGTTTATATTTACTTACCCCGACGCCTTTTCGAAGACAAATCTTCATGATCACGGGAGTTATTAAATTAAACAATGTGTGACAAAAAATCCTATATATATATATAAGTTCTTCTCTTCTTGCACCCGTATACTGTTAAGGTATAATACAATACTTACCTCGTAAATTTATCGATGTGTAATGGTTGGTTACTAATCGGCTGCGATTTTTTTTTTTTCTGTATGTATCGCTATAATAACTTCAGTTTCTGCAGACATAACTAAAATATATTGTTATCAATATCATAACTAGACCATTATGCTTAACGGTAGATCGCGAATATTTTTTTTTTTTTTAAAGTTTTCTACAACTTCATTTTTTTGATTCCCTTTTATTCCTTTCACTTTTCTTGTAGTTTATAAAATATCATTAAAAATTTAAGGGTTTTTTGTTGCTTTTTTTTTTTAGTTTTTAATTTGCTCTTCTTCTTTCGTTTCCAACAAATTAAATGCGCGGAGGTGTAACACATTTTTCCTGACAGGTTCTATTCACTTTTTAGTTTTTTTTCGTGTACATTGCTATATAGCCTCTTGGCTTTTGCAGTCGTTCAGTTTTCTAATAGAGATCATCATTATAATTTCTATCGAGGAAGTGTGTCCCGCATTTAAAAGAAGAATCCCTCGTAATGGCCTCTGTTTTTGAGGCAAAGTTCTTCGTGATACAAGCTATAAACGATGTATATATATATATATATATATATATGGTGTAGAGCCTAAGCAGAAGTTTACTCGCAATAAAGCCAGCTCTGGTCTGCAGAACATTCTTGTATTCGTCAAAGAGATGCACTCGACGTAGGCTGACGATGATTGGATCCTTTTTTATCTTGAAATACTTACAAGAGGTCAACTAGTTGTACCCCAGAATTTGATCACATCGCTACTAGTGTCGTGTTAGTTAATTTTACATTTAAGACGAAACGTACAGGAGAAGTTAAGTTCGAAGTTGTATGGGTATGCAGCACTCGCATCTGCTTTATCCAGGTAACATCATCCACAATAGGTGGAGAATTTCAGAATAAAAATTCTAAAATTTGAGTACTGGATGATTACCGGAGTTAATGTAGGTTAGAAATGTATAGCGCATTTGTCGAAATCGTCGAGTGTGTATCGCTTATTATGTTTTTGTTTTTTTTCGATCGACAGAATGGCTACATCGGCACAGAAGAGTCATCACAATTCGGAATGTAATTAACCGTACTATAAGTATAACAAGGGGGGAAAATGTAACTTTAAATTTTATATATGTTATCGTCATCGGATTAAATTTTCTACATTTAACGAGCCCTCATTGAAAAATAGTGTAATTCAATTTTTCCTTTTTGTTGCCTTTTCTTTATGTTAGATGAATCTTTGCTTTATTTCCTACCTCTTATTTCTCCTTTATCGATTTCACCACACTGCGATTGTGTATTAAATGTACCTTTACTTTTTTCATTATACATACCATTTTTTCAACCTTTACCTTCCAATTTTTATCGGTTTTGACATTCTTTCATTACCTATACTCATCCCCGTGTGCTGCGTTTACTCTTTTCGTCTTTGTGCGATATCTTACAAAGTCATTTCAACATTCCTTTTTCCTCTTTTATAAAGTCTAACACCTCGGAGAAGTATTATACAGTATCGTTTATGTATTTCATTTCGTTTTTTTTTGTTTTTTTTTTTTTTTTATTTTATTTTATTTTATTTTTTTCCCATTTCGTTTCCTAATGAATACCTCTTAAGCCAGTGCGTATTCTCTATCTTACTAGTTCCGGATATCCAAGTTTTGATGGTTCATTAATTCTATAAACACCTGTTTACCTAATCTAGTGAGTAAAATATTGTAAAAGAAAAAGAGTAATGATCTACCTACCTATCTACTACATATATATATACCTATCTATGTATATAGATAGATAGATAGATTCACGTATACGTACATACTTAGGTGAATAGGTAGATAGAGCGATATGTGGATATAGATATAAATATTTAAATCTACTGGTCATTCTTGAATATTGTATGTGCATCGTTGTTTATAAATAAAGATTTGATTCGTTTTTATAATCTTTGCGCAAGTACTGAAATTACGAGTGGTGGGAGATGATTTTGGAAAATACATCAGTGTAGTAATTCAAAAGTTAATTTTGTACCATATTTTTATGTCCCCTATTATGTCGGGTTTTAGCTCTGAAGTTTTGTTTTTTTCTTACTAGTACGAACTCATTCTACGTTTCCAGTTGAATCCAAAGAATGCCGGGGGCATCCTTTTGTAATAAATGTATTTAAACTCTTTTAAACAGTGCACTCGAATAGTTTAATCGTCCTTATTAAAGGATCCTATGTACTTTTCTAAATTTTTGATCAAAAAGTTGGAAAATGTGGAAGTTTCGACGAGTGTATTTATTTGTAGTTTTTCTTTCCTTTCATTATGTAAAAATACCCCTCAGTATTAAAAAAATATAAATTTCTGTTGAATAATAATAGTGTTAAACACTGCGCCAAAGCTGCACAAAAAAGCGGCGTATATTTTATTACATTCGATTATTGCTTTTATTTCATTTTTATTCCTTCTTTATTTTTCCCTCTTTATTCCCTCTCTTTCTCGGTTGTTGTGTTTGGTGCATCATTCACTTCAGCCAAACCGTCGTTTATTTCAGAGACTGCGAGATTTGCAACTTTCTCATAATCACGGTCTCTACCGCCCACCTAAACATTTCGGCATCGTAAACTGCCAATTTTTTTTTTATTTTTTTTTATATTTATTTTTAAAAAATAAAACGATTTATTTGGGAGATCAATGTTTTTGGGAAGGATTTTTGCATTTATATTTTGGAGTTATGAATTGTTTGAGGGGAAACAGACGTGTGCGCCTAAAAAATTATTATAAAACAACGCGTGGCTGTTTACTCTCATTACGTGTAGAGAAGTTATCCGAGCTTTAGAAATATATGCAGTCTATCAGCGAACTTATGAAAAAAGAGAGAAAAAAAAGAAGAAAACCTCGTGGCTATTCATAATTGCTGTTTAAACTTAACAGCAATGTACGGTGAGAAATTTCAGATAGATTTGGGTTAGATTCTATATCTTTGATATTTTTAAATTTGTGTTAAATAATAGTTCAGACTAATCTAATTGTAAATATAAAATATCGGCACGGAAATATTTAATTTACTATCGATTTCTGCGTTTGTTTTTTGTACCTAAGATTTAATATTTTTTTAACAACTACAAAATAGATCGATTATTAAAGGGGCGTGTAAGTGCGAAAGAAATTTAAGTAACCGTTCGTTTAAAGAATTTGAAAAAAATTTATTTACATCCATTAAAGCTGACTGGGGGCAATTTCATTTCTCGCTATATCGGAGAAATATGTTAAACATATCAGATTAAAATTCTATACCTAGTGTTCACATGTTTTTTCTCTCTTTCTCTTTCTCACACTTCTTTCGCCCCTTCTCTCGCACTCTCTCTCTCTCTCTTTCTCTCTCGGAATTCTGAAAATTTAACGGTGACTTCAGGGAAATATTAAAAATTCATATATCTGTTCATCATCACTTGTCATTAAAATGTGATGGTGAAATTTTAAGGTTGACGTAATTACCATTGATGATCGCCGAGCAGGAGGAGCATGTGCAATAATTACAATTAATGTGTAAAAATCGGTTTATTTTTTGATTTAAAAGTAATTATACGCTTAACTTGTTGGAGAAATCGCTACAGATGAGTTTTAAATGTTCGACATTTCATTGTTGTTGTTGATCCGTGGAAAAAATTGTATAATAAAATCGAAATTTTAGCAAGGTGTGCGTGTTTGTGGTTTTTTTCCAGTAGTTAACTGTTGTTCCATTGTTAACGTTGCTCTTTCTGGTGTTGTAGTACCGCTAGGCGGAAGGGAAAGTGAGATTATAGTACTATTGAACAAGAACCGTTGTTGCTTGGCGCGTTGCTCTGCTGCAACCGTCATAAAACTGGGTCAGAAACGTCCGGACGGCGGATCACTTCTGAAAGTAAAATGCAGAGTTGAAAGTAACAGTGCTGTTTTTTTCGGTGACCTGCTTTATAATCGGACCTGCGATTATTGCTTGTCAACTGTATCACCAGTGACCGCTACGCGTAACCGGAGTTCCTTTTTTGAGACTTTGCGAAGCCTGTTCTTGATAAAGTACTATAATATTAATCATATTTTTTGACACGGACGCACTGATTGGGATAATAATAATAATAATAATAATAATAATAATATGCTTCGAGATAGTTTGGCTTTGTTATCTTGTTTAAAATTTGAAATCCTTTTTTTTTTCACTCGATACATTTTCATTCATTTTTCTTCCGCTTTTGGAGTTTAGGCCTTCGAATAACCAACGTCTGAGTACTCATTTCCATCCCCTAGAGTGTTCAGTTTTCATAATTGATAAATACTCTATGTGAAATATAAACAGTTTTTTAAGAGCTGATTTTGTTTTGCTGAACTGTTAGCGGTAAGGTGAGAATTCCTTTTTACGATAACACTTTTCATTTTTAATTCAAAAATTGCGGATAATAAAGGAAAACGATATCAGCGATGATTTACTGAGATATTTTTATGCGCGAGTTTTATATGATGCGTAATTTGCGTTATCTTTCAACCAGTGCATATTAATCATTACGGCGATAGTAGTGTTCGTTGCTCAAAGTGTAAAGATAAAGTATTTGCAAGTTTTAAAATAACATCGTGCAATCTACCAACTAAACACTTGCCAGTATATGGTTTCTTTCGTTGTTGTAGTGGTTCTAATTTTTCCCGAAATTTATGCTGACGGTAAAATTGGTTATCCCAATGAGGAAGAAGGTACCACTCATCGCTTATCACATGCGCAGTTAAAATCTGCTTGTTCGGATCGATATCTCTAGAAAAAAATAATGTGTATTTTATAATGAAATTATACAAAATTAACTCTATTATACCTTGATAAAAATTTTAAATACTCGTTTCACTTTGTTTTTTTTTTTTTTTTTGATATGTACATAACAAAGTTACGTATTTCAGATGCGTGATCTACGCTGATCTCAGATAACGATATGTACTGTTTATCTGCGCGAAAAAGAAGAAAATGTGCTTAATCATTGCTAGTCTTTAACGTTGAGCTGGATTAAATCATCTTACAGCCGCTATTTCATTGTTACACGCTGGGAAAATATTTCACGATCTGAAGAGTATATAAATAACTCTTTTGTAAACACAAAGTCGGTAATGCGCTTTAGCTTTGTGGAATCTAAAACAGTCCCTTCTAGCCCTTTTACCCCGTATCATTATAGACAAAATATGTATAACTGAAATAAGTAGAAGAAGAGAAAGGAAAAAAAACAAAAGAATCATCTCGTAAGGAACAACAAGTACGAGTTGATGCTTGATATCTGCAAACATTTAGGTGAAATAAATTTAGAAAATATCCTTTATTGCGTTTTTTAGCTTATCGATATCTGTAATTTAGAATTTGAATGTGACTATTCTTTCAACGCCCTTAAATCAATTGCACCTGTATCGGCCAAATTTGTCGTCGGTCTATAAGATACGGGCTTAATCACCAAACTACGAGCTAGATAAATAGATCAAAATTAAAGCATTTTATAGTCAAAACGTCATTTTTATTGTGATTTATTAATGAAGTTATTTTAAGAAGAGAGATGTTCACGTTTACTTTGCATCATTTGTCGTTATGTTAGTCTAAACTGGCAGTGATAAAGCGTACAACTCTGTTATTAGTTTTATGAAAATTGTATTAATCTGTTTATTTTTCTCTGAGTTTTTTCTTATTCTGAGTGAGCTCTTTGTCTATGCAAATTCGATATGCGCTACCTCTACTTTAGACCTTAGTCTAAAATTACGCTGAAGTATTAATGTATGTAATCGGTTCTGCAAGAAAAGTGATTTATACGTGAAACATTTAAAAAATAAACAATATTTTGTAGACTTACTTACGAAAAGGTCGGACGAAAGAGCAGGCTTTACAAATTCAAAAATTATAAAAACATAAATTGATTTTTTATCCGTAAATCTCTTTTCTTCCCAACTGGTCATGCTTGCGAAACACGCGCGCACACACACACGCGTGTATATATATATATATATAACTGGGCCATTTTGGCCTCGAAAGGGGCTGTGCCCTATATTTCTGTCTCTTTCTCTTCTATACTCTGTATAAAATGTTCAAAATTTACAACGTAATTCTAATCTGGTCCATATGAATATAATAACAAATCACAAAAATCCTATAAAATATAACAAACGTTACATCAAATTTCGACATTTTTTTGGGACATTTTTCGTTACATAAAATTTCGACATTTTTTCTAAAGGGGGGTAGCCTAAGAATTACATCGTAATTAATATATATATATATGTATATTAAAAAAAGGGAAAAAATTGAACAATTTTATTATTAATAATTGAACAATAAATTTGTTTTTTAAGGAAGTGTACTGTTTGTGTATTAACATTCATTACTGTGTGTGTGTGTGTTCTTTTTCGAAATGGATCATTAACTTATTTTGTCTGTTGTTGACTTTTTCGGTGCAAAGTATATAGGTACATTGCCGCTAAGCGGTAGTAAATAACGAAATCGAAAACGTCATTTGTAATAAACACTTGTGAAAATAAAGTTGCTGAAGGTACGTCATCTTAATAAACATTGTGGCCTGTATGTCGCAACATTGTATATCGAAATTATATTTTCGATCGCGAACCAACTAGTGCAAGATACTCAGAAGACACACAAGTAACAGAAGAGTGTCTCTGAACATTTAAGAAAACAGTAGGTAGAAAATATTTCGTGCATTTGAAGAATTTTTGGACTGGTTGAACCGGCCTGCATAGGATGACTGGGATTGAATTTCAGTCTTTTGTTAAATGTTAAGTTTGTTGCAGTTCACTTTTTTCGAAGTCCTGTTAACATAAATTACGTTTTTTTTTGTTTTTTTTTTTTCTGATGGAAATTTTTAATTTATCGCATTTCCGTTTTAAAGGTTTTTACTGGCTATAGCTTATTACGAACATGCGAGCACTCCCAAAAGAAAATGATTTATATTATTCATTAAAACGGGTCTAGTGCAGTTAAATGTGGCGTAGCGTTTTATTTGTTTGTTCTTTTTAAACAATGTACTTTATGACAACAGAACAATTTCTAAGATAATTTCAATTCAATTCCGTCTATATTTTACTTCGTTACATTTGTTACGCCGCATTCAAAACGCCTAAAATGTCTAAATTAGCTGATTAAATAAATGATATTTAAATATGCATTTTAAAATTGAATATTTCCCACTCTTGAACATTGACTAATTCTTTTTGATTTTATAGCGCGCTATCTTCTAAAGTTTTTTTTTTCTTTTTTTTTTAGCAGTAGACATTATTTAATGGTGAAATAAATGTAAATGATATATTTTTATTCACTTCTAAACTTCGGTAAGAGTATTACTATCTTGATTTTACTGTTCATTAACCGTAAAGTGAAGTAAAGTGAGTCGCATGCCCTCAGCAGGGTGTCGGAGATAATACTACATTTGGCCGATTAGAAGAAAATGCTGGCAACAGTTTCTTTCTCTCGACTACTTTTACTTTTTCAGATGATATAAGCAGCATTCAATTTCAAATTATCTCCGTTCCGCTGCGATAGCAACCCGAAGTACGAGACAAGTCTCGAACTGATGGCACTTCTAGTTTGGTACCGAGCACCTTAACTACTTTACCGACTACAAAATTTAAATGCGTTTTGTAACAGACGACGAACACAAATTTCTCTGTCGCACTGATGGTAGTAGTGTGTAAGCTGCTCTACAATTTAGTTTGATGTGTTCGCCTTATTGAAAAATTTTGATGTAATTAAAAACAAAGTTAATCGTACTTTTTTTTGTTATTTAGTAAGTTTTCAATTTTACTTTCCAGGACTGGAATATGGCGGTTGGTACTTGTACCGCTCACGTACGCGGCTTTGGAAGTAGTACAATGCGCGAGTCCGAATTCGAATAATCCAGCGAAGAACAATGTAAAAGTTCCAGATTGTACTGGATTTGTAGGTTTCAGTGCTGTCGGAGCTTCTGCTGTCAGAGATACTGGAATTTTAAGCTTTAAATCGATTATAGTGAATTATGAGAATAGTTTGAGCGAGGTAACGGTATTCACTTGTAAATGTGCAGGGATTTATCATATTACGTTCGCCGGAGCGTGCGAATCGCAGTCAAGGTTAGTGGTCTTTCTTATTTTATTTTTTTTATTTATTTTTATGTATATATATATATTATATATATGTATATATGTATATATATGTGTGTGTGTGTGTGTGTGTGTGAATTTAATTTTTCCTCCCCTTTTTTTCACCTCCACGTACGGTTTAATATAAAAATAGTGGAAGGGTGACGAGAGTTTATTATTTAATCATTATGTTGTATAATTTATGTTATAATCCTGTGGACGACTTAATATTTAAAAGTGTACAGTAATTGTGTTCATTATAACTGTTTGCGGATGGCAAGACGTCATATGTAATACCGAAGTACGCTGATGAGTAATTCAATCGATCGTAACTTTTACTTTGTTCTGTTTTTTTTTCTTTCTTTCTCTGTTTTCTGACGAAAATCAACGGAATATAAAAATGTGTAAATTGAGATAAAAAAGAAAAAGCGCGTTCTTATAACGCTGCCATTTTTTACTTTACTTATGGTCATTAAATATGAACTTGACGCCCAAAATAACTTCAACTTCTACGTTTATTTTGCAAATATCAACAATTGATTATTTTTTCCTTTTAATTTTGTTGCAAATAGTAATCTGTATTGAAATTTGTAATATTTTTATTTAATTGTCATTGTTTCCTATTTAAAGCAAAACACAAAATTATTTTACATAAATGTATTCGGAGGCGGATTTAAACTTAGACACCCGAACAATATGGACCCGTGGAAGAAGATCTTTGAACACGATTTCGCAGTTGAAATTTTCTAATTCAAAGTTATTTTGGGGCCTGTATGACGGAAGATTATCAGAGACTACATCGTGGTTTTGCTGATTCTGTAATTTAAAAACATTCTATTGAAATTACTCTCAAAAACGTATAAAAAAGCGACATTTTTTTTACGCATTAAATTATAAAAAGGTTAACTCTGTATTCTTTTTTGCCAGAGTACACTAAGTTAATTTACATGAAAGTTTTATATTTATGCGTGTTTGCGTGTATGTATTGTGCTCGTGTACTGCTTTTTCTTTCCAGTTTCGTATTACAGAAAAGTGTATGTATTGTGATTTGACGCATACTCAGTATGTGATCTAGTCAAAAGCGGTAATAGCTGCGAAATATTATAAGCTCTAAAAAAAAAAAAAAAAAAAAAAAAAAAAGTACAAATTGGTTATAAAATTTACAACGCTGCTGTAGAATGAAAATCATTTCTTTCATACACAGAGTGTATGATTCATAGAGAATAGCGTTTATTAGAATATTATTATTTAGGAGTCAGTGCACCATTTTGAAATGTTCCGTTCTAGCGTAGAATTACGACTATTACACACTACTGGGTAAACAAGGCGAAAGAAAATGACTGCAAAATACGACGGCTGATTTGATAGGTCCGTATCGCACCAATAAAAGAGATAAAAAATTTTTGGAACGATTTTAATCCTGCGCAGATAACGAATGAATATTAAAAATGACAATTTGTTTCGTTATTTGTTCAGCTTTTATTCGTGGAATATCGAGTTTTTTTTTCTTATGGGTTCTTTTTTTTTTTTTATTATTATTCGCGCTACTGTTGTATGCGAAGAAAAGTTTGTTCTTTTGAGTAGGGACAAAGTTATTCACATGTCTACATAAATTAATGAATGATAAAAAAACAAAAAATTTACAAAAATATGTGTTCTGTTAATAGAGTAGGTTTTAACAAAAAAAAAAAAAAAAAAAAAAAAAAAAAAAAGTCAGCAATAAAAACCGAGTCGAGGAAAAAAACAAGTTACGATTAAAAAACGAAAACAAATTAAGAGCAGAATTAAAAGAGCTGCTTATTTCGAAGAACAAGAACCGATCTCCTCGAGTATTCGTTAAAAGGAGCAGGTTTTTATCATCATTAGTGTGATGTTGGCTTTTTTTTTTTTTTTTCCTCGAATACATTTACACTTAAAATGTCGACGTTATGAAAAGCGTGATCAATGTTTTTGTACGCTAGACTAGTGGCATCGGTATCAGAGAAAAAAACGTAATGTAAAATCAATTTCCTTTCGTCTTGTCTTTACCTGGGCATTTAAATTGCAGTTTGAAGTACACCTGTCTTGTTGAGTAAATTTGTTATGGCTGTAGGAAAAGTATCGTCGTCCTTCCGTATAATAAGACTGTGTTATTGTAACGTTTTCAGACTGGTGCTTAAGAAAAGGGATGTTAAAACGTCCGCGTGGTCTGCAGTTGTCTCGACCATGTTAGGTGGGGGTTCGAATAGTATTGTCTATCCTTTGGCAGTTGGCGAGCAGTTGGCGTTGTTCGTTCAAGGAAGTCCGCCAAGAATTAAGTACGATTCGTCACCGTCAGAAACGTATACGAGTTTCTCAGCGTTTAGATTAAATTAGTAATATCTGCTCACGTGCGCAATGTTTTTCGTATTTTTCCTGTTTCTGTGTTGGGCGATGTCGCCTTTTCCTTCGCATGATTTCGCTGTCTCTTATCAACAACTTGGTCAAGTAACACAACTTAAATTTTCTGTTTGTTCTTGTACATATAAATACATATATAATAATTATTAACCGTCTGTTGGACGCGCATATATACGTTTGCAAAGTAACGAGTAATAAACATCAGATTCGCTAACTCTTCTGCGCTAACTTAGAAAAGCATTTATACCGAAAAAACAAAAAAAAAAAAAAAAAAAAAAAAAAACCGAAAAAAACAGTTTTTCCGTTGCATGGATAGGTGAAAGAAAAACACAAATGGGTATACATACATTCGAAAAAGAGAATTTTAAATTGTAACTATTTAGTAGGGAGAATAAAAACTCGACAAAATTTATTATAAGGTGTAATCAATTTCGTTATCTGATTAGTAGAAAAGCGGTCAAATTTATAATAATAAAAATTAGTATTCGTATTGCGATGATTAAATTGCGGTCTCTGTATATCACTACTGTGTGTACTTGAATATTTTTATTTACGGCAGAATGCGATATTATTATAATTTTTTTACGTTGTTATTGTTATTGTTTAGGTCGGAATGATATGTTGCCCATTTGGTTTGTTGCGTTATTTTTTCACTTCATTTATTTATATTTTTTGTTTTTAATAAATACCGTATACTACAGTGAATGGAATAAAAAATAAAAGCAAATGTATCATTCGGTTTTCTCTCTGGTATAAGTGTTTATACGGTTTCATCGCTGTTTGCAGAAAATTAACAACGTGAGTACCATCAATTTTCGGAATTTTTAAACATCGTATTCTCCTCAGTGGCTTTTGTATTTTTATCGGTCAGTTTTTATCTTGGTTTTTTACATATTGCTGTAGAAAAATTTGATTTTATTAATATTCTTATCTTTTAAACGTAAAATATGCGCCTGTTCGAGATAATCCTGCAACGATATTTACTTGACTAATTTGATCGAATTCATCGAAGACACACAGATACACTACTGCGTACGTATTGTAATTTTTTTTGTTTTTGTTGTAGAGATTTGTAATAATTTGATTTTTAACGTACACTTCATTGAATTTGCATTTTTAAAGATAGTATACGGGGATGTGTAACGTGCGAATCCGTTAGTATGTATGAGTGTACACGCGGTAGATTATAAGTTACGAAAAAAATATAAACTACGTTTTTTTTATTTATTCTGTCTTGTTTTTGTTCGTATAATTTTATTTTTCTTCTGCTACATTTTTTTAATTACATATGCAACCAATTTTTCGTATTTTTCTTTCGGTTTCCCCCCCCCCCCCCTTTATACTTTATGCTATTTTCTGTCCTCAGTTCGAATAATTAGCTCTGTAGAACTTCATTATTATCATATGTCCCTGTACAAAATATAGCGATTTCAAAATATTGTACAAAAATTCGCTGTGTACATCAAATCGTCTTTTCCGATATTTTTAAGGACATTATAATTCATATGTCGATCTTGATATATGAAATAAGTTGTCAATTAACCGTTGATGCCATTTTCGTATCTGAATTTGCGTACACATTTTTGTCATTTATTTTTTAATTTTGCTTTTAGTATTTTTAATTATTTAAAATAAAGGTTGATTTTTTTTTCTTTTTTGTATTACATTTGTAACATTCGATTTGAGTGTGTACAACAAAAATAACGTTAAAGCTTCGACTTTTATTTTAGGCGGCGGATGCATATGATTGTTACTTTTTGAAACAAATATTTAAAATGAAAAAATAATGTTTAAACTATTACACGTAGTGGTTGCAAACTATACTGTTTCTCGGTATATTTTTAGTGTCCCTCAAGAAGAATAATATATCCTTCAAATGTATCAACTATGTATGAAAAGTTAAGCAAAAATATATATATATTTTGCTTAATCGTAGAACTGTGTTACTATTTTTAAATTTATTTGAAGCTTACATTAATGAAATTTTTGCGCAGTTCAGTCAATGAATTAGAAATTACTTTTAATTTTTGATTTTCGCCTTACATTTTTATTCTCACACGCTGCTTCATTTTCTACACGACAATTGTTCTATTTTTATCCATACATTTTATTGTTATTTTTATTACGATATATATTAATATTTAACAAGTTTTTTTCCTCATTTTGAATGTGTACATTTTGTATAATAGAAAGGTGATGGAATTACTTTCTTCGGGGACTGTTAAATATGACTTAGATCATTTTTCTTTTTCCAACCCGTTAATATAAGTTTAATTACTTTTAAAATATAAGCTTACTTAGTATATCGTAAGAGGCTACGTTCATGCATGCGGTTATGTCGTGTAACAACGTCGCAGATTCTGTCGCAGCAATTTTGTTAGTGTTCGTGATGGGCCTATTTTTTTGTTTTTTTTTTACCCCTGTACGTCGATCGTTATTGTTTTGTTTACATTTTTAGTAATTGAATTCAGAATTTATGTTTGAGTGAATTTTTGAAACCAGTGTGTTCAACACAGTGTGTATTCTCGTTATGATTTGTATTAAATGAATTTTACAAATGCTCTTTGTATATTCCCGTTAGTCGTAAGTCATCTTAAAAAGAAAAGAAAGCAGCGATTGTTCATTCAATCAATAACTGCATTTGTTAAACGATTTCATACACTACGTATAGGTCTTTGACAAAACAAAAATTAATTATAAACTCTTCCATAACATATTATAAGTTTGAGACCCTGTTTGTTATCAAATGCCTTATAATAATTTTTCGATTTTTTGTTCTGTAGCTACAAATCCGCCAGTATACAACAAAGTTGTACAACTGATCTAAATATACGCGTTATGACTGGCCCACAAAGGGGTTGGAATTTTGTCGCGCTTTAGAATTGCATGCATGAACATGGCCTAACATATAGTAGTTTATACCTGCCTGCTTTTCCTCTCTTTTATATATATATATATACGTATATATGTGTGTTTTAACAATTTAAATTGATTTGTTTAATATTTTCGTTTATTTTTTATTGATCTTGGTAATTTTAATATATTTTTCTATTTAATTACAGTTTTGAGTAGTTTTTGTTTTGTATTGCTCATATAAATTTCTGTTTTAACGGTTTTCATTCTCAGAAAAATAAAAGAAACACATTTTACGTTATTAAAATGAAATAAATTCCAGTTTATTTAGAATATCAAAAAAAAAAAAAAAGTTTTTGTTTTTTTATAATACAAAAAAGTAATTGAAGATTAACCCGTTGTTAACAGTTTAATATTCTTTTCACATTGAATTAATGAAGTAGTTTTATCGTGCCTCATCATATTTTATATATATTGCGATAGAATTTGTTAGAAAAGTTATGAAATTGTATTAATTTTCAACAAATTGAACTGTAAATAATGTGATTTAATCGTATTTTTAGAAAGTGTGATAAACTGATAACTTCTTTTTTTCCTTTTTATGTTAATTTGTTCACATTGTTGCGCTTGTTTGTATTTTTTCATAGTATACACGAAACATTGGAACGTATTTAAAATTTAATTAAAATTAATATTAGGAAACTAGGTTATATATATCTAATTTACTTCTATGTCAGCGTGAAAATTGTTTTATTATTTTATATAAATTAAAATTCCCGACTAAAAAAAAAAATATCGCTTTTTCTTTTTCGTGTACGATATTTTTGAACTTCGATGGTAACCCTGTTTTCATTGTTTATGTGGCAGCTGGCAACCATTTTCAATTCGTTGAATGATGATGCAATGTGCAATTGCGTTTTAGTTTTGTCTAGTGGTAGACGTATTTTGTTGTTGTTATTTTCCTCATTTTTTTCATTATTTTTATTTTTTCGAGAATTAATATAAAATAAATTTTAGAATTGACGATCCAGTTGTAATTAGGTAATGTACATATTATAGTAGTTCTGCATCGGTAAGTGATACGCACTTTTTTGTGTTATATGTGTGAAGTTTATTTCCCCCTTTTTTTTTCTTTTTTTTTTTTTTTCATGTTGACCTAAAAACGATGGTTCATTTTTAGGAGAATAACATAACTTTTATTAATACAATACAAATCGTAATTAAGGTGTATTTGCCAATTTTTTAAGCTTACGTTTAAATGTTTATCAGTTTCGTGTTATTTTGACAAAAAAAAATAAATAAAAAAAATTGTCAATTTAGTTGTTTTTTTTTAAATTACTAATCTTAAACGTATTTTATGTTGTTTGTAGTTTGCGATAAAGTTCTCTGTCCACAATTTGGTTCAGAATGAGCTGTAAAAATATTTTCGTTCTTAATTTGAATACTTTTTTAGATAGTGTTTCACATATAAATAGATTACTCTGAATTATGTTATATACAATTTGTACATTAGTAAATATGAGCGTATTTAATAGAAGTAAGTTTCGTTCAGTTGTAAGCGGTTGGATCACACAGCGACCGATACCCGTAAGATCATCGAAGTCTATTGTTCCAACCTAAAGTGTAATTCTTTGTACTATATGTAATAGGCTACTGTTTTAAATAAGATAAAAGAGAGTCCGCGTAGCCGAAATAATTAATACAAAATGAACCGTATTAATCACAACGTAAAACAACCTGTATTATAATTTTTTGAATAATATTCCGCTAATTCTAATAATTGTACGCTAACATAGTACACCGCTGATTTTAATTAAAGTGGTATAGGTATTTTTGTGATTTTTACATTTTCCGTTTAATTACTGTTTTATATTCCTATTTCATTTACTTCTTTAAAATATAACTCTGAAGTATAATTTACGAGCACTAGGGAATGTTGAGTGATTATTTCAAATTCAGCTTATAAAATGCATTAGTAGTTAGTTTATACATATTTATATATATTTATATTAAACTTACCGTTACTATTAAAGATTACTAAAATTCGTAAGTAATGTTAATATACTGTTTATAATTGCTTCGTTTGAAATAATGTATAATTTACGGTGTAGATAATTTTGTTTTAGCAGAATTATATATTAATGTAGCACACGCATGTGTTGATTTTGTTTATGTGAGGGTTGGGCTATCCAAAGACCGATACTCGTAAGATCATCGAAGTCATTTAGCCCTCCTTAACTAAATTGGAAAGTACCGATTCGAATTACTACACATTTTCCCTCCTTTTTTTTTTTTCTTTCTGTAATTATAAATATGAAAGAGAAATACAGCGTTCATATGACATCCGAATGTGATTGCTAAAGCCGCCCAGTGCATATTGTCTTGTTTATTTTGTGTTGCTACATATTTACCGTCGTTCGTACGCGTGTATGTATATTTTATGTGTGTATATATATATATATATATATATACACCAATATATAGTAAATAAGCTTCTAACGCTCTATTTTTTTCGGCAACCAATTACTGAAAACAATTTAAGAATGCATTTAACGCAATGTTACGTATTAGCCAATAACCTGGTTTTTAATTTTTTGTGGCTTAATTATGATACGGTATTCTGTATTTGCTGTTGTGTATTATATTTTACAATGTATCATCGCTCGACACTTATCTATGAAAAAGCTATACCGTTTTTTTTTTTGTTGTTTTTTTTTTAATGCATAATATGCATGTTTCTATTGAATTAAGTCAACTATATACGGTGTTTACTATTGATTGCCGTGCTAAAATGCCGGTCTCTGTATAATGATATATACCTTTGAAATTGAATAGGAAATGTTTGGCAATAACCAACACTGTTCAATTTGTTCTTATAGTGCGCGGTTTTTATTCGTTATATTGTGCGCGATTTTTGTTTCGTTGGAATAATAACGAAGTGATAACCTTGCCAATTCTCGTCGAAATGTTAATCAACAAGGACTCAGAGACCGATACCCGTAAGATCATCGAAGTCTAAAAGTCCTTTTCGATTGTTGTAAGATGTTTTGGTTACACGATGATTTATTTTTTAATTAGTTCATATTTTAATGTATACTACACACTGTATTCTTTCAGTTCTACTATGCGCGTGCCGCGCGCCCAATAATTTATCATGTTTTCTTACACTGCGTGGAGTGTTAAATATTTTCAGGCGCTTGCCAAAAAAATAATAATAAAAAAAAGAAAAAGAAAAAAAGAATATGAAATTACAATTGAAAATCATTTACCAGTGATTTTTATTTAAATATCGATATTGGGTCCGGTCGTAACAGGCTATTACTGTGCTGCTGTGCGTTCTAACGGTGAAACTATTGGTGCGGCGGTGAATTTGACTAGAAAACAATGCATTATGTTTTGAAAAAACGTGTAATAGAGTGACTACTATCGTTGAAGGTAAGATAGCAGTAGTGTTGTCATTATGAAAAGTCTACATAGTAAATAACAAAGCGAATTAAAAATGAGTGTATTTATTTAAATTGAATAATCTTTTTCTTCTTTTACTTCATTTCTAGATCGTGTACAACGTTTGTGGATTCAGTGTCTGTATTTAGCGTTTAGTAAAAGTACACATGCCATTTATGATAATAGAAAATTGTTTTTTAAGTTTTTAGTAAATCTTCTCCGCGCAGAAAATCGTTCTGCTGCGTTAATTTTTTCGTTCCTGTATAATGTTCGTGGAATTTTTTTAATGTGTTAATTTTTCTTCATTTTCGTGCAATATATTTATATTTTTAAAAAGTATATTTCAAGTTTAAATTGCGCCGAGTAAACAGTGGTAGTTCAGTGTACTATATTTCGCCGCGTAGTGCCTATAATTTTTTTTTTCTTTTTTTGTTTAGTTTGTGAAAAGTTAGTGGTAAGAAACACAAAGTTCGGTGAAGTTAGAAGTGACGCTTAGTGTGGCTAAAGATCGTTTTGTGATTTTTCAGATCTTATTTCAAAACAGTACTTTTAATGTCGCCTATCAGTTATGTAATATCGCGTTGTTTATATTTACATAAAGAACAATAAAGTTGTTTTTTTTTGTTTTTTTTTTTTTTTTTTGGTTTTAAATGTGTTGAGTGTATAGTGTACAGTGTATAATAATTTCGGTTTCGTTTTTTAATCAAAGGTGCGGTCTATATATTTAAATTTTTTTGTATATAATAGGCGACTAGTGTTAAAGTATAATGTTTTGTGTGTTTTTTATCATATTTGTACAGAGGGGGTTGGGCTGAACAGAGACCGAGACTCGTAAGATCCTCGAAGTCTTTTAGTCCATCCCTATCATGAGAAGCATACCCAAAAATGGTTGCTGGATGACGACATAAGTATATAATTGCCTAATCGTATGCATATCTATATCTACGTATAACGTACATTATTTTATTTTATATTCGTATAAAGTATTTTTATATACTATTGACACACACTAATTTATTTCATTTTTCATGTTTTTCTCTTTCTGTCGATGTTTTAAAATTCTTCGTGTGCGCGATATGCTTGTTTATCCATTCGCCTTCGTCAGTTCCAGTTCATGTATCCTTGATTATCCCTAGACGGTAATAATTCATGTCCAATTCGATGTTTTCTTCGGTTTGTTTTTTGTTTTGTTTTTTTTTTTTCTGTTTTTTTTCTTTTCCGGTTTAGTATAACAGATAGTAAAGGATACTTATGATAACTGCACACAACTGATTAAGATCAAGTTTAAAAGAATATATACTGTAAAATTGGGATTTGAAATTTTGTAATGCATTTTGAGTACTTTCAATAAGTAAATATGACCTTTGTCCGACCATCGAGCTTTGGTAAGTAAATTTGTTCTCACAGTATGTGATAATTGTTCCTCTTAATCTTAGTTCGATAAAGTAATAGGTAAGGTACGCGCGTTGTAATGAAGCGTGCTTGAGCGTGTTTACACGTACACAACAGGTTTTTTTTTTGGTAACCTAACCCGTAGGAATATATAGGATATGAAGATAAAATAAAAAATATGAAGAATCATGGTTGGTGGAAAGATGGATAATGGTGTTATGGTAATGGATTGATGAATGTAATTGTGCTCATGACAGACCATAGAACCTAGAATAGACCGATACCCGTAGGATCATCGAAGTCAATTCTATGGTTAAATTTACTCGAAACGCATAAGTATATATGGTAGTCAAATTTTCAATGGGTAGTGTATACGGAACAAATCAGGTTGAGTTTGTATATCATTGCTATAATAATAAGACATTAAAATTGCCCATCTATGTTATATGTAAATTTTTATAGCGTAAATTGTCACCTATGGAAATCTGCGCGTTATTTTGATGTAATTTTCTATTTGGTATTTTCTTGATTTGCTTTATTATTATCATCTTTATTTGCTTGATAATTTATTTGAGGGAATGTGTTTTTTGGTTTTTTAGTTTATAAAAGTTGGAATGAGCAGTACCGCTCGGGAATCACTTAAAAAATTAAAATTATATTGTAACTACATTATCGAGTATATTAACACGTTCAAACGTAATTTGTAGCTTTTGATTTTAACTTGATACTCTACGTATTTGCATATAGATTATATACATATACATATATATTATATACATACACATTTTATATACAAATATATATATATCTATAATGCATAATGAAAGCGAAAATTTTCGATTCTGCTAGTCTGGTTGAAGTTTGTTGATAAGAAAAATTGCACTTGTTTTACATTAAATGAATCACTATTATTTCGGATGGATAAGAATTATTTTGATTACGCGATTTATCCAATCATTTACCACACAGTCGCTCAATTAGTAAGGATAGCAGTTTACGAACGAAAAATTAGCGCATACACAAATGTTGATAATTACCGTTAACGGTTTGGCGGTGCTATCTGTTTTGGATTTTACTGATCGTCATTCGGCATTCATTGAAGATGCTACGACCGATACCCGTAAGATCATCGAAGTCGTTGTCTCCTGATGGGTTGCATGATTAACGTGTTGGTAGAAGTTTTCAAACATAGTTGCCTTGCTGCTGTGTCGCATACGTCATGAGAACGCTTGGTTCTGTTGTTATTGTTAACTAAAATTAACGCAGAGATCAGGGCCCGATATTAGATCATCTTAAAATGATCGCAGTTACAACGGCGGAGATTTGGTATTTATTCTCAGCATACATTACACGTATTAGGTATAAACGTTAAATTTAATATTAAAAGCGGATTCGTATTGTTTAGTATTTCGTTTGACATACTTGTGAAATTCTGTCGTGAAACTCTAGAAACTTTTTCTGCAATTATATTGTTTTATTTCAGGAAAACAATTATTATGTGCTGTCTAAAAATTATCCTATGAGATGACCTTCAACAGATTACAATAAAAAGATAAGCGCGATTTGGATGTTGCATCAGTGGTTTCATAATGCTCTGTGTATTGGATTTAGTTTCTGCTGATCGTTCACTCAGCATTCATTCAGGGTATTACGACCGATACCCGTAAGATCATCGAAGTCGTTCCCTAATGAGTTGTCTGAAACGTTTCGGTGGGGATTGTCCAGACATGTGGTTCCTTGTACTCCTATGACACGCGTTCACGGGGACGTTTCAGTTTTGTTGCTGTTGTAGACTAAAATCACGAAGATTACCACCTAGCACAGTAATTTATTAAGTGTTGAAGTTGTGGCGGTGATTTTCATGAAATTAAACGACGCGATTAAAATGCGTCAGATTGTGTTTATTTTTTGCACTTTTCCGCAAAATAAACACAGTCGTATACTTATTTTTTCTAAAAATAAGATGTCATCCCTTCATGAAGAAAATTAAAGTGTGCCGCAAAATTTAATTGCAGTCATAAGCGGGCCAAAACGTTTTCGCATTTAAAAAAGTCTCAATCTGTTTCATGCGTATATTAAACAAAAATAAAAATTATCTCGTATATTTATATACACCGCGCGTGTGTGTGTGTGTGTGTGCGTGTGCGCGTGCGCGCGCGCGCGCGCTATCGGGCTATACAGATAAAGATATATAGATCGTTATATCTTAATTTATTAAAAATTACCATTTCTAAAGAATACGAAATCAATTGCAGACTTTGATATGGAATTCTCCTGCATTGCGTGAATACAGCGTGTTTGAGATGTCTAATAAACTATACTTAATACTTTAACTTGAACGAATCAGTCGTAACTCAGATGAATACCAATTAAGTAGACACTATACATTTAATCTAGTATTCGTGTTAAAATTAGTAACGGTAAATAGTAACAATTATCGGAATGAAAAGTTAAGCACGATTTGGGTTTTGCATCAGTGGTTTTATCGGTGCTATGTGTTCTGGATTTTTTTTTCTGCTAATCGTCACTCGGCATTCATTGAGGGTATTACGACCGATACCCGTAAGATCATCGGAGTCGTTTCCTGATGAGTTGCATGAAACGTTTCGGTGGGGATGTTCTAACATGTAGACCCTTGTTGCAGTCATATAGATCCACAGAACGTTTAATTCTGTTAATATTGCGAATTAAAATTAACGAAGAGACCACTCGACACAGTGATTTAGTAGAATAATTAAAGTTGTAGTAGTAATTTTGAATGAAAATAATTATATGATGTGAATAAAATGCTTCGGATTGTATTTATTTTCTTTACATATTGCACGAATTAAACAAATACTACCGTCAAAATCCTTTCGATAACAAAAATGCTTTTTTCGTTTGATATTTCATGTAGTACACGTTGTATATTTATGCTGCAAAATTAGATTTTTCCTTTTTTTTTTTTTCTTATTCGTTTTTACTGATAATTTTATATATATATATATATATATATATATATATATATATATATATATATATGTATATGTATATGTATATGTAAATGATGATTGTTTTATACTATCAAAAACAGTTTTGTGTCGGTCTGCACGAATGCTTCCATATTTTTGTTTGAACAATGCTTGTTTAAAATAACTTAATTTTGTTTAAGAAGTAAAAATTATTGCATTTAAAGGTAATATATGCAAATTTATTTTTTATAAAACATGACGTAAAGTGTAACAATAACTATTTTTTGGGGGAAACTACGAGAACGGAGATATTTAATAGGTTATAGAAATAAGAGCGTATTTCATTACCGAGATTATGGTTTAATATTGACTTCAGGGGTAACCCATTCTAGCGTTTTGAAAATCGTTTCTAATTAAGGATTTTTTTTTTTCTTTTTTGAGAAATATAATGATATGAACGGAAAATCTGATTTCAATACTATATTATACATCTATTGGAAGATGAGAAAAAATTCAAAATGGCGGCTAGCAGAGTGTACGACTTGTTTAAGAGAAGGTGTTTTATGGGTGAATCCGTATCTTCATTCCACTGAACCTGTAGAAATCGCCTATGCATCGCTCGAACAGATCATCATTACACAATTCAGTGTAGATAGACTTAATTGTTTCAAAAACCCGACTGAAACGTCGTCAGCTACGACTAAAATTCTGCAAACATTTTCAGTTTTTTTGTACCACATACACCGCGAATTTTTTCTAGGCAAAAATTTTTCTCTTTGTGCTTTTTCGTTGTTGATAGTTTGTGATGAAGTGTTTAGTCCTTATCTCGTTCTTCATATTTTATATTCAGCTGTGATTTTTTTGAATTTGCAAGACTCCATAGTACATGATAATCCGTCAATTCATTTGTCAGTGAGTTTACCTTTAAACTCCAACTTACCAGAAGATCGTTCGTGATTAGCTTAACATTCGTCTGCACACACTACTGTTCATTCTGCATGATTTTCAATTCCGGTTTCATTTTTGCATTTCACAATACTTACAATACTATCGCTTCGATATGAAGTACTTTTTTAGTGTGTCACACAATAAGTGGGACGATATCCCCATTGTATAAAATTAAAAAACCTTGCGTACGCCAACTTCTTCTATTTTCAGACATAATTAAATTCAGTCGCTTATTTTCCTTGCGTATATATTTTTCTTTCTGCACATCACCTGTCCTGCTTTTATGAGAATTGTTAAAATAAAGACCGCATCCATAAATGCGCGAAACTTAATATTTCGGCCCGAATCGACAACTCATAGGCACATGTTGAGAATTAATCTGCGGCTTATTTCGTTTGGTTTATTGATAAAAGGGCGGGCAGCTAGGGGCGGTTTTCGCTTCGAAATGTGCGCATGATATTACAAGCTTGTAACCCAGTTTATGCTTTCCTGTTTTCAAAAACTTGACTTTTGTTTTGCAGGTTTTATGTACTTTACCACACTGAAATTTCATTGTGGAACTCATGAAGTTAATAATGCGGTAGGAAGAAATTTCATTTACTTTAATACTGCGGTCATCTGTTGAGGTATGTAAATTTGTTTCTGAAGTGCCTACTTTTTCTGTCTTTGTCGGTTTCAATTCCCATCTATTGAGCGGTCGCCGTCTGTTAATTTCAGATAATTTATTTTGATTTCCCTCTTCTTTTTGATTGCTTCTTGTTAAGTCTTATTTCTTATTTGGTTTGAGATTTATCCATCTCCGTAATACTTGAAAATCTTAATAGACATGCCCTCACCACCTGTTATTTATGAAAGAACTGAACTACGATTCACTGAAGTTTGGTAATAGCGATAACCTGATTGAAAGGGAAGCGTGACGTTAATGTAATCGCTTCCGTCTGTCTTTTGCTGACTAATTTGCTTTTTTTTTTTTTGTCACCGCTACATTGATTCTCAAGTTCAACAAATGGTTTTATTTAATTTCCGTTCGTTGTATATAATGCCTTCTATTTCTTTCGTTTCTAGTACGCACACCTCCTTATACTGATGTACGAACACGCATACGAAGTCGTTGTAGTTCATTGAGAGGTGTAATGAAGAGCTTAAGAAAACATCCTTACAAAAGTTTTTTGTAATGCGTGGAAAACCTTTTTTGAAGTTGCCTAAATTACACTAATTTCTGGGGGGAAACCCCCTTTCAAAAAATTCTTAAGTGGTGTTACCTCTTAAAAAGAACTGCAGTTTCAAAATGTTATAAGTGAAACCATGTTTGAATGAACCGAATAAGCGTCGCAATAAACTTATATTTATTCGAATAAAAGCCCTGACCGGAATTATAAAGTATATATATTTATATAATTAAATATTTTCAACAAAAAAACATTAAATTATTTATTTAGTTTAAGTTTCATTGATAAAGCGTTAACGGCCATAACCAAAGACCGATACCCGTGAGATCATCGAAGTCTATGGCTCGGTGTCTAGAATTATTTTAATTATAGATATAAAAGAATTATAATAAATAAGTCATAATAATAATTAGACGCTGTAATGTGTCAAGGATAGAGACCGATATGAATCAATGAAGCTTTAAAGAATACGCATACGATAATGATTTTAAATCGTTACTTGGGGTACTCATCAAGATCATCGAAGGATGTTCTAAAGGGAATTTATCTGAACATTCATGGTAATGTTAGTTTTGAATTATTATTCATTGAATTAAAATATTAATAAACTAACTATAAGATTCAGCTACTTGCTGAAATATGTTAAATCGTAGAAATCTGTCATTTAGCTTTAGAATGTTCGTTGGAATGTTGGTTTTACAGTGTAAATAAAAATGATATAAAATGAGTACTATTGTGAACGATTATGTAGTGTAGAATTGTTTCCAACAAAATTAAAAAGTAGCGTATAATTTTAAATTTAATTGGTCGTCTCTTTAATATAATGGTTTTAGACGCCCTAAAATTTTTTCATACCCAGAAATTCTGAAAAATGAATTTATTGAAAGAAGTATATTTATCTGTACTTTATGAACAATAGATAAATGCTTATTTTAATTATTTATTTTTATATATATATATACATATATATATATACATATACATATATATATATGTATATGTATATGTATATGTATATGTGTATGTATGTATGTATGTATGTATGTATGTATGTATATATGTATATATACGTACGTATACGTGTATGTATTGGTGATAGTGGTAGTTTTAAATTTTAATTATTGAGTTTAAATGTTGTTTACGATTTGTTAACGGCCATAATTTAAGACCGATACCCGTTAGATCATCGGAGTCTTTACCTTGGCTTTGTAATGATCTTGTAATCATAAAATAGTTAATTGTTTGACGTGATAACGGTATGCAACATTATTATAATCGATTTAAATTTTTTTTTATGAATTCTTTAAATTGTAAAATTTTAAGTGATACATTATTTCAAAATAACCGCATTACACCACTATTTTATCAATCGATTAAAAATATAGAATATTATCCTCAGTGAAAACCGTTAAATAATTTTTAACTTTATATAAAAAAGCGGGTGAAATATATAACCAAATATGCAAAGTACGTGAATTATATTAAAATAAACATTTTTTTTTTTTTTTTTTGAATAATTTAACTTCAATGAATTCAGCCAGTTGCAGAATCGAAATTGTGTATGTATATATATATTGGTATATGTATGAATTTTTATGCTGTCCGATTATTTTTAAGATCATAAAAATCTTCCTAAATTTCATGTACTTCATTTTAAATTAGTTTATTTCGTAACCTTCACATTTATAAAAAGCCAAATGCAATTTCTTAGGATTGCGGTCATATATTATATTACCTTAATTTTTATAGGGCAAAATGTTTACTTAAAATTAATTTAAATGAATTTTGTTGTAAAAAGAAGAATTCGTATGTAGCCAAAACTATCAATGCGCCCATTATAAAATCTGTATGTTCAAAAAGTATCGGCGAAGATAACGGAGGTGTTATATTTTAGTACTGGAGTTAACGTTATTACACGGAAACCGATTTAGTTGAATTATATTGTAAGTATTTAAAATCGATGGAGCTGGCGATTTTAATTGTAGAATGTACTTTTCGTACGGATTTGTGATTAAAATTCAGTATAATTTCAGAATTATGAAAGATTATTTTTAAAGTTAGGAATCTCTAATTTTTCTTTTAGAAGGAACATTGTGAATATTCGAAGTTTATTGTTTTATTTTTTCAATAATTTTTTTAATGTATTTTCTGGGAGGGTAGATTTTGTGAAATAATAAAATGTATTATGATTTAATGTTTGTTATGCGCAATTTAGAGCCACACGTATATCGTGTAATTGAATTTACGTTTGTTACGTTTACAGTTGTTAAATGCATTCGCCTGAACTTCATCTTTAATGAAAAAATTTTAAAACAAAGACGGAATATTTTTTTCCGGTAGATATTTTATCGAGTTACTATATCAAATTTTTAATCAAAATCGTTCACTTCTGTTGTACAGAAGAGTGTAATCAATGTGTATGCGTTTTTTTTATAAAAGATTGAACTATTTTTAATATGCTCGATAATTTTACTATAGTTAAAGTTGAATAGGAAGAAATGCGTTAATTTAACGTTAAGCCTACTGTTTATCAACTTGAAGATGATATTTTTCAATTCAGCCGGTCTCTCTAGACCATTCTCATTATTTACAATAAACATTGTTAGTGTTGCAACCTATTTATTTATCCTTTGTTTATGAAAATCATTTTATAAGTGTTTTCGGGTTTACATACATGTGTGTGGTCACGTGTATACGTTTATGTTATAGATAATGATTGTTTCCGAAAAATTGTGTACTTCTTTAACATAACCAATATTATTGATCGCTGTAATTTTACGCTGCTGGAGTATTGGGAATTGATTTGGTGTAAGTAGATTGTTATGCTAAAAAGGGTCATTTAAGAAAAATGATATCCTTACATCAGTTTTTGAATTCAACGAGTGTTTTGAAAAAAAATTTACGCGCGGTAACATTTAAAATGGACATTTTTCTATGCTTTATTAGGTAGAAAATGTGTGTCCGGGAGAATTTTGGTTACTTTTACAAATATTTGTGAATTGAAAAACCAATATTCCGATTGGCCACTATAGAATTTTAGTTTCTTTAAAATATGCGCTCCGAATTCTAGTTCGATAAAAATGTAATTTTGTCTATGATTTACCGTTATTAACATTGAAGGTGTTTATATATAGTAAGTTTATCAATTTATACGCTACTATGGGCTCCAGCGGAATTCAAAAGAATTTTCGAGCAACGTGTAAAACAAATTAGTCGTTGGAACGTACACGCGCCTGTTTATTGTTCCATGCCGCATTTTGGGATTTTGGGATTTTTATTTTAACTAGGACGATAACATATTTTTAGATAATGATCGGTATGTCTATAATAAACACCGATATGCAATATTATCTCCGTATACGAAACATATACGAAATACGTTTTACTTTTTATGCAGAATATTATAACTTAAGTAATCGAAAAGTTTATCAGTGTTCCGTAATTTTCGATTAAATGGAAAATTGATATGCTGATTATATGTATATATATATATCTACACCATTGAGTCCGACATGTACAATATGTTAATAGGACTTTTAAATGTATAGTTTAAAAATGCGATGTCAGGAAAAACATATTACGGATTAACTTGACTGTTTACTTTTTATTTTTCAAAAGCAAGCATATTAAAAGGGTCTATATTATTATTGAGCAAATATTTGTACGTGCGTGTATGACATGTATGCTTGTATATGTTCGAAGTAACGTAGTCAATACATAATGCAATGTGGTGTAACAAATCTACACATTCATTATCTTTTTGTAGGAAACAACTACAATAATGTTAATTATAAATATTGCTTTGGAATTACATACTATGCCTAAAATGAAATATATCAAGCTGTACGTATATAGTTAGAAATATATTGACAATATATAATAATGAAATAAATTTGTCAATGATAATGGCATGCATTGAACTAATGGAATAAAAAAGATGTGAGAAGTTATTTTTGTTTGAACAATATACGAGCCTTTTTTTAGAAGTAGTAAAACTAAATCTAATGTTTTGAATTTTTTTTTCTCTTTTTTTTGTATTTTTGATTTTGTGTAGAGATAGATTAAGATATACAAAATTAGGCGCCAGTAATTCACAAAGAGAAGTAAGCTTCTGGTCAGTTTTAATACGTAAGTACTTGCCATATGAAGATACCACACCTCTAAGGAAGAGAGCATTATATTTGTAGTTTCGCGCGAACATTGTTTGGATTTCATATTCGTTTTTCCTTGGATACCCGGTATACTAAATATTAGTACTATATGCGTTCAGTTTGTACTTGTAGTTTTGTGGTAAAAAGGAATTACCGCATTAATTTTAATGTGCATTCATTTACAATACGTAAAGATAACGTAGATTGTAATTTTATAGTAAAAAGGAATTACTGCATTAATTTTAATGCGCATTCATTTACAATACATAAAGAAAACGTAGATCGAGTTCATTTTTTTATACAGATTTTTAGCGAGCGAAATTATTGTATTCACTGTTTGGAAGTTTTGCAGAAAATATAAGAAAACAAAAATAATTTCAGTGAAATATGAAATGGTCTGTTTATTGCATATGTAATTTGCAGCATTGTCTGAAAGATGTGTAAGTCAGAGTCATGGTCGCAGTTGCTTTCCTTCTGAATCAGTGCTGGAAATTGTTCGGTATAAGCGAAATAAATTATTCCATAAGCGAGGAATTTCGCAATTTTATGAACAAAGCATGGCTCGGTAATATCATCCGTTGGTTTTACTTATACGCCATTACCGATAGTTACTGGTGTACGGTATGTCATCATAAAAATCGAAAATGCTTTAACAATTGAGAACGTATCTTTTTCTTAATATATTGCAGTAACTATAATTAAAGGGAAAATGTTTATTTATATAAAGTTCAGTGATTGAGTAGCACTAATTCTGCATGGGCTGTTAAATCGATGTCCAATTAATGTATTTAAAATGAGTATAATTTTGTAAAATTATCATCGTGTAATTAATTCTACGTTTTTGTATAGGGCGAGAAACATTAACAGTTATAGCCTCTTCATTAAATAAAAACATTTCATTTGATGCTAGTTATTTACAAATGCACTTCAGTGTTTCATGAGTTACGAAATGTGGCTAATTCAGATTACATATTGCTCATCGGAAACAATAGTCATTAACACGCAAAGTTCAGTAAGATTCCAATGAAACCTACTGGCTGTTTTCTTCTCTCGGTTTTTTAATATATCACTGTTAGTGAAATTGTCAGTTCGAAATAGTGATTTTCTATAAATAAAGGTATGAGTAAATTATAATTTTATAAATTACGTTAACTGTTCAACTCTTATTATACGTACTTTTGCGTGTAACATTTCTACAGCCCGGTGTTCTTCGTTTCTGAAGAAATGCGTTTTATACTGGCCGCTACGTTCTAGTTAATCACTTCAAATTGCGTGGAGCGAACTTCACTAAAAACTTTATGACAGCACTGCCCGATTTGTAAATGTGATTCCGATTCGAGAGAACCGCTTTGGTGAATGTTGAACATTTATCGGTAATAACATTTTATTCGTGTGGTTACCAAGTACAAGAAATATGTAATCAATTCCAATTAAAATTGCTGAACTGAAAGTTCTCATTCAAGATATGTCATAGGATGAATTATTGACTGTCCGGAACGCTGAAGCTTTCCGCCAAACAGTAGTAAGACGAAACTTTTCATTTTTGGTAATTAGTTTTACTTTGTACATTTCTGTGTCAATTGAACTGTCGAATGTTAATTTTTGTTTAGGGGAAACTACACTATGATACGCTCCCCAATTTGCCTTTTTATAACACATCATTGCAGATTATTGCGTCGATGAAATTAAAGGATTATGGAAAATTTTATTCCACTACTTAATTCCATTTCTGCGCCCAGCGGAGTAAAAGAGTCAACTATCGACATTAACGAAGGAAGAATATATTAGTGACTGCGTAGTAGATTTAAGTGGTAACAATTATTGAACCAAACATGAAAAAGCTTCCCATCTGGATAAGCAATTATCAGGACTACATTTCTTCCGTAACACTACTCGAGAGTACAGTTTAATGGCATTCGACAATGTACGCTAGTAAGAAAGGTCCTTATTTTTTATTTACTTTTACTATAGGTTTTTCGTGTGTGTTTATGTTTATCACTTACATTGTCCGATAGGATGCCTCTCGGTTACGAGGAATTCCGTTTTATATTGTCCCCGATCGATCTTATTTTAGTCATTTCAGGTTGTGAGCCTAAAGGTTTTAGTGAAAACTCGTCAACCGTACTGCTCGATTAATAAATAAAATTTTGATGTAAAGAAACCGCTTTGACGAACGTTCAGCGCATTGAGCAGATAACATTTTGTTCGTGCGGCCGTCGGGTATGAATCATACGGTTCATTACGGACAAAGTTGTTGACCCGCAGGTTCTTAATCGGGTTATTATCTGTATCGGCGGAATCACTGACTGCACACAGCTACGGTACATTTCCACAAGCACAATAGTAAGAAACAATATTTTTTTGAAATTACTTTATTGGAAGAGCGTATATCTATGCCAAATGGATGTTCAAATGTTTTACTATTACAGACGAAGCATAAGCCCCCACCACCGCCCCATTTCCCCCCTTGGTTATACTTCATTGCAGGTTACGACGTCGACGTGATTATACGATTGTGAAGTCCTTTCTTCGATTCTTATTCCATTTCGAGATTGAGTATTGATATTAACGAACGAAGAATATGTTAAACTTCGCGTAATCTGTGAATGGCAGTTTTCGAAATCATTATGAATAAACCGTGCCGTCTGAATGGATCAACATTAGGAACGCATTTCCTCGGTGATTCCTGATTATCATCATCCGCCGAACTATAGCAGTAAGACATATTTTCTAATTATTCTTCATGACGTCAATGTGAATAATAAAATATGAATAATTTTCTTCTGCTTTATTTCGTTTTTTGGAACAACCGGTGTAGAAAGAATTTTCTAGCTGTATCAAAGGCAGAAGAATAGATTGGGAACTGCGTACTATGTTTAAATGGTGGTAATTTTCAACACTAACATGATAACTCTTTGTCACTTTCAACGGAAAGACTGGGAAGTGCATTTCTTGGGAGGCATTGTTAGTAGTCTAGTATCATATTCCAATGTACGCTAGTAAGGAGATTTTTTTTTTTTTTCATTTTTTACTTTTGCTTCTACCATGTATTCTTGTATTTGTGCATGTGTATCAGTTACGTTCATTATTTTTCGTCGAATACGAAAAATTCCGTTTTATTCTGTTCCCTGCCGTTCATGTTAGTATTTCAGGGTATAGGCAAATTTATGAATAGCCATCAACGGATTGCCCGATTAATGAATGTAGTTATTCGTATAAAGAAACCGATATAACGTTAAGCACATTGCGTCGGTGGACTTGTTTTGCGCAGCTAGTGAGAACGAAGAATGTAGTCAGTTTCGAACAGAACGGCTGGGCCGAAATGTCACTGAAGTGTTACAAGTTGAATTACTGACCGTCCGGAGCACTTATGCCGTCCGTTAAGCACAATACAAAAACGAATTTTCCGTTTTTTTTTTTTGTAATGTTTATGGTATTTCCATTCTAAATGGCATATCATGTTGTTTTTTGTTTGTTTGGTTGTTTTTTTTTTTTTTTTTTTGTTTAGGATGAACTATGCGTCCCCCAAAATTAGCCTTCTTATCGCTCATCGCGGATTATTACGTCAATGAGATTAAACAGTTATGGGAAACTCCTCCGCTACTTTATCCCATTCTTAGGACTAATAGAGAGTATTAGCCACTGAAAAATGTATTAGAAACTGCGCGAAATCCGTTTAAGCTGCGGCGATTTACGAAACCGATGTGAATGATCTTGCTACTTGAATATAAAAAAAAAAAAATTGGACCGCATTTAATTCGGAGTCCGGATTGATAAAATTCGATGGTAGTAAGAAACATACTTTTATTTTTTTTTCACTTCTTTTATACGTGTTTATGTTTATCATTCAAATTGCCCGTTAATGTTCCTCGTTTACGAGGAGTTCCTTTTTATATTGCTCCCCGAGTTCTTGTTAGTCATTTCAGGTTGTCTGTGTAAGGAGAAGTCTTAGGGAAAATTTTTCAACTGTATTGCCCGATTAATAAATGTAATTACGGTATAAAGAAACCGCCTTCGCAAAAATATTAAGCATATTGCCGGAATGGAATTGTATTTCTGTGACCGCCGGGAACAAAAATATATAGGTAATTCTGGTCAAAACTGTTCGACTGCGGATACTCAAGTTTTCTGTCATCGGTGGAATCAGTGACCGTCCGGTGATCTAAGCTCAATAGTAAGAAAGAACTACATTACATTTAATTACGTTTTCGAAGCGTATATATCTGCTCCAAAATGGATTTTCAAATTTTCGATTCTTTTTTTTTGTGTGTGCGTTTCTGTTTATCGCTTATATTGACCGTTAACTTTTTCTTCATATTACTCCCCAGTGTTCTTGTCGGTCATTTCAGGTTGTATGAAAGAAGTTCTCAGTGAAAATTTTTCGAATTCACTGCCTGATTCATAAATATGATTTTATTGTATAAAGGACCCGATTTCACAAATGTTAAGAATATTGCTCGGGTACTATTTTAATTGTGTGTTCGACGGTATCAAGGAATGTAGGTTTTTCCGTGTAATACTGTTAAGCTGCAACCGTTTCTCAGATTAATTGTCATCAGTGGAAACCGCTAGGACATGAGATGCGCCTTTCTTTAGGCTTAATAGTAAGAAACAAACATTTTTTGAAATTACTTTCTTGGTGCGTATATCTGTGCCGATTGAATGTTTTAATGTTTAATTATTTAGGAGGAAGCGTATGCTCCCCCTCCCTGTTCCCTTTTTATAACACTTCATTGCAGGTTACAACGTCGACATAATCATACGATCGTGAAGTTCTTTTTATTCCATTTTCGAATCTAAGTTGAATATCGATACCAACGATCGAAGAATATATTAGACTTCACGTAATCTGTTAATGGCAGTTTCCACAACTAAGAAACCGTGTCATGTAAATGGACCAACTTAGCGAACAACATTTCTTCGGTGATTCCGGGTTAATATCGTCCGCTGAACTATGATAGTAAGACATACTTTCTATTTATTCTTTTTAGCCGTCATTGTGACTAATAAATTATGAATAATTTTCTTCTACTTTATTGTAACGACTAGAATGGAAAGAATTTCCTGGTGATATTATCGATGAAAGAATGCATTGGGTACTGCATGGTATGTTTATGTGGTGCTGATTTTTGAACATAATATGAAAATAATTCTGACACTTTTAACAGAAAAACATTAAATAGTTTATTTCTTCGGAAATATTACCCAGAAGCCGGTTTAGTAGCATTCACCAAGTATGGAGATCTTTTTTTTTTTCTTTTGCTATGCTTTTTTCGTGTGCGTGTATGTGTATCACATTGACTTGACATATATTGTTCCTTGTTTACGAGGAATTCCTTTTTATATTGTCCCCGATCGATCTTGTTTTAGTCATTTCAGGTTGTGAGACTAAAGGTTTTAGTGAAAACTCGTCAGCCGTACTGCTCGATTAATAAATGAAATTTTGATGTAAAGAAACCGCTTTGACGAACGTTCAGCGCATTGAGCAGATAACATTTTGTTCGTGCGGCCGTCGGGTATGAATCATACGGTTCATTACGGACAAAGTTGTTGACCCGCAGGTTCTTAATCGGGTTATTATCTGTATCGGCGGAATCACTGACTGCACACAGCTACGGTACATTTCCACAAGCACAATAGTAAGAAACAATATTTTTTTGAAATTACTTTATTGGAAGAGCGTATATCTATGCCAAATGGATGTTCAAATGTTTTACTATTACAGACGAAGCACAAGCCCCCACCACCGCCCCATTTCCCCCCTTGGTTATACTTCATTGCAGGTTACGACGTCGACGTGATTATACGATTGTGAAGTCCTTTCTTCGATTCTTATTCCATTTCGAGACTGAGTATTGATATTAACGAACGAAGAATATGTTAAACTTCGCGTAATCTGTGAATGGCAGTTTTCGAAATCGTTATGAATAAACCGTGCCGTCTGAATGGATCAACATTAGGAACGCATTTCCTCGGTGATTCCTGATTATCATCATCCGCCGAACTATAGCAGTAAGACATATTTTCTAATTATTCTTCATGACGTCAATGTGAATAATAAAATATGAATAATTTTCTTCTGCTTTATTACGTTTTTTGGAACAACCGGTGTAGAAAGAATTTTCTAGCTGTATCAAAGGCAGAAGAATAGATTGGGAACTGCGTACTATGTTTAAATGGTGGTAATTTTCAACACTAACATGATAACTCTTTGTCACTTTCAACGGAAAGACTGGGAAGTGCATTTCTTGGGAGGCATTGTTAGTAGTCTAGTATCATATTCCAATGTACGCTAGTAAGGAGATTTTTTTTTTTTTTTCATTTTTTACTTTTGCTTCTACCATGTATTCTTGTATTTGTGCATGTGTATCAGTTACGTTCATTATTTTTCGTCGAATACGAAAAATTCCGTTTTATTCTGTTCCCTGCCGTTCATGTTAGTATTTCAGGGTATAGGCAAATTTATGAATAGCCATCAACGGATTGCCCGATTAATGAATGTAGTTATTCGTATAAAGAAACCGATATAACGTTAAGCACATTGCGTCGGTGGACTTGTTTTGCGCAGCTAGTGAGAACGAAGAATGTAGTCAGTTTCGAACAGAACGGCTGGGCCGAAATGTCACTGAAGTGTTACAAGTTGAATTACTGACCGTCCGGAGCACTTATGCCGTCCGTTAAGCACAATACAAAAACGAATTTTCCGTGTTTTTTTTTTTTTGTAATGTTTATGGTATTTCCATTCTAAATGGCATATCATGTTGTTTTTTGTTTGTTTGGTTGTTTTTTTTTTTTTTTTTTTGTTTAGGATGAACTATGCGTCCCCCAAAATTAGCCTTCTTATCGCTCATCGCGGATTATTACGTCAATGAGATTAAACAGTTATGGGAAACTCCTCCGCTACTTTATCCCATTCTTAGGACTAATAGAGAGTATTAGCCACTGAAAAATGTATTAGAAACTGCGCGAAATCCGTTTAAGCTGCGGCGATTTACGAAACCGATGTGAATGATCTTGCTACTTGAATATAAAAAAAAAAAATTGGACCGCATTTAATTCGGAGTCCGGATTGATAAAATTCGATGGTAGTAAGAAACATACTTTTATTTTTTTTTCACTTCTTTTATACGTGTTTATGTTTATCATTCAAATTGCCCGTTAATGTTCCTCGTTTACGAGGAGTTCCTTTTTATATTGCTCCCCGAGTTCTTGTTAGTCATTTCAGGTTGTCTGTGTAAGGAGAAGTCTTAGGGAAAATTTTTCAACTATATTGCCCGATTAATAAATGTAATTACGGTATAAAGAAACCGCCTTCGCAAAAATATTAAGCATATTGCCGGAATGGAATTGTATTTCTGTGACCGCCGGGAACAAAAATATATAGGTAATTCTGGTCGAAACTGTTCGACTGCGGATACTCAAGTTTTCTGTCATCGGTGGAATCAGTGACCGTCCGGTGATCTAAGCTCAATAGTAAGAAAGAACTACATTACATTTAATTACGTTTTCGAAGCGTATATATCTGCTCCAAAATGGATTTTCAAATTTTCGATTCTTTTTTTTTGTGTGTGCGTTTCTGTTTATCGCTTATATTGACCGTTAACTTTTTCTTCATATTACTCCCCAGTGTTCTTGTCGGTCATTTCAGGTTGTATGAAAGAAGTTCTCAGTGAAAATTTTTCGAATTCACTGCCTGATTCATAAATATGATTTTATTGTATAAAGGACCCGATTTCACAAATGTTAAGAATATTGCTCGGGTACTATTTTAATTGTGTGGTCGACGGTATCAAGGAATGTAGGTTTTTCCGTGTAATACTGTTAAGCTGCAACCGTTTCTCAGATTAATTGTCATCAGTGGAAACCGCTAGGACATGAGATGCGCCTTTCTTTAGGCTTAATAGTAAGAAACAAACATTTTTTGAAATTACTTTCTTGGTGCGTATATCTGTGCCGATTGAATGTTTTAATGTTTAATTATTTAGGAGGAAGCGTATGCTCCCCCTCCCTGTTCCCTTTTTATAACACTTCATTGCAGGTTACAACGTCGACATAATCATACGATCGTGAAGTTCTTTTTATTCCATTTTCGAATCTAAGTTGAATATCGATACCAACGATCGAAGAATATATTAGACTTCACGTAATCTGTTAATGGCAGTTTCCACAACTAAGAAACCGTGTCATGTAAATGGACCAACTTAGCGAACAACATTTCTTCGGTGATTCCGGGTTAATATCGTCCGCTGAACTATGATAGTAAGACATACTTTCTATTTATTCTTTTTAGCCGTCATTGTGACTAATAAATTATGAATAATTTTCTTCTACTTTATTGTAACGACTAGAATGGAAAGAATTTCCTGGTGATATTATCGATGAAAGAATGCATTGGGTACTGCATGGTATGTTTATGTGGTGCTGATTTTTGAACATAATATGAAAATAATTCTGACACTTTTAACAGAAAAACATTAAATAGTTTATTTCTTCGGAAATATTACCCAGAAGCCGGTTTAGTAGCATTCACCAAGTATGGAGATCTTTTTTTTTTTCTTTTGCTATGCTTTTTTCGTGTGCGTGTATGTGTATCACATTGACTTGACATATATTGTTCCTTGTTTACGAGGAATTCCTTTTTATATTGTCCCCGATCGATCTTGTTTTAGTCATTTCAGGTTGTGAGCCTAAAGGTTTTAGTGAAAACTCGTCAGCCGTACTGCTCGATTAATAAATGAAATTTTGATGTAAAGAAACCGCTTTGACGAACGTTCAGCGCATTGAGCAGATAACATTTTGTTCGTGCGGCCGTCGGGTATGAATCATACGGTTCATTACGGACAAAGTTGTTGACCCGCAGGTTCTTAATCGGGTTATTATCTGTATCGGCGGAATCACTGACTGCACACAGCTACGGTACATTTCCACAAGCACAATAGTAAGAAACAATATTTTTTTGAAATTACTTTATTGGAAGAGCGTATATCTATGCCAAATGGATGTTCAAATGTTTTACTATTACAGACGAAGCACAAGCCCCCACCACCGCCCCATTTCCCCCCTTGGTTATACTTCATTGCAGGTTACGACGTCGACGTGATTATACGATTGTGAAGTCCTTTCTTCGATTCTTATTCCATTTCGAGACTGAGTATTGATATTAACGAACGAAGAATATGTTAAACTTCGCGTAATCTGTGAATGGCAGTTTTCGAAATCGTTATGAATAAACCATGCCATCTGAATGGATCAACATTATGAACGCATTTCCTCGGTGATTCCGGATTATCATCAATCGCCGAACTATAGTAGTAAGGCATATTTTCTATTTATTCTTTTTAGCCGTCATTATGACTAATAAATTATGAATAATTTTCTTTTGCTTCATTGTAACGACCAGAATGGAAAGAATTTCCTAATGATATTATCGATGGAAAAATGGATTTGGTCCTGCATAGTATGTTTGTGTGGGCCGATTTTTGAACATAATATGAAAATAATTCTGACACTTTTAGCAGAAAAACTTTAAAAAGTTTATTTCTTCGGAGATGTTACCCAGAATCCGGTTTTGCAGCATTTGCCAAGTATGGAGATCTTTTTTTTTTTACTTTTGCTATGTTTTTTTTTTTTTTTTTGCGTGCGTGTGTATGTGTCACACCCATTTGACATATATTGTTCCTTGTTTACGAGGAATTCCGTTTTAATCTGTTTCCTAGCGTTCTTGTTAGTCGTTTCAGGGGTTGTGTGCAAAATGCTTTTGTGTCTAGCGAATGTTAAGCAAACTGCGGCGATGGAATTTTATTTATATAGCTGTCGGGGACAAAGAATATAGTCACAGTTCCGGTCATAATATTTGATTTCTGAAGGGTCATATTTAGTAATTGTGAACGTTCAGTGCACTAGGTACATTGCATTTGTTGTACTCAGTTTTATCATTCTGAATGGATTATCAAAATTTTTTTTTGTTTAGGATTAACTGCATTAAGCGTTCTACGATTAGCCTTTTTATAACTAATTGTAGGCTATCGTGTCAACGAAATTAGCGATTGTGGGAAACTTTCTTCTGCTGCTTTATTCAGTTCTTGGGACTAACATAGAAATATCGATGTTAACCGTCTAAAAATGTATTATAAACTACGAAATCTATTTCAGCGGTGCGATTCATAAAATCGATATGTGAATAAAAAAAAAAATAAAAAAAAAAATGGATCGCGTTTCTTCTGTAAAACAACTTCGAGTCCGAGACCATTCGATAAAATGCGCTAGTAAGAATGTTTTATTTACTTTTATTATACTTTTTTTGTCTGTGTGTTTGTGTTTATCGCTTACATTGACTGTTATTGTTCTTCGTTTACGAGTAACTTTTTCTTCATATTGTTCCCCGGTGTTCTTTTTAGTCATTTCAGGTTGTATGAAAGAAGTTCTCAGTGAAAATTTTTCGAATGCACTGCCTGATTCATAAATATGATTTTATTGTATAAAGGAACCGATTTCACGAATGTTAAGTATATAGCCCGGGTACTATTTTATTTATGTGGTCGGCGGAAACAAGGAATATTAGGTATTTCCGTGCAATACTGTTGAGCTGCAACCGTTTCTCAACTTATCTGTTATCGGTGGAATCACTTACCGCCGGGACGTGATGCGCCTTTCTTTAGGCTTAATAGTAAGAAATAATATTTTTTGAAATTACTTTATCGTTGCGTATATCTGTGCCAAATGAATGTTCGAATGTTTGTTATTTAGGAGGAAACGCATGCTCCTCCCTCCCTGTTCCTTTTTTATAACGCTTCATTGCAGGTTACCACGTCGACACGATCGTACGATTGTGGAGTTCTTTCTCCGGCCTTATTCCATTTTCGAATCTAAGTTGAATATCGATACCAACGATCGAAGAATATATTAGACTTCGCGTAATCTGTTAATGGCAGTTTACAAAACTAATAAACCGTGTCGTTTAAATGGACCAACTTTGCGAACAACATTTCTTCGGTGATTCCGGGTTATTATCGTCCGCTGAACTATGATAGTAAGACATACTTTCTATTTATTCTTTTTAGCCGTCAGTATGACTAATAAATTATGAATAATTTTCTTCTGCTTTATTGTAACGACCAGAGTGGAAAGAATTTCCTGCTGATATTATCGTTGGAAAAATGGATTGGGTACTGCATAGTTTATGTGGTGCCGATTTTTGAACATAATATGAAAAAAATTCTGACACTTTTAACAGAAAAACTTTAAAAAGTCATTTCTTCGGGGATATTACCCAGAATCCGGTTTAAAAGCATTCACCAAGTATGCAGATTTTCTTTTTTTTACTTTTGCTATGCTTTTTTCGTGTGCGTGTATGTGTATCACATTGACTTGACATATATTGTTCCTTGTTTACGAGGAATTCCATTTTATTCTGTCCCCTAGCGTTCTTCTTATTAGACATTTCAGGTCACGGGAAAAAACATTTTTTGGAAATTCGTCGACGATATGGCTCGATTGATATGTTTTATTATTAGTACAACGGAACAACCGACTTGACAGATGTTGAGATCATTGCCGAGACGGCGGATTGTTTTCGGTGATGGTTAGGAGCGAACAGTATTATTAATTCCGATCAAAAACTGTTTTACGGCAGCTTCTTAACCAGGCTATCTGTCATCGGTGGAATAATTGACCATCCAGAAATCCTTCTTCTAAGCACGATAGTAAGAAAAAATTCGAATTTTTCGTAATAACAACTTTTCGATGCCATTTCTATTTGAAAAAGAATGTCAAATGCTTTTATATGTTCAGGAAGAACTCATTGTGCGTTCCTCAGTTTGTCTTTTCATAACGCATCATTTAAGATTATTGCGTCAACGGAATTAAACGTTCGATAGATTTTCTCCTTCCGCTTTATTTCATTTTTGCAACTAGTAGTAGGGTGAAAGAAGTTAACTAGCGATAATAACGGCGAACGGATGTATTGTTACCGCTTAGTTTGTTTAAATGGTAGAAATTTTTAAAACCAATATGGATAAGCTCGCTATTTGAATAAGAAATTGTAGAGTCTGACCTAATAGCATTATTTTGTAGTACAAAAGATTCTTATTTTTTATTTACTGTTATTATACACATTTTGTGTGTGCTTGTGTTTATCACTTGTATTGCCCGTTAGTATGCCTCATTTACGAGAAATTTTTTTTGTATTGTTCCCTACCGATCTTATTTTAGTCATTTCAGGTTGTGTAAAAGTAGATCTTAGAGAAAATTTTTCGACTATGCTGCCCGAGATATAAATACGATTATAGTATAAAGGAACGGCTTTCATAAAAATATTAAGTGGAATGGAATTTTATTCGTTCGGTCGCCGGGAACAAATAATATAGGTAATTTCGGCCAAACCTGTTGGACTGCATGTACTCAACGTCAGTTGTCATCGGTGGAATCGCAGACCGCTGGGTAATTTGGGCAGTAAGAAAGAATACATTTTTTGTAATTACTTTATATCTGCGCCAAGTGGATTGTTGAGTATTCTATTGTCCGGGAGGAATTGCACTATGCGCCTCCCCATTTTTCCTGTTTGTAACAACATTACAGGTTGTCACGTCGATGTGATTATACGATTGTGAAATGCTTTCTCGTGTCCCTATGCCATTTTTTGGTCTAAGTTTAATATCGATATTAACGGGCTGAAGAATGTATTAAGCTTCGCGTAGTTAATGATAGTTTTTAAAATCAATACGAATAAACCGTATTATCTGAATGGATCAACGTTGGTACAGCGACATTCCTTCGGCGATTCCGGATTAATACCTTCCGCTGAACTACGGTAGTAAGACTTGTTTTCTATTTATTCGTAATCGCGTTAGTGTGCGACTAATAAATTATCAATAATTTTCTTCTACGTTATTCCGTTTTCGGGACGACACGAGCAGATAGAATTTACTAGCGGTATTATCGAGGGGTTATGCGTAATCTGTTTAAGTAATGGCAAGTTCAAATGCTAATATGAAAAATTTTATCATGTTTAATAGAAATACTTTTGGGAACGTTTCTGGACATCCGGTTTACCAGGTGCGCCTGCGTACGCTAGTAAAGGTGTCTTTTTTTTTTTTTTTTTTTTTTTTTTTATTTCACTACTTTTTGTTTTTGTATGTGATCATTTATTTTGACCGTTATTGTTCTCTGTTTACGAAGAATTTTGTTTGAAACTGTTCCCTAGCGTCATTGTTAGCTATTTCAGGTTGTGGGCAGAAATGTGTAGTGGAACTCGTCAACAGATTGTCCGATTAATAAATGTGGTATTCGAATAGAGCAATCGATTTCACAAATGTAATGCACATTACTGGGATAGATTTGTGTTTGTGTATCCCGGGGGAGGGGGGCGAATGAAGTATTCTCTATGATCGGTGGAATCATTGACTGTTCAGAGCGAAAATAGAATTGCTTAAATGTTTTAAATTATTACGGCAATGCGTATTTCCCGTGCTAAATGGAATATCAAATGTTTCTTTGTTTAGGATGGACCGCACTACTAGCCTTTTTATAAAATATCATTGTATATTATTGTGTCATCGAGATTAAGCGACTATAGAGAGCTTTCTTCAACTGCTTTATTCCAGTTCCGGTACTATCCGAGTAAACGGAGTTAACTGCCGATATTGACAATCGAGAATGATCCGTAGTCTCTTTGGGACAATTTTCAAAATCAGTATGAGTAAACCGTGTTATTTGAATAGACAAACTATGATAACTGCATTTCTTTAGAGTAATTCTTCCGAGACTAGTTTAAAAGCACCGCTAGCGTACGCTGTTAATAATGGGGTTCTTCATTTTGTCTTTGTTTTTACTATGCGATTTATATATGTAGATATGTAGCGCATATATTGCCCGTTGATCATTCCTTTAAGAAAAATTCCGTTTTGTATTGTTCCCCCTAGTGTTCTTGTTAGTAATTTCAGGTTGTGTTCAAAAAGATTATAGTAAAATGTCTGCGATGTTGCCCGATTAATAAGTGTAGTTACGATATTATAAAAGAACCGCTTTGACGAATATAACGCAAATTGCCGGAATAGAAGTTTGTTTATGTCGCAGCTTGGAACAAAAAATATAGGTAATTCCGATCAAAACTGATGGACTGCAGATACTCAAGTTGTCTGTCATCGGTAGAATCACTGACCGCCAGGAGATCTGATGCGCCCTTTTTTAGGCTTAATAGTAAGAAAGAACTACATTTTTTTAAATTACTTTTTCGATGCGTATATCCGTACAAAATCGATTGTGAATGTTCTATTGTTCGGGAGGAATTGCACTATGTGCCCTCCATGTTTTGCCGCTTTTTTAACACATCATTGCAGGTTACAACGTCGACATGATCATACGATTGTGAAGTTCTTTCTTCGGTTTTTATTCCATTTCGAGACTGAGTATTGATATTAACGAACGAAGAATATGTTAAACTTCGCGTAATCTGTGAATGGCAGATTTCGAAATCGTTATGAATAAACCGTGCCGTCTGAATGGATCAACATTAGGAACGCATTTCCTCGGTGATTCCTGATTATCATCATCCGCCGAACTATAGCAGTAAGACATATTTTCTAATTATTCTTCATGACGTCAATGTGAATAATAAAATATGAATAATTTTCTTCTGCTTTATTACGTTTTTTGGAACAACCGGTGTAGAAAGAATTTTCTAGCTGTATCAAAGGCAGAAGAATAGATTGGGAACTGCGTACTATGTTTAAATGGTGGTAATTTTCAACACTAACATGATAACTCTTTGTCACTTTCAACGGAAAGACTGGGAAGTGCATTTCTTGGGAGGCATTGTTAGTAGTCTAGTATCATATTCCAATGTACGCTAGTAAGGAGATTTTTTTTTTTTTTTCATTTTTTACTTTTGCTTCTACCATGTATTCTTGTATTTGTGCATGTGTATCAGTTACGTTCATTATTTTTCGTCGAATACGAAAAATTCCGTTTTATTCTGTTCCCTGCCGTTCATGTTAGTATTTCAGGGTATAGGCAAATTTATGAATAGCCATCAACGGATTGCCCGATTAATGAATGTAGTTATTCGTATAAAGAAACCGATATAACGTTAAGCACATTGCGTCGGTGGACTTGTTTTGCGCAGCTAGTGAGAACGAAGAATGTAGTCAGTTTCGAACAGAACGGCTGGGCCGAAATGTCACTGAAGTGTTACAAGTTGAATTACTGACCGTCCGGAGCACTTATGCCGTCCGTTAAGCACAATACAAAAACGAATTTTCCGTGTTTTTTTTTTTTTGTAATGTTTATGGTATTTCCATTCTAAATGGCATATCATGTTGTTTTTTGTTTGTTTGGTTGTTTTTTTTTTTTTTTTTTTTGTTTAGGATGAACTATGCGTCCCCCAAAATTAGCCTTCTTATCGCTCATCGCGGATTATTACGTCAATGAGATTAAACAGTTATGGGAAACTCCTCCGCTACTTTATCCCATTCTTAGGACTAATAGAGAGTATTAGCCACTGAAAAATGTATTAGAAACTGCGCGAAATCCGTTTAAGCTGCGGCGATTTACGAAACCGATGTGAATGATCTTGCTACTTGAATATAAAAAAAAAAAATTGGACCGCATTTAATTCGGAGTCCGGATTGATAAAATTCGATGGTAGTAAGAAACATACTTTTATTTTTTTTTCACTTCTTTTATACGTGTTTATGTTTATCATTCAAATTGCCCGTTAATGTTCCTCGTTTACGAGGAGTTCCTTTTTATATTGCTCCCCGAGTTCTTGTTAGTCATTTCAGGTTGTCTGTGTAAGGAGAAGTCTTAGGGAAAATTTTTCAACTGTATTGCCCGATTAATAAATGTAATTACGGTATAAAGAAACCGCCTTCGCAAAAATATTAAGCATATTGCCGGAATGGAATTGTATTTCTGTGACCGCCGGGAACAAAAATATATAGGTAATTCTGGTCAAAACTGTTCGACTGCGGATACTCAAGTTTTCTGTCATCGGTGGAATCAGTGACCGTCCGGTGATCTAAGCTCAATAGTAAGAAAGAACTACATTACATTTAATTACGTTTTCGAAGCGTATATATCTACTCCAAATGGATGGTCGAATGTTCTATTGTTTGAGAGGAACTGCACTATGCGCCTCCATATTTTGCCGCCTTTTAACTCGTCATTGCAGGTTACGACGTCATCATTATCTCATTATCGTACGATTGTGAAAGTTCTTTCTTCTGCCTCCATTTCATTTTTGGGACTAAGTTAAATATCGATATTAACGAGCGAAGAATATATTAGCCTTCGCGTGATCATTTAATAGCAGCTTTCGAAATCAATATGAATAAACGTGTCATTTGAATAGATGAACTTTGCGAACGGAATTCCTTCGGTGATTCCGGATTAATATCATCCGCTGAACTGTGGCAGTAAGACATATTTTAAATTTACTTTTAATTACAGCAATATAATTAATGGATTATGAATAATTTTTTTTTCTGCTCTATTCCGTTTTCGGGATGACCAGAGCGGGTGGAATTTACTAGCGATAGTAGTACGGGAGGATTAAATTGAGGTTCCGCAGTATGTGTAAGTGGTGGAAATTTTTGACAGTAATAAGAAATATTTTGTTACTTTTAACAGAAAAACTTTAACAATTGCATTTCTTCCGAGATATAACTCGGAGTTCGGTTTAATACCATAAACCTATGTATCGTATTAAGGAAATTTTTTTTTAATTTACGTTTTTTTTTGTTTTTTTTTTTTTTTCGTATTTGTATAATAGTTCCTTGTTTACGAGGAATTCCGTTTTATTCTGTCCCTTAGTGTTCTTGATAGCCATTTCAGGTCGCGTGAAAAAAGTTTTAGTGAAACTTGCCGACGGTGCTGCCCGATTTATTTATGGTATTATCGGTGCCAAGGAACAACAACCGGTTTGACAAATGTTCAGATCATTACAGATATTTCGGATTGTTTGTGTGCTGGATGAGAACAACGAATATAAATTTCGCTCAAAACTGTTCTAGTGCAAGTTTTTAACCAGGCTATCTGTCATCGGTGGGATCACTGACCGCCGGAGATGAGATGCGCCTTTCTTTAGGCTGTATAGTAAGAAATAACTTTTTTTGTAATAACTTTTTCGATACGTATATCCGTGCCTGGTGAATTGTCGAATGTTTTATTGTTCGGGAGGTACTGCACTATGCGCCTCCTCCCTGTGTTGCCTTTTTTTAACATATCATTTGCAGGTTATTACGTCGACGTGATTGTACGATGGTGAAATGCTTTCTCCCGTCGTCTCTACTTTAGTATCGATATTAACCACTGAAGAATGTATTTTGCGTTGCTAAACATTATTGACAATTTTCGAAAAACCATCAACTTCATGAGCGGCATTTCTCCGATGACAGTATAATGAGTTCAGATTAATATCATCTGCCAATCTAGTAAGAACGCTCCAATTTTTTTATTTACTTTCGTAGTACGTTCTTTTGATTGTGTGATGTGAGCTGCTGTTGTTCATTCAAATATATTTTATTTTTTATGCTTGTTCCTTAGTCTTTTCTGATACTTTTTATTTTATTTTACTACTTATTACAGAAGTTACGAAAAATATAATTATACATATGTTCATGCTGCGTTTCATTCTATAACGATATGTAGCGATTCTCGTGCATTTTAAAATTGCTTAAACAACGTCAAAGAGACATTATATTCTGCTTTTTTAGATACCGTTGTAATTCTATCATCTGCTCCCTTGATAAATTTTGCATATTTTCACCTGAAGTATGATAATCGGCGGCGTGAAACCCTTGCTTACTACATTTATTGGAAGAGATTACTTTGCTTATTTTATTTTCTGGTTGTATTCGGTGCATTATATATTATCTGAATATATATATATTTTTTTTAGTTGAGGAATGATTATCCTATGTGCTTTTGCATTTTTAAAAAGGTTATCGTTCAAATTTTTATTAGTTTACCTATCAAAGGTTAAAACAAAAAACAATAACATTCTCTAATTGTTTTCTAACCGGTCGTGTGTTTCAAAAACGAAAAAACAGCGCGCGAGTGTCGAAAGAGAAGCGAATGGAGTGTTTACGATGGATTGATCAAGTGTGACGTTCACTTGTTTATGCGCCTTGTGAGTAAGTGGTATTTACGATTTCTTCGTTTATCATATAAATTATAATTCGCCGTAATTAACATTTTCTGTTATATGACTTTGTTACTCCATTGTTGGTAAGGGTGCTCAATGGAGTGACTCGATTCATGTTAACTAAATTTGATTTTTCAGTATTACTTCAGAGTATTGGCAATATTAGGTATTCGGCGAGTTGTAGACAACTATATTTAACAACGTACAAACAAGAAATTTGTCGTTTACATTTCCTCCGCTATTAGTGAGTAAAAAAAAAAAAAAGCGAATTACTTTTTTTTCTTTTAATAATTTTTCCGTGCTTTATATTAATTAGTTCAGTCGACAGGTTTTGACTATAGGTGCGTTCTATAGTTTCGATATGCGGAAGACAATGATATGATAACAAAATGGAAGTAATGTGCATTATTTTTTTTTTTTTTTTTTTTTTTTTTTTTTTTGGTAACGAAATTTACTTAGGGGAAAGTTATCTGCCGTTACAGTGTTTATTTTAAAATTTCTTGCGATAGTGATAATCGCTACAAAGTGTAAAGCAATATGTCCTTCTGTTGTCCGAGTGTATGTGTGTTGTGTGTTTATGTATGAATAAATGTATTGGTAAACTTTCGGATTTTATTATTAGTAAATAAATTTTCGGTTTTATCTTCTTATCAGTTCCATAATAATTTATCGTTACAATGATTCACTTCTCCTGTACTGAATAATTTTTTTAAAATTAATTACAACTTCTAGCTAACGGTAAAATTTTATCGATTAAAATAAGTTCAGATGTATTGAATGCGTCTTAATTTTATAAGCGGTAATGCAGCTGAGAACTCAGTTTGTTCAACTGTTAGCATTTAGTGCGCGTTTACATCAGTATGAAAATTTCCGCGATTCCGGTTGCTTCTAATTAAATTCTTACGGTTGCGTCGCTTCATGATAATTACTAGTAAGCTAGACTTGCTTAAAGTCCGCTGGGTTTAATTTTCCATTTGTGAAGGAAGCGAGGATGAATCAGCAGTTAATTGCTTGGAATTTAGATTCGGACAGCGCGTATAACAGTAAGAATATTTTCGTTAAAATTTTAAAATTTAAGAATCAGTTAACATAATTTCTTAAAAATTCCTACTATACATATATTAAGTGCCATCTGGTTTTGGTTTTTTTTTTCCTTTTTTCGCAAATTTACTGCAATAGTGTGTTAATATTTTTCTTTTTAGTAAAAATAAGATTTAAAGTTTTTTCTTTCTCTTTTTCGGTATCATACCTAAATTTTTTTTTTTTTATCGGTTATGTGCAACTAAACAAAGAAGTGATGCTATTACATGCGTGTACGATAGTATTAGTCTAATAAAATCGTTCTATATATTAAACACAGAATTCGGATGGATATTGCAAGATTAAACTTTTTCTATACACGGTATACATACCATTCGTCTAAGTTGATTTTTTGCAGTAAATTCGAAGAATTTGATCTTAAGCGATTGCCGCTATGTAAAAATAACATGTAAATCGTCTTAGATGAAAAACAGTAGCGATAAGTTATGCAAAACCGATAAATTCGAAAGGAAGAACCGCCAATGCGATGCTGCTTCAAGTGAAAATCAAACAAACGAATAATAATAGCAGTGGTCTCATCTATACCGTGTTCTGGAATTACTGTCCATCGACCGATTCTTCGTGATTTCCAGATAATGATTATTAGTAACACTTTTTTGATTGATATATACGAAATAGTTTAAGTCAGAAAATTTTTATTACGCCGTTGTTCTAATTGCAAAATTATAGTTTTACTGTACAATTTTTTCCTTTTTTAAAAAAGCAGTAATGTTTCCGACAAGAGTTTATACTCTTACTTAATATTCTTAAACAAATTTTAAAAAATAGATTGAAAATTTTTATACAAATGAACAGAAAAAGTTTTTCTATGATTAATAGTTTTTAAATTTATCGTATTTTTTTCTGTGGTAAATTCATATATTTGAAAAATATTCTTAATTTTTTTTTTAATCGCGCAAATTAAAGATAAATAAACTTCTGTGCTTACAAAAACAAAGAAAAACGATGAAAAGTAACATTTAAAAAAACAAACTGTACAGATGAATTTTTTCCGATACAATAATTTTATGACTCCCACAGTTTTATAACTTATTTTTTGTACGATAACGTGTGTTATGTAATTGAGGAACAGGTTTGCTGCTCGAAATCATCAAATAATTATACTAATGCATGTACGCTAATTTTGTTGGTACATTTACCGTTCGAAGTTCTAAATGCGTGTATCCTCTGTGCGCGTGTGTAGTAATGAACGAGACCAGTACATACGGGAAACTTTAAATCGATGTAAATAATGAAGAGCTGGTAACAATTGATGGGGCTTATTGTAGCAGGTTGTGTTTTTTTGCATTTTTGTTTCTACCGTTTTATAATTATTGATTGGTAAAAACGTTTTTATGATTATCAAAATTATACTTATATTATTACACTTATTTTGTGTATATGTATATGTTTATTTATATTTGAAGGATACTTGTGTGGTATTTATGTGTTCGAAAGTTTGTTAATTACAGTTGTTAAAATTACTATTTGTATTGATCTCTAAATAAAGAACAGTTTTCGTGTTTGAAACAGTGTGTAATCTGAAACGTTAGAGTGTCTAATATGAATTGTTTGAACGTGATTTCTACCGAAAATAAACGCGTGGATTACGGATTATATTTGTGTCCCTATAGATAATATATTGGCGGATCACGTCTAAATTGGTATAGTTAAAAATTTCGGTAGACCCTTTTACGCAATTAATTGTAAACTAGCAGATAATTGTATCAAAGGCATAAATACCACCTTTTGGGGGAGGGGTTTCACATAGATATAAAAAAAAAATTTAATTATATTTAAAATAAATTTCAATATTCGGCGTACTTGAGAAAGATTCCTGTTAAATTCTTTTATTTAAAGGGTTTTTGTTACGCGGTAATTAAACAACAGTTGATGAGAAAATTTTGAATTAGTGAAAAGAAACGTTACTTGCTTTCAGTTAGACTACTGAATAATAAGTTACGGGTTTAACCGAAAGTGGAAATTGTTTTTTGTATCGAGTGATTAATGAATTTTTACCTTTAACATTTGAACAATAATGCACTGTTTGTGTATGCAGTGCAAAATATGAAATTAATGTTACATGTTTGTATGTGCAATAAAATAAAAATTCAAAATCATTGAAAATTCCTCACGATATAGTTTTTAACTTTAATTTGTTTAAACGAATTAAAATAGACGAAGAAATTATTTCTCTTCTCAGTAATCGGAGATGCATTAAATTTTAGATAAAATCTTCCTCGCTGCTCTTTTAACATGCAAAAATTAACATTTGCTGACAATATCGTTTGTTTGTAGACAGAAATGATTGTCGTCGCGCATCCGCGATACAACTGAATGTTAATAGAAATTGTTCACAGTGTTTAGTGCTATGTACATTTTCGTGTTTTAGTTTCCTTTTACATACCAGTGTGTGCATGTATATACATGTTCATGATATATAGGGTTTATAATCGTATGCGATGTTGAATATTACTCTCCTTTACGGAAGAAATGTGTCACAGTGTGATGCAATGTTGTCACACATTTTTGGATGATCTGGGTTTCTTTTTCATCTAAATGTTGTTCTCTCTACCCACATGTCATGTGAGTACACATGCGTGCATTTAGGGACTGATACATAGTCGCAAATATATGATTTACACCATTAGACCGATACCCGTAAGATCATCGAAGTCGATATGGTGAAAAAATAAAAATTCCAAACAAATAAATTATTACAAAGTCATTTAGCTTTAAAATTACTCGTAAAATAAAGACAGTGGTACTAAAATAATAACCGTCCCTTTAAAAAAAAAAAAAAAAAAAAAAAAAAACTGACTAATAAAAAAAAAAATTAAATTAAATTAAATTTAAAAACTAAAACACACACCAATGACACGGTAATCATGTTAAATTTAGTTTTTCTACTGCTAAAAATTCTAAATTTTTATTAACAGTTGTGTTTCAGTTGTTCGTGTGTGGTCTGTAATTATTTTTCAGGTTTATTAATTTTAAATCTGACAGAACTGAATGCGTTATTAACCCAGATTTAATTATAACATTCTCGACATCAACCTGTTCTGAGTCTCATTCAAATGTAGAATACGTAGCGTTTCGAAAGATATATTTCGATCGATTGGAATTCGCGGTGGGAATGTCTCGCTCGATGCTCTATATTAGATGTTGCACAGGTAATTTTGTCAGCTAAACCCGAAAGGTGTATTTTTATAATAAGGACGTGCCGCGAACACAATGGGAATATCTTTTTGCGATTGTTGTATTATCGCCATGGGTATATCTGATAAGGAGAAAATAATGTCAGTTTGTTTTTATTGTGATCGACACATTGTTCGAGGTATTTATGTTCTTATAATTTTTATTTTATTTATTTATTTTTTCGTTTCCAGTTTAAACTGAAAAGAAAACAATTGCAATTTCGAGTTGAAAATAGTTTAACGGCTTTTGTGTGATCATTAATAATCCTACACATATTTCATTATATCTTATATATGTTCATAGCGGCTAAAATTTTGTAATACGCGTGGATTTGAGTATGTGCGTGTAAAATATTTATGGCGCGCTATTTTTCGAAGTATTTTTTCTTTCTAGTAATGTTATATAGCCAAGGAGGTTTCGTTTAGTATTTTAAGCATGTTACTTATTTTGTTTTTCCAGTAGTAAACAACACAACAGCTTAATTTTTATGTTACAATACAACAAAGAGGAAAAGCATATTATACGTATAATATTTACAGCACTTTTTAGTAGTTAAAATTTTTTATGGCGTTTGAAATAATTTTTGCTGCTAACAATCCGGCAATGAGTGGGTTATGGTTTCATTCTATATATATATATATATATATATATATATATATTTATATATATTTATATATATTTATATATATTTATATATATTTATATATATACATCGGTGTTTATCGCTGTGGTGATTACAGCGTGCGTAAGTTGGGTAATATTTTTTTTCTTTTTTTCTTCTATTTTAACAACTGTTTTATAGAATACGCTTTTACATCGTTCCGAAACCAGAAGTGTAAATACAAAAATCAGGTAGTGGAAAATGTTTAGGCTTCGAAAAGATCTTGTATTATAAATAAATCTTTTTAGCACTATTTTTGCGTACCAGTAAAATGTTCAGTCGATTATTTTATTTCCGTTATCGAATTTTCCTCCTCTATTGCTAATTATTTGAAAAGCCCCCCGCCGCCACCGCCCTCGCAGTAAAAATAGGTAACATCTAGATTGCCGCATTTTTACAAGTATCATATCGCATATTCCCGAAAAACTATACTATTGTAATTTTGCCGTTTCTGATTAAATTCTTCGCGGCCCTTCCTTCTCGTAGCGCGTTCATCTTGTCAAAAAAAGTTTAATATGTTAGTCCCAATTTTCAAAATCTTCCGTTGGTGTTGATGGTTTCGTAGATTTTATTCGGAAGATACCTCTCGACCATGATCGCAACAACTGTATCCATTTTAATATCGGTGCCGCTGTTATGATAACTGGTCCATTATCTAAAACCGTTGTAATCAATTTCACATCACAACTGCTACGAGTTATTGTGCGGCGCCTAGAAGTGCTGCGTAATCCGTCAGCGGCATTAAACCCATTTACTTTATCTTCTGATGTTCTGTCACGCGTTCTTTTGCTGATGATGAGGCTGCCACCGCGCTAGTACATAATTTATTTCAGCTCCGAACGACGTCCCCTCTCAGCACTTTGTTATAAAACAGCAACATCCGTGTACCTTACTGCTTTCGCACTTATTATTTCGCAGAAGTTTCGATCATTCTGTCCGGTTTCATTGCTCGCAGACCACCCTACTTTTCACATTCCTTTCTATGAACTAAAACGCTGTTTCATTTTAACATCACATTATTAACCGTCTAACAGTATATCTACTATCTGGTCGCAAAATTCTGTTTTATATTAAAAGTTGATAGTGCCAAACTACACCTGTCTCCGTCCTAGAATTTTATAATCTCATCTTATTCTTTAACATCGTTAACTGCCTCTCCTCGGTACGTGGCGTTCCATGTAATATTTCTTCTTGTTCTATTACAATTCTCACAGCTGTACGTCCGAAAGCTTTTATTTTTTAGATTCCTTATTTCAGTTGTGTGTACAACCGTTACTATATCACTTAAATATTTTTACTATTCCGTTACTTCTTCTACTACATCCGGTAGCAGCGCAAATCGATTCGTAGGTGTAGCGCGGCAAACTACTTCGATATATAATACAGTATGTTACATTCATCGCATATTTTGCGCCCGTTTGTTTTTATACTGATAAGTATACCGATCGCTGCGCATAGTGAAAACAACCCAGTTGCGTCTGTGGGAATGTGGTCAGCGGAGGACCGATACCCGTAAGATCATCGAAGTCACCCCGATCCGTTCCCACTAGTATCTCACGCTCCTCACTGTTCTTTCAAGCTTCCTCTGTCGCTTTCAATACATCTATATATATATAATATATATATGTGTATGTATGTATGTGTATATATATATATATATATATATATATATATATATATATATATATATATGTATGTATGTATGTATGTATGTATATGTGTATATATTATATATATACATAAATGCTACGCGTAATGTGTACGTAACAACGAATACAAATTGCCGCCACTAATACTTACACGCATTTGTTTCAGTAATAATGATATTTTCATACATACACACGCGATTATTCGAGGTGAAAGATGACATCCTACTATTAATAATACTATTGTTGTTGAGATTGCGTTGAATACTCGTCGTTTGTATTTAGTGTCAAAGAAAGATTGTTCTTTAATGACATTATTTTTTAACAGAATATGGCAAAAGATAATAAAAACTGCAATGGGTGCATAATAGTAATGTTGCTGGGCGCATTGTAATATTTTGCCTTTCGTATATTTTTAAAATTAAGGAGGAAATTGTGCATATGTGTGTGTGTGTGTGTGTGTGTACGTGGTATGTTTATATTGGCATATTCCGTTTATGTTGCAGAAAAATGATGAAGTAGTAAATAAATCTTGAAATTTTGTTGCATCAAAAAAAAAAAAAAAAAAAATCAATATGCTTTAGATACGAATCCGACTGCTTCTGTGTAAAAATCGAATTCGTTCATTTCGGAACAGTATTATTCAAGAGAAATGAATTTAATCGGTTCTTTCGAGACGAAGAGACTCGATTAGTGTTACGCATAGGTAAAGTTTTATTTGCATCGGCGAACTAGCAGATTTCCTTTATGTGCTCGTGGAATGTTTACGGATCGCAGTTATGTACCGAAAAGAATCGCTATTAAAAGTAGGCTCGCGCGCAATTTCTGCTTCCATTGGGTGTCGTAAGAATTTCAAATTTCATTGCACAGCTGGAATTTGTTGAGATGGAAAATTAAAACCCGTCAATACAACGTCAATGTTCGATATCGTGAAAATCTTGATCGATTCTCCGGCGTGAATGTTTATAATTTGACTTGTTTATGTCTAATTTTCTACGCCGTTAATGATTCGTTTTGAATGGACGCGATGTATATGATAGCCCGTCAAGGGTACTGCTACCCTGTGCGATGCTAGTGACCGGAGTTTAGCGGTAATGATGTACGTATTATTTTAAATGATCCTTCGTAATTGTTAATTGTTTTTTTGACGTGGGGGGGAGAGAAAAAACATATCATTTCGTTCAACGAAAAAAAAAAAAGAAAAATAGAGTAATCCTTATGCCGTGATTCATATACTGTCAAAACTCGCGTATTCTTAAAAAACTAAAACAAAAAACATGAAAATAGTCCGAATTGCGATGTCTATTACTGACTTAACGTTTCACTCTGCGAATTATTAACCCATCTTTAGACTACTTACTAACATTTATTACCATTGTGCTCATTTCGCCCCGATTATTTTCATCTAAATGCCTGCTGTTTTCCTTTTTTTTTTTTTTTTTTTTTGCCTAATAATTCGTCTCGAACAAATGCTCTTTTGTGTTGCATTAACTGTAACGGAATTACTGTGTGTTTAATTCTCGCGGAACTTGCATTTCTTTTTATCATTTCAATTCCGGTAACCCTATTTTCTTCTATGATTTAAAACTGTTTCGTTTAACCGTATCGTCAGCATAAAACCTAAAACATGAAAAGAAAAACAAAATAGTATCACATAGGTTGTTTTTTGTTTTTTTTTTTTTTTCATACAAAATTTATGTAGATATGGATGAGGGTGAAAAATCTTCCTCTACACGTCAAAACCATACTCAGAGATTCGACTGTTTTCTCTATACTTCTCATTTTAAATTAGATCTGTAATCCTACCACTAACGTAATATTTTAGGGTTTCGTCCGTTCAATTTTAATTATTTGCTCGCCAAAGGTACTACATATAGAGCGTTCGAAATGATAATACATTATTTATCGCGATCAGTCGATATTACGAGTATAAAAGAAGCAACACCTATCATACGAAAACATCATTACTACTTACTACCATTATATTACGATTTCTACTACTAGTACGTTTTTTTTTTTAGCAAAATCGCAAATTTATTCATACAGGTGCATCGTGGCGAAGTGTAACGATTGTGTATGCTCATCGTATCCTTCTTGCGAACGTTTATGTTTATACAGACGTGTGTACCGATTGCTGCGTATAAAGAAAACAACCTAGTTGCGACTGTGGGAATGCGATCAACAGAGGACCGATACCCGTAAGATCATCGAAGTCATCCCGATCCGTTCCCACTAGTACCTCACGCTCCCCATCGTCCTTTGAAGCTTCCTCTGCCGCTTTCAGTACATCTATTGTATGCGTTAATATACATATATATGTATATATACATATGTGTATATATGTATAAATGCTACGCATAATGTGTATGTGTCAAGGAGTACAAAACGCCGCCTCTAGTATTGCAAGCGTTGTCTCAGTAACAGACGGTTCGTACATGTGCGCGCGATTATTACAGTTAAAAGGTACGACGCAACTAATACACCACCAATGGCTGATGTTGCATTGGATTCGCTGTTTCAAATGGTCTGCTGGTCGAAGAATGTGCTTACACACACTACTGTACTCATAACAGAATAATACACAGAACGTATTAGAATGCAGTTCACGTGCGCGACGACAGTGATGACCTTGTGGTTCGTAGACGCGCATCGTGATAACTTCTATGCGCTGGTTACTGCGCATAAATGTATGTGGGTATCGGCGTGTCCCGCTCCTGTTACAGAGGGTAAGTAATGCGTCGAATACTTGTAAAGAATTTGCACGGCGCTATTTTTCAGATCACTAGAAATCGAATATAGCTGCATCCCGCAGTTTCTTCCGTACGAAGACGACTACTACGGTACAATCTCTGGGAGGAACAAATGTTTGACCGCATTCCGATGATGGCACATACGTAGAAGAAGATTCGGTGTTCTGAAGAAGAAGAGTAATGCGACAAATGCCTATCGTTGAAATGATGAATGTGCCCTACTTGAAATGGTGGTTGATGTAGTTCGGTGTTCTTTTTATTTATTACATGTTTTTGTTATATATCGGAGAAGAACCTTCCGCTGACGCTGAGTATACAAGTTGGAATTTTTCTCTTTCCTCGACTAATGCAAGAATTCCCGTTCGCCATTATGTGTAAAAACGTGGCTGAGCCCGGTTTAGTTTTCGAAATTGTATGTACGATTAAGTGTGTCCGGTCGATATTTTGAAGATAGTTACACGCGTGTTTACTTTATATCGTATGAAATCGTACAGCGAAGAAGCCGAATATGATGCTTTCGAATGAAATATAAGAACCGCCGTCGCGCAAACCGCATCAGCGCGCACTGATTACAGTAGATTTACCGTTGAAATTCGCCGCCGTTTTTTACTTTTTCAAAAAGAAATTGCTATTTGGGCCTCTGCGAAGTTTTATCGAAAAAGAAAATAAAGCCAATTGAGTTTACATTTAAATGAAATAAAATTTTTATCGATCAGTGTCACTCTGTTGATGATTTTACTTAGTGTGCATACACGTATGGTGATGTATTGCTGTTTGAAGCTGGTGCTGCATGCCTGTTTTACAGCAGATGCTTTGAAGTATAGCCTTTTTTTAATAAAACGTAATTATCAAAGCAGAGCACGCGCAGCCTTGTCAGCCGAATTGGCTCGTTTCCAAATGAAGTAGTCGATATCGCGACATTTGGTCCACAGCTTTAGATGGATGCGCATAACAAGACTTTTTTGTACGGAACGATATAGCTTGAAAAGTGGTCGTAAAATTTGCAAAAAAAAAAAAAAACAAACAAAAACAAATTCCGCTATAAACGTATTACAAAAACAAATTCCGTTATAGACGTATTACAAAAACAAATTCAGTTATAGACGTATTACAAAAACACAAATTCAGTTATAGACATATTACAAAAACGCGGCTCTTGTTTTCGGCTGCGATTATCTGTGCAAGGGCGGTTGGTAATATATTATAGCCGTGTTATTACGATATATCTACCTTAACGCAATGCGTGCAGTGTGAACCATTAGCTGCAGCGATAGATTGATCGCGCTATGTCAGTGTCGAGAGTTATAAACACATAAATTACCGTCGAAACTATAGCACACACGATGTGGTAAAAAACAAAAAAAAAAACGCGCAGAACTTGTTGCAATTTTAAAAAGAACCGGTTGAGCTGCAATTGCGCCGGGCGATTGTTCTGACAGTTGATCCATTACTTTCCATAAGAATAACGCCAATCATCTGATATCTAATAGTACGCAACAACGCAGTGTTCATTTCAGTTTTGAAAAGAAACAGGAGGTGTAGTAGTAAGAACGTTGATCTCCCGTTGCCCTTATAAAAAATACCGCAATTGCGAATTCGATTTTACAGATAACCGAAAATGGTCGATCACTTTCTCGGCTTTGCGTACATCATTGCATTGCTGTCGGAAAACACCCGGTGCGCTTATACATATATCGATAAGAGAAACGAAATTTCGTACATTTACGATAAATCGTGTTTTCCGGTGGTTCAGCGTGTTTCCACATTTCTCGTTACGCGAAGCTGAAATACACGGAAGATACACGACGCGGGATTCGTGCCTTTTTCGTCATACTGCGTTCACGAATTTTTGATAGTCACACCATTCATTACGTTTACGTTATGTTGTTCGTCCTGTTCCGAAGGAATAATTTGGCGGTTTTCTCGTCCAATGTGGTAATATGATATACGTTGCGTACAATTCTCACCGTACTTTGAATTTTCGGATAATCCATATATGGAATTTTCTTTTTCAATGTTACATCGTAGCATCGGCCCTACAGTTTCCATTGTTATCATCTCGTTCGTACTCTTCTGCGGCTGTGTTATGTAGCGGAGAAAAATCATGATCGATAAACGTGTAGAATTATTATTTCGGTAAATTATTCAACGTTCTTGCAGTAATACGTTGGTGGCCCTCTATGTGCGGCACGAGAATGCTCGGTTTGGTAGTACTCCCGTTTTCCAGTCGTCTAAAGTTGCTGCTGTCAGGCAATTAGAGATATATGTGTACATGCGTAGCATATACGGAGGATTTTCCCTTTTTCGGTATATAATATATACTGCAAGGGTCCACGATCGGCTTCCGGCGAAACCTTGTTTCGTTCTTTGGAAAACTTCAGTCGTTTGCGATTGCTGTGGAAGTTACCATCCCAACGACACCGCCCGTTGAAGTGTGTTCACCGTATCGGTGTAAGCGGAACAAAAATTTTTCAGAGCCGTTCACGGTCATCGAGCAGCTTTATTATTAAAAGTGTTGTCGTTGATTGCACGGCCGAGGGGATGACGAATTCTTTTTCGATATTACCGCCGCTACGCGACGTTTCTTGAGGAAAAAATAGCGAAATAGTTCCGTCACATGAAGAATTGTTATCAAAAAACACTAACGGAAGGAGGGGATGAACAAACATATACAAAATTATTGATGGTCGTCCTCCACGTCTGTGTTATGGTACGTTTTTCACTCTAATTCTGTTGCTAACGATATTACTTTACATATATTTATTCTTTAGTCATCGTTTATTTTTTTCGCCCTCTTTAAATATTTTTCGTGCGTTACCAAACAACACTTTTAAACGATTCGAATAATAAATTTAAAAAAAAAAAAAAAACAAAACAATAAAACTTTGAATTATAATAAAAGAAGTTAGATATAGGTCCTCTCGATATTCATTCCTTCGTTGTTTTTTTTTAAATTCATAAAGACACGCAAAGTTGCGCTATAATGCTCGTTATGATTTTCGCGTAATTTGGTATTGCGTTTCTGTTTTTTTTTCCCCTCGTGTGTGGTTAGTTTAACTTCTTTAGGAAAACGTCTCAAATTGTCGCGAAGCTCGTTGAACAAAAAACTTATACTTTACCAGCTGGGAAGCTACAACACATTTTATAATATGTTTGTAGATAGCTTCATTTGTTTTTTTCGTTTCTTTTTATTATTTTGAACTATTTTATTCGCTCGATAATGAATTTTATTATTTTTTCTTTTCTTTTTATAATTATCTTTCAAAACTTGTACAATAATCAGTAGAAAATAGCTCTTTTTGAATTAATGTGCGTATGTGTATTATGCCGTAATAATAGTGTTGTAAATAATGAACAACCCGTTTTTTTTTTTTTTTTGACGAATGAATTATTTTGCACAAATGTAATTAAAAACCCTTGACAGTAGGGAGAGTATGGGCTCTTGAATAGACCGATACTCGTAAGATCATCGAAGTCTGGTGCCCTACTCCCGCGGCCTATTTTCCTTGTTAAACTGTCCGAGTTTTTCACTTAAAGATTTTTCCGCTTTTATCTTTTATATATATATATATATATATATATATATATATATACATTTATATATATATATATATATATATATATATATAATATGTATGTATATATTTATATTTATATATATACACATGTACATATGTGTGTGTATATATATATATATATAATGCGTATATATTCTGTACCTTTCTTTTGGTGCCTTTTCTCTTTATTATTTTGAAATGTATAACAACAACACGTATTCTCAAACGACGAATGCTCGTTCATTATTTTATTTTATTATTAATTTTTTTTTTTTTTTTTTTTTCGTAATACAAAGAATATTCTATTAATATTATTCCGTTTTTGCCGACATTGTCATTTTATCGATTTGACTACTTCTTTGTTTGATTCTGTAATTTTTTCCCGTATAACATTATTTTTAATATCGAAAGTTTATATTTTTTGTATTCCATGTTCTCCCTTCATATACTATTTATTTATTTATTTTGTTGTAAAATCCACTTTGTAGTTTGTTTGTTTTTTTGTTTTTAATAGTTTCGTCTGATACATTAAAAATTCTTCATAGATCTATGCTTTTTATGGTTGTTTTTTTTTTTATTATTTGTTGCGTGTTAAACGAGAATGGTAAATAAAAAAACGTAGTTTTTTTCTCGCTACATTACATATGTTTAAATCGAATCTGTTTCCGGCCGTTAGGGTCGACCGTTAAGATGAAGAAAATGGACGATATACACTTCTAATAACTCTGTACGCTAATTGTGTTCGTTTTTTCCTTCCATGCATGAATTGTTAATTACTTAATCCGGAAGACGCTTTTAATTTTATGTATTAACGAAGTGTCGAAAAATACGTTTTGTAGCAGCCGATGATAAAGTTCATTGTTTATGTGGCAATCGATCGGGGGATGGCACGTACTGCTTGTTCCGGATAAAAAAAAAAAACAAAAAAACAGTCGACACTTGTATATATATATACTTCGATATGTTATACGTGAATACCTTGGATGGTTGTTTTTTTTATTTATTAATTTACCTTTTTTTTTTCAACTTACTGTTGCCGTGTTCAGTCGGTCAATATTGTACAGTGATTTTTCATTCAGGAGTGTGTTATTTTTCCTGGTATACAATCGAAATTCTTCGTTTGGTAATGAATGTATCAACTGTCTTATGTGCGTGCGTATTTCGGGTGAATGTGTTCTGATAAAAGAACAGTATACTGCTTCGGCTTTATTTTGTTGTAGTGTGATCCTACTCCGTACTCTGGATCTGGATAATGGCGTTGTAACATTTATCCGCGAAATGTCGGAAACCCGGTCGTGAGAAAATACTCAAGAAATCGGCCTACGGGTAATCGTTCGCTATTCCGGTACTTATTGGCTGTTAGTCGAATTTACCGGTTATTGCTGTCAACAGCAATGGAGCCGCGGATTATTATGGTAAATACTTCACTTCTGTGTTGTTTTAAAATTAATGTTCCTTCATACTCGTGTGTTTACCTTGACGTGCGTGGTCGCTGGGATGAAAATTATAATTTTCTTGTAAAAAAAAAAAAAAAAAACTTCATAACGCGACCAACGAGAAAAGGAGGATGCTCTAAATAATCAACGATATTAGAATGTTAGTTCATTTATACGCACATCGCGCAGAAGCAACTTTGTTCTTGTTTACTGATCGGAATACCCCCCAATTTTGAACTCTCCGCGTTAATTGAAAATTTCATTTTGTGTATTTCATGTCATTTTTTATCTGAAAATTGCAGTAGTTTTTAATTAACTTTTTAAAAGCAACTCTTATAAAGTATTATAAAATTGCGTTCAGCAAATGCGGTTATTCGAGTACCAAGTTTTAATATGTTGAGCTCGTACCACTTTAAGATTCACGCATAATAAACACAATCAAAGCAGTCTCACGCAAATTAAATCCATTTTAACACGGATTTTCGTTATGAAAACTAAATACCCCGACTATAGGGAATCCGAATAGTGTGCAATTTATTATAACTAATAAGAGATGTGTCCAGGTAATATTAACGACTGTTCTTTAGCACATATAATCCTCTCCGTTGTCATTCGTGGTTATCAAAAGTACACAATGTATAAAAGTTTATTAATTTTTCTAAATTTTACGACTTTGCATTTTCTATTATTTCTCTCTCTCTCTCTCTCTCTCTCTCTCTCTCTCTCTCTCCTAATAATATATAGATAGAATTTGCCGGGAATATGTATTTCAAGAAAAGAAGCATTCGCACTTTGGGAAATTCGAAATATAATCAACGAGCTGGAAATATTTTAAAAACTTCAGATAGCCGCCGGGAAATTTATATCCTAGAGCCGGTTTATGACGATTGTTCAACTGATATAGCCGTACTTTGGAAAAGGTGAAAAGTTTTCATTTCTTATAGAAATAATAAAAATGAACTAGTTTGGCGATTGTTTATGAACCTTAAAAGAATATTTTTATAGCCGAAAGTTTACGTCAATACGAAATAAAATAGTTTCAGACGTTTCGATCGTCATTGACTATGTTTGGAATGAAATATTTACTCGTTTTTAGGAACCTTTGAATGGCAATATACCGACCTTAGAGGAAATTTAGCGAGATCAGCTTATTATGTGAGCGTTAATTGTCGCGGTTTCCGCTGAAGGATTTCATGTTGTATTTTGTTTTGCGACTATTAACAATGAACTGTGTTTCGCCATCTGTCTCGCCGTTCTCCCTATTTTTTGAAATTTGATTTTCCCCTGATAATGCCAATTGTATCCTAAATATTTTCAAATCTCGCGAATACTAATTTTAGTGATCATGAAACACCGTTGTTCAGTATTAAGTGCAGCGTGTTAAAATTAATCGCTTGTCCAATTCCATGTTTATGCGCTTGACCGGAGACTAATTCTTTAGCCATCACGTATAAAAAAACACAATCTACTTTGGCGTTCCCGCTCCTCCTTCCCTTAATAGTACTTATATCAATGGACTAGCCGATTCGAATGAGATATGCGAGAATGGGGTTTTTTGCATTTTGTTGTAACCTATGAAAGATCATTTTTTCAGAAAAATTTTAATTTTTTTAAGGTAGCGCGGTAGCCTAGCGGGTAAGGTGTTTGGCTATTAAATCAGAGGTGTCATAAGTTATCGAGACTTGTCTCGTCCCGGATCCAAGTCACTCCCAGGTATATATCCAATCTGAAATTGAATTGGTTATAGCAGAGAATTATCTGGCGGAAAGTAAAGGCGGACCACCCCAAGTGGAAAAGAACCGGTCTCCCTACTCTCATTAGCTTCAAAACCCCCAACGCCCTGCTAGGGGTATGCAACTTACTTTACTTCACTTTAATCTTTTTAAAAACAGTTTAGAAATTTTTGTTGGAAATTAATTAGGATTGTGAATACTTTTTATCATTTGATCTAGAGTCGTGTATATGTTTTTGTTTTTTACGGATCTCAATTTTTTTTTTTTTTTTTTTCGTTACTTATAAATCACCGTTAAAGTAAAATTCACGAATGTTATAATATACCAGTGTTAATATTTATCCTAAGCTTTTAGTAGTATTTCTCAATTTGTAGTTGTGATAAAAGTTACGTCGATTAATGTATATTTTTAATTTAACCACCTTTAAAGTCTTGTATTGATCGTTTAAGGGAGAGATGGATCTCGGATACATCCATCTCCTTAATGCGAGATTAAAAAGTAATGTTTAAATTATATATAATAATCAAAATTCTAATTTACGCAATACGTCATCAATAGTTGACATACGAGTATGTTATGTGAAAAATGTAATAATTAAGTTTAAATGTGTGTTTTTATACTATTTATATACTTACTTTCAGAATTTATTATGGCAACGGATTCAGAAAATTAAATGTTATCAGTTTTTTGTTGGTAGTTGAAGATGTGTAAAAATTGATGAATGTAATGATTTCTGCAAAAAGAAGTGTATATCGTTATCAAAATACACTAGTAAACTCTGAAACTTCATTTGTAAACCAGTCATACGAGAACTGTACGCATCTCTGTTAATGACGAAGGTAATTTTATTTGTAGTATATTATAAAGTTTGTAAAAAGTTCTTCGTTCATCTTTCCGTAACTTTTTCATTAAAATCATAAATAAATATACTTAGAGTTTATTAAAAGGGTAATATAAAACTATTCTTGTCGGAAGGAATCTTCGGCACTTACAAGAAAATTCCGTGATACATTTACGCCTTAATATGTTCGTAATAAAGGAATTGCGCACGCTCAGTTTACGTCTTTCCGGTGCGTCGTGTGCTGCTCTTATATAAACATTGCTAACACTGTTATCAACTTTTTCGAATGTTCAATGGTTAGCTGAAAATTTACAGTTAATAAATTGCATATACGATATATATTCAGTCCATTGGCAATATTCGCACCTCTCCTAAGAATCGATGACGCGTAATTGCTTGCCTTTTTCGAAACAGTCAGTTAAAAATTTTCCTGTGATCTAAACAATTATCGTCATATGCATAGTAACAGAATCCCGGTAGACATCGTTTTATTCACATTGAATAGCGTGGCACTTATATGCATGTGTGTATTATATGTTTATCTATGTACGATGCGTGTCTACATTACGTCGTACTTACTTTTATAATTTAATAAAATAGCAGTTTTAATAAATGTTTAAAAATAACTCTTTCAGGTAATCCAGTATTTGTTCGAAAGCATTTAGCATAATTGGAATTTATCGGCGTTCAATCGATTTAATAACGGGACAAAATATTTATTTGAATGCGATGATGTTTTAACGCCATGAAGACGTAACATGTCATTTAAAATAAAATATCTCGATGTGCGAGTGCGAAAATAAAAAAGTATTTTAATTATACGATACGTTCGTAACGTCAAACGAATTTCTTTATCGTAATGTTTTTAAAAGTTATTAAATTGATTACTTAAGCAATAGCGAAATAATTTGTCGCGTATAATTTTACGATCGGTGCGGTAATTTAGGTTAACGCTATGAGAATTGTCGCGTTGATAACAATAATAAATTACACGATTATATTTGAAATATGCTCCGGCAACTTCATTTAAATACGTTTTATAAAGATCAAAAACATGTTATTGCACGTTATATTAAAATAATTTTCTAGAACTAATTGACTTTTTTTTTTTTTTTTTTTTTTTTGCTCCCAGCTCATAATCGTTCAAACAAAAAGTTCAAAAAAATCAACTGGAAAATTTTATAAATGATAAAACAGCAGTTTCAGTTTTAAAAATTTGAACGTTTCAAATTTACGAAACGCGCGTGTATATTTATATATGCAAATATGGACGTCTTAAAAAATATAATTTTATAAATATGTTTAAAAAATTCAAATTTTTGTTTTCTAATAAATTATAAATATATACGTATTATAACTGCAATAAATGTTATTTTAATTTTAAGTCTTGTATTATAAACTTTAAAATAAACCTTACTTATTTCGAATTGCAATTTATTTTTGATAAACGAGTACATCGCTTATTTTTTTAGTAAATGATGAAAATACTATGATCACTAAAATGAACATGGGTCGTCTCGCTTTTGAAATTACTCGTTTCGTAGGATTTTCTCAACAATAGGGAAACCTCGGTCAACCGAATTTTTTTTCAACCCTAAAATTTTCCAATTCGTGAATCTCATCAAAATCATTGAAGCCGTTTCGGGGAACCCAGATATACTACACGTACATGTATGTATATATTATATGCTCATATTGGAAGATATACTACTTTCTAGGTTTGACTTTGGAAACACTAAAATTAACTTCTGATAAATTTAAAGAGACTTTAGTTGCAAACGCAAAACAGCTATGGAGAACGTGAAAATTCATTATCATACTAAAATTTAATGAACACTTCTCGACCGTACATATTTAAATTTTTGATATAATATGACAATTATTAATGCCAGAAACGTTTTGAAGAAAGAAAAAAGGAATACATTTAAATCATTTGCTAGATTGACTAATTTTTTATTTTCTTCTTTTTGAATAGGCCAAATTTCGACCGTGGTTATTTCAACTACGTTCTTTCTCTTTAAATATTCTCGCATTCGTTTTTGATGGTAATGAATTCTTTCTTCCGTCTATTCAACAATTGCAATACGACTTGATATGATATTTCACTGCGGCCAGTGTACTAAACGTTGTTGTTAGCCTCGGAATTTAAAATTGTTTTTTTCTTTTTCTTTTCGAAATTGCATTATCGTTTTTATGTTTAAAATAATAATCTACATATCCGAGTATTGTTCCACTAGAGTTTAAATAATAAGCGACCTGTGGAAAATGATGGGTTAGTGGTAACCCCAATTTTCAGATCTGTGTTATTTTTGTTGTCATCCATTTTGGCATTGCACTGAGAACGGGTTTCATTCAGAGACCGGTTTACATAATAGAGCTGATTCCAAAGACAGGTGAGAACAACGGAATAAGGGTGTAAGTTTATTAGTCTTAGCGTATCATTGCTTTCCGAGTCTCTATTAAGTTAATTTCTAATTCTATTTTACCGTCATTAAAGATTGAACCGGAACGTTAACAATCAAACGCTTCGGCTCTAGCTTCAAATATTATATACTAAATATTACGATTAAAATTTATTCAATGGCCGCGGTGAAAGCGAAGCGTTTTATTTGTTCTAGCTAAACGTACGATTTATTCCTATTGAAATCTTAAAATTCAATAATCATCACAAATAGCCTCCATTAAATTAAACTTCAATAACTTTTGTTTTTATTACAACTGATTTTTCGTAGGTTAATTTCGATTCGCTTTAATGGCACTACAGGCGTCGATTTCGGTGTGAACTGCTCCGATTTATTCCTAAAAATTTATTTTTATCCCTTTAAAAAGTTTATGTAAAAAATCATTATAATCCTATGAAAATATTTATTATTACTTCCACTAAATTTATTTATCGATGTATCAGCGGAGAAAGAAGTAACGAACTGTCAGGAGCAAACTGCATACGTTGACAGGAACAGTAATTTAAAAAAGGCGACTTCCGTGTTACTTTGTAGTGGAGATGCGCAAATCTCAACTCCGCTAAAGGAGTTGCACATATGTGCGTCCTTTCCCCGGTTACAGATATATATTCGCTTCTCAACTCACTTCGCCCGAGTTACGTATATTATAATAGCAATCTTCGCTGCGTATTCAACTTCAGCTGCGAGTAGCACGCTAAACGCAGAAGTAACAGAACATCTTTGAACGCAGTGCGCATGCGCGCAGCTAACGCTTTTCATAGTTAAGATATTAAATCAATCCGACTGTTTCCGGAATGACATTTGTTCGTTGTGTGATGTCTTTCGCAGTTAAAATTAAATCACGTATCGTCGGCGATGTATCCGGCTGTGTCCGAACACGGATATATTTCCGAGTATATAACCGTGTCCCCGGGGTTACCCATGCCTATTTTGTAGCACCGGTAAGTAATGCACTTCTTGATTATGCTCAGTGACAGTAATGAATACAGCAGTAATTAACTTGAGAGAACTCGAACGCACTTATATTTAATAGTTGGTACTATTTTGTACACTTTGATAGAATATGAAAATCGGTTGGAACGGTGCATAACTGCATTAGAGCAACTTTAGAACTGTGGCGGAAATTTGTCCTGTGTTGCTATGTAAAGTAGATGGCTTAAAATATAGCGGTACATGTTTCGAATAATTTTTTCATCTTACATTGCATCATCAGCTTTTGTAATATGGTTATTTTATTATGCAAGGGCGTAGAATGCCGTGTGAGATCCAAAAGCAGTATGGGCCCAAGTCGCTCTACAATTGAACCGAAATTAATTTAAAAACATCATTTTCAAAAAAGTGCGTGTTGAAAAAAAATGATATTTATCTTTCTTACGTCCAACATTTACCTGCTACGTACAGTGGGGTAACAGATTTCTGGGCCTGCAGCGGTAGACTATGAATTTATAGTTAAATTTCTTTTTCTTTTTTTCTACATACGATATAAAATAAAATTCGTTCTATTAGTAATAAAATCTTCGTAGCAGGAAGTTTGAAAAGGAAAATTTTTTGCTTGTAATTTTTTTTTTTTTTGCATCGATTTTCACCATTTAGTCAGTTTCTTCCCCTATGCTAATGATTACATGATTACTATTTGTCGTCTTATCACTTGAATTAGTGGCTACTTTTTTTATGCCTTCGCTGGGGAATCGAACCCGTCACTATACTATATATTATATAGCATATAGGCGAGGACGTTTACTTTATATATTTAAATTTTTTTTTTTTTTTTTAGAAATAACTTGAATTTGGTAGGAATCGATTTATTTGTCGCTATCAGGCTAATAATTAAAAAATAGAAATGAGTAGTAAGTAAAAAATCTTTTTTTCGTCTTAACTGAGTGCCCTTAATTGGCGGAGTACACTGGTTAATCGGCATAACTGTAGTAAAAAAAGAAGAAGAGTAAAAAACCGATTATTTTCTGCACAATCGCATTTAACTAATAATCGTACTAGAATAAATGTTTAATGTTTACATGAGATCAACTAAAATGAAATTTAACATATCGTCAATGGTATTTTTATTTAGCATAAACGGGTCTAGAAAATATTACACTTTATTTAGTTCATGTAATATTTACAGTAATTTATTATTCGTATTTTTAATATTTTTCAAATATTTAAATTGAACAAAATTAATTCAGTTTAAATAAGTTGAAATCTATTTTTTTTTTAAAACAACTCAAAAATTTTCGCGAAATTAACAATGTTCTACGACTCTCGTCACTTTGTAACGTGATTAAATTGGACAAAGAAAAAAGTTAAAATGATATCATAATAATTGTGACGTAGGTAAAGTAATATAGAAGTGTAGAGAGTTCCGGTACAAATTTTGAAGAAAAACAATGACGCAGGCTGAAAATATGTTCTAACGAAAAGTTAAGATGATATACGGGTATACTTTACTTTTAACAGTGTTATTTTAAAATAAATATTTGCACACACAGGTAAAATTATTAGTTGATAAGCGAGTCAAGTGAAAAGAAACTTTCAAAATTTTTATGATATATTAAATGCGCCACTCTAGTTTTTATACTTGAATACATGTGTAAATTTAAATGAAAACATACTTAATAAAAATGTCGAAACACACGAAAAAAGTGCATTAAAGACACACTTTAACAGGTTTTGCAATTCAAATTTTATTTCACTGCTTTCGGTCAAAGCTGAAATTAAAAAGTAACAAGATTTTTTTCGTAATTGGAAAAACATTCAATTTAAAAATCGTGTACCGTCGCATCTAACTTTACTTGTTATCACAGTGACAGCAGAGCAGCGATCATTTTTAACACTAAAAGTGACCAAAACCGAAATAAGGAGCGAGCACTATGTCGGCAGAAAGTATTGAAGGACCTTTCTTCTTTCCTATATATAAGTCCAAACAGTAAACTTCTAGGTGCAGGAAAATATAGACGATTTTTTGATTAGCCAAAAGAAACGATTTTTCTTAAGGCGTCTTTAGTTGTTCAAGTTTTATACAGTTCCATTTTATTTTTACTATATTAATATTTTACTGTGCTTCCAACTTGTTTTGTTTAATAAATGCTTCATCGTAAACCCTTTTTGCGTGACGCACCAAATTGTACTCAATTCTTATCTAATACTAAATGATCGAACGAGAAAAGGCGAAAAAAATAAGAAAGGCTGGTTGACTAAGTGTAAAATTAAAGTTGTCAATGGAGTATATAATTGGCGACGGAAAACCGTGTAAAGTTGGAGGAAAGTAGTAGAAGAAAATACGGTCCGCGAAGGAAACTAATTCATCAGTTATCGCTTACTGCAAATAGAGGGAACAACAAACTGGGGCAGCCATCTTGTAATTCAAATGACAGGTAAAACGCCTAAGTATATAGCGGAGAAAAACAGTTGAATTGGAAATTAGGTAATTAATTGCATGAGGAGAATGATGTAATGAAGTAAGGTAGTTGTAATTAATCTGTTTGGTTTTGGTTTTTCAAAGGACGTCTTTACGAGCAGACATGCAGAGAATGTAGGCTCAAAACAATCTCAGCGGACTAGTTAGACATCAGAAATTTATTATTAATTTTTGTCAAAATTTTATAGGTTTTTCTCACTCGTTTTTTTTTTTTTTTTTTTTTTTTTTTTTTTGAGTATCATGAAAAACTAATTGATCCTCAATAAATCAATAAATGTTCACTTTTAAAAATTTCATTATAAATATTCGTCCCTGCATGTTATATAAAAATTGCAGAAGCTAACCGGGGGGGGGGTTGTATTCTCATCACGCATACAAACACATATCATTGACCGATATTTATAGTCATGCACGAACGGATAATATAATGAATAAGAAAGGCGTTTTGAATCAATTGCGAGTACTGAGATCAATCCTAATTCGAGCTTAACAAATACGTCCAATATGAGGACAGCTTAATAGTGTGAATATTTTTAAAACTATATTTCTCGACTGTTTTTTTCATCCTTTTTAAACGATCGAATCAATATTTCTATTGCAGCTGGTTTTATTTTATCAGCTGACAATTGTTGGCCATTTTTTTTTTGTCATGTCCATTAATTTTATTAACTACAACACCCGATTTTTATATCCCTTATGAGGTATATTCCTAAAAACTGGCTAAATGGCGAAGGCTAAGCCAAAAAAAAAAAAAAAGGTATATTCCTTTTAAAAGTTCACAGTATCCTTCATACGCCTAACCATTGATCACAGTTGTGATCCGGCTGTCTTTTGCTCCATAGATTTACATGCACCGTGAGACTAAAATGTGGTCCAATTTGATATCATTTTTTTTTGTTTCCTATTGTGAAATATTATAAACATTTATGTTAAACTATTCTGGCATACACATGTGTCTATTATAAGTTCATCATGTTTTATTATTGCTCTACCGGCATCTATACATATAAATATTTACATAATAGTGTTGGTTTTCATCCTATAAATCAACAGATATATTCTATACACGACATAACCAGCCAAAACAAGTACATATATCAAATGTCGGCAAAGGAAAAAAAGGCGTGGTAGTGTGTTTCATCGAAAATTTCGCTAACAAGTATGTCGGATGTAGCCTAGCGTAGATTAATGTCACAGAAATCGGTGCTGGAAGTGTAGCCTTTATTTGGTTCTGTTTGGTATTTACGTTTTCACTTCCGTAGAGATGAGTCACAAAATGACTAGCTTGTACGTAACAATAATATTTGCATAAATATTTTAAGAAGTCTATATTAAGTTAAAAATCCAACTTCCTTCTTTAGTCTAGTGTCATCAACGACATGGTTAAATCTGTTGGTTAATAGCCTATCCCGGAGATTTGACTTGTTGTTAGAGCTATCCCGCGATAATTAACGCAGTCAAATTTATCTTTATTTTTATAAATATTCATAGCTATCGAATGTCTAAATTCATGTTAACGATATTTTGTCTTAATTTGTGAATCAATTTTGTACTTAGAAGAAGACCCCCCCCCCCTGGTATTTACATAATTCAGCGGATAATCACAGAGTGCTCTATTATTAAACATTTCTCTAATTACTTGTTGACCTTCTTCCAGCTGCAAAACTTCTTTTACTTGTAAATTAATCAGGCAATCGAGAATTTTACGAATCACATTCCAATTCACTTTATTGTTTTTATTCAGTAATCCTTGATGGAATTGGTTCTATCGCGAGTATATTGATATTGTCCTCATAAAGTAATAGTATTCTATTGCTGTTTTTGATAATATTCAATTTTTAACTGTACGCGCTGTTTCCAAAACATTGTAAAATTTCTTTTAAAATCTTTTTCCAATACAAGATTTGAGCATACATGTCTAGACTTGACTATACAACACGACTGCATGACACAGTTATACCACCATCACCATCCGTGAAATACGTGTTCTCATTCGAGAATGATTGTTTTCCGAAAATCGAATGATAGATGTTACCCATTATGCTTAACATCTCGAAGGTGGTAATGCGCACGCGCAAAAATTCTTATAGGAAATTTTTATCAATTAACAATAATAATTATGCCTAAAAATGGTTTTTAATTTTCTGTGCCAATTTTATTATTAAAATTTTACGTAAGTTTTCCTTCAAATTTAAATCTTGTGTATGTCAAATATACAGCTGACCTTTAAACAGAGTATTAGCTTTCCTTTTGTTGTTTAGCTAATTATTGTTAGATGAAAAATTAATAAATGCTATAATTTTGCCAATATTCGTTATATTTGAATAACAGGCTATACATAGAAGAATAAAATATATATATATATATATATATATTTGAAAAATTATTACCTTTTTCTTCACGTCACTAGAAGTCAGCTAAATGTTTTTCCTATTTGCAATTGTTCTGGGTTCGATATTTCTCGAAAGTCGTTTGCGATCATATATCGATTTGTTTTTATTAGGACTTTTAAATATTTTATAACAAATTATTGATGTTTATGCTTAGTTATTTCCGTGGGTTGTCAGTATTGTTGTGGGTGTAGTTTTTTCATATCGTTTGTTATATAAATATCTAATAATTAATGTTGTTCGACCGGGTGGTTTGTTGAGTATATAAAGTATAATAAAACTTTAATTAACGGAGAATGCAGGCTATAAAATGTGTTGTTGTTGGCGATGGGTAAATTATAATTATTGCCCGTATTGCATTTTGTAAATTACGAACGCGTTAAAATAATTTAATAGCTATAAAATAAAAATATATTCACTGATAATTCATTTTTTGATTATTTCAGTTTTTTCTTTTACATATTGCCTATTGGAATTATTTGTGAAATATAATTTGATCTTAATTATTCATTTTTAGAATTATTCCGTTGGTGCAATAGAATAATTTTAAAAGTGTGACTTAGAATCTGGTCTCTTTTTAATGCATCCGGTGTTATCAATTTAGTATACAGTACATACTTCGGTAGTACCTTTTGCATGTGAAATTTTTTTTACGAATAACATTCTTATTTTGGTTATTCATTAGAGTAACGTGTTATTGAAATCTGCATATTAGAAATAACGGTAAACAGAAGCGAAATGTAGCAAAATTTTAAATGTTGTTCTGTTGATTTTCGTTTGTTTCTTTCGATTTAGTAACGTTTAGGATGAACACACAATGAGATATAGAAAATTTTACGTTTAAAAAGGAATGTTAGTGGACAAAGTTTCCAGTTTGCGCAGAATGAGTTTTTCATATGAGATCAGATAAAATTATTCCATTTGTTCATACATTAAAAATTACTGCATTTTAAGATATTCAGTTTATATTCAATGTTGCTGATTTTGCGAGATACTTGTACAATAAAATCTGTCGCTACCATCTCGGAGATTAGTAAAATACTTTTCAGAAAAATGTAATGAAAATTCATTTTTATATTTATTTTAAATTTTAGAAAACGATTTAATTTCTGTATATTTTTAATTGAAACAAAAAAGATCAATAAAGAATTTCTTATATTTTAAGCTTATTTTTTTTTTTTTTGTTTTGTTTGACCGTCTTTTTAATTAAATTTTCCGAATCACCGAGTAATTTTTTATAACAAATTCAGCGACTGAAATTAAACGGTAGAAAACCCCTATTTTTTATTGTACTGCTTAGTGTTTTTTTTGGGATTGTATAATGTTATCAGAGTAAATCGGTTGAACGTAACCTTGTTCAAATGTAATTTAACCAGCCCGATTTTAATAAGTTGCCAGATAGGAACGTAATATTCGCATAAAGCGAGGATGCATCGTTTCATCGCTTTAAACAGTTTAAAAAAAAAACAATACTCGTATGTTTTGTAATAAATTTACAATTAAATTGTATGATTGCAGCGCCGTCGGTAAGACATGTTTGCTTATTAGTTATACTACAAATGCGTTTCCCGGAGAATATATTCCGACAGTGTAAGTATTATTTTTAAATATTAAGAAATTATTAATTGATTTTTATTTACGCGCCCAGTAATTTCAAAACTATATCTAGATTACCTCATTTTGAACCGATGTTGCGATGTTTTTTATGAAGGGGAACAACTACTTATTTGCCTCCTTATACTGCAAACATTTTTGCTTAATTTCCATTGTCGACTTTTGAAATTATCCAAACTTATATTCCTCGTCTGATGAATAATTGATAGGAAATATTTAATTTTTGCGCATAGGACGTAAGAGAATCTGCAGTTAAATATTTAACAGTTGTAAACGAATAAATCGAAAAAATGTGAAAAATCAGACGAATCGATTAAATTTTATTACTTAAAGATAAAAGGTAACAAAAAACTCAAAAAGGTCAGCTCTTTGTAAATAAAAAAAAGAGCAAATCTGTGTCGAATTTTGATGAATAATTACTATCAGTTTTCTAATTCGATGTTTCGCAATAGATCAATAATTATTTTCTTCCCTAAAATCTTACCTCGTAAATAATTTACTTTTGTAGAATATTTATTTATTTTATTTTATTTTATTTTTGCCAGTACTGCTTGCAGGTATAATATGATTTTCTTTCGGATAGCATATATTGGTGACAATTTTTCTACTTTCATCATTCGTATTGCGGAATTTAAATTCCTCGGTTCTTGCTTTGTTTTAATTTCTTTTGAGATGACAATCCAGATGTATAAGTTAACAATGATGCTGTGTATTAGCTGTCTTCTAGCTGGTTAACTAGAAATATGAATATACGATATTAGAGTGGATGAATGTAACTGGAGGAGTGGGTTTTAATTTAATTCAGACGTTTAGCAGTCAGAAAAATTCTGCATACAGAGATTAAAGAAATTAAAAAACAGAATTGCCTTGCTTGCTTAATAGTACGTGATAAAAATAAACAACTCCGTACATTATTATTATTATTATTATTATTATTATTGGTTAAAAGTTTATTTTTTTAAAGTTTAAAATGTTCAAACAATATTTGAGTTATTTATAAAGAGCATTGAAAAAACGATAAAAGAAATAATGAAAAGAAAAGATCATATATTGCTTGCAGACGAGAAAGTAAATAAGTGATTAACAGTGAGACACGTATGGGTAAAAAAAGGCTATCAGTAGGTGGAAAGAAAAAACTTTTGAACATGGATAATAAGACAGAAATGCTATTAGAAAAAAAATCGAATAAAGTAAACAAATGCAAGTTCACAAAGAATCAAAGAAAGAGAGAGAGTGAGAGAGAAATGAAGATTACTAGTGAGATTTTAATTATAGAAGAATAGAATAAAACTGAAAAGATGTTAATAATATCAATAAATGTAAATTCAACAATACAAAAAGAGGAAATACTGTCAAAAGATGCCTTGCATAAAGTAAAATAAACGAAATGAGATTAGAAGAACTCGAAAGAAATAAAAAGGCATAAAGGTTTGAATAAAAGAAGAAAGTACCGAGGGCTTGTTATTAGGCAGAGTGTATGTGTATATTTGTAAAATTGCCGGATGTTCAATAAGGTGAAAAATTATTCAGTTTTTTCTTAGAATGTATGGAATAATCGGAGAGTTTTGTTGTTTTGCTTTCTGATATTAAGTTTTCGTAATAGTCTGAATAATCTTGTGTATAGCCTGCAATTGCAGTTGTTGCTTGCTGGGAACAGTAATGTTTAAAGTTAACACGTAATAGTTTATTCCTTCTTTTTACTGTTTCTATGTATTTGATTTCGATAAAATTTTGATATTGATAAACCTGGAAATCTACCATGTATGAATCCCGTCAAGTGGTATGCTTTTCAGACTAATTACTAATTTCCAAATAGTCGTAATTTGTATATAGTGATTTAATAAATGTTTATACCGCGGCTATATTTTTCTTAGAAGAATCGTCCAGTATTGTAATATAATTTAATTTTCTTATAAATCGTATAATTTAAATTTTCAAAATGTTCTTTTGAACGAAAGAAGAAAAAGAGGAAAAAATCATCTTGACTTCTCTTTTTACAATGCACGGTTACTTCGAAGCAACAAAAGAGAGCAGCGCCACTATGTTTAATTGAGGGACGAATTTCTTTTTGAAATCAATACATATATGTATGTATACAATATATATATATATAACTTGGCCATTTTGGTCTAGCAAGGGGCTGTGCTCCTTGACTCCTCTTGCTTTCGTTTCTCTCTCTGTCTCTTCTATACTTTGTATAAAATGATCAAAATTTACAACGTAATTCTTACTGGCATCAATAAATAACATAATCACAAAAATCCTATCCTAACATTTAACTTTCATTATATAAAATTAAGACATTTTTTCGTTACATTTTTCGTTACATAAAATTGTGACATTTGTTAAATAACAATAACAAAAATCCTACAAAATATAACAAACGTTACATAAAATTGGGACATTTTTTCTAATGGGGGGTAGCCTAAGAATTACGTTGTAATTAAAACAGAAAATCTTTATGCAACTTACATAAATGATCTGTTGTTATTGTAGATTTGATAATTATTCGGCTAATGTTATGGTGGATGGAAAGCCGATTAATTTAGGACTATGGGATACTGCTGGTCAAGAAGACTACGACAGATTACGTCCACTGTCTTATCCACAAACGGTAATTATATATTTTTTCTTTCGTTCGCGATTTCGGGAAACAGCTGTAAAACTTGGCTCGTAATATATGTATGTCATATTTTTCTGTAGGACGTGTTCCTGATATGCTTTTCTTTAGTTAATCCAGCTTCGTTCGAAAATGTTCGGGCTAAAGTAAGTTTTTTTTTCGCTACAGTTATCGTTTGGGTATATTTTTAGATTTAAAAAGAAAAAGAATAAATGCTAAATACGCAATCTTTATTTTTAGTGGTATCCAGAAGTGCGTCATCATTCTCCGAGCACCCCTATTTTACTTGTCGGCACAAAATTGGATCTTCGAGAAGATAAAGACACCGTTGATAAATTGAAGGAAAAAAAATTGGCCCCAATCACATATCCTCAAGTAAGTGATAATCGTTTAACAGTTACGAGTTTAAAATTTTTATAATCAAAAGTTTTAACGAATGATTTTACGATGGGAAAAGGTAAGATTTAGAAATTTGCATTTAAAAAGCAAAAAGAAAAAATTACAAACGGTGCAGCTAGGGAAGATAGATGTCAGTTAAAGAAAATGAAGGGAAAAGAAAGAAAAAAAAAATATGACAAGCATTATTTTGAGCGGCGTGCTGAGAACTGTGTACATATTTTAATTTCTGAACTTCTAGTATTTATAGTTTTTGACGATGCATTAGTTTTAGAAGGGAAAAAGTACGCGAGAAATTTTGCCGGTTTTTTGGTAAAGCTTAAAGTAAAATCGTATCATTTAAGTTGTCAGTGCGGTTAGTTACTGAAAATTGTAGTGGGCAAAATTTTTATACTGACGTCGCAATTCAGAGGATGAAAAGGTAATTTCTCGTTGATGGGTAATCATAAAATGCCTATTTTTATGAAACGCATTTATTATTTTTTTCTGAGTATCTTTTAATTCCGTTGCATCAGTTTTAGTGTGCGAACCATCTTTTAAGAGCAACTATGGATGGAAGACGAATTTTAATTGGCCTTGTTTTTTATTATTTTTATTATTATTTATATTATTATTTTTATTATTATTTGCACTATTATTAAGGCAATTGATCAAAGCCTACAGAATGCAATAAATGGCTAGGAGAGCGGTAGTACATTGGCGCTAATCCAGCATTTTAGCGGTATAGCGATTGAAAAGTAATCCTCCTACCATTTTCATTGAATGGTAAAAATTGTCTACATCGTATAGTATAGTACGATCTCTTCCTAGTCGTATTGCTCGATTCCGAGTGTCGTGACTACCTGTTTGTACATTCCAGCTGTACAGATATATAGGTAGCGTCCATGGTAATTGTTTATATGCAGTACGAATGTGTACACACGCAAGAACTCGGAATTATTATTGTGATTGTTTGATTTGTCGATATACAAATGCAGTCCTGTGTGTGCCTACTGTGTACTAACCAGCGCGCATATGATGGTATGCACGTTTGCCATTGCCTTCCCCATGTGATGACTATTAGCGATTGTTTTATAATTTAATTTTTCGTCCCGAGACTTCCGTAACGGAAGCCAAACGCTCTAGCAACTAAGCTATCACGACGACTAATATAGTATGATACAAATAATAATTTTTTAAAGGTTAGTGAAAGTTGTTAAAAAAATTTAAAGACACATTTTTTTTTTAATTTCTTAAATTTTTTCATGGCCCTCTCATACTTGCGTAGATCGTGGATTTTAAATTCTCCAATTTCCGCGTTCTTTTTTCTTTTTTTTTTTCTTCAAGGATTAGTATGGGAATTTTCCATTTCATTGTAAAACAATAAAAAAGAGACGCAGAATTTATTTTATTAATTTAGTGTATTTCGATTTTTTTTTTTGTCTTTCCAAAATTATGAAACTATTTTAAGATTATCATGTTTCGTGCCATCGAGCAAATGCTATGATGTCTTCGAAATTCGAAATAATTTGTAATAGTGTTTACAGTTTGTTATTAATTTATTTATGTTCTCCCTACTGTGTTTATAGCCCTGAGGTATTTGATTTGAGATAATCGTTGAGATAATAATGCTATAACATCAAACAGTGGTGTTGTAAGTTAAAAATTATTAAACTGTTGTCTGGGTGGATGAAGCCCCGCCACTTTTTTTTTTTATAAACTTTCAAACAAAACAATCAGACACTAAGTTGTTATCTTTCGGCGAATTGTTGGTATTTCTGTATGATATATAATGATAGTCTATTACCGTAACAGTAATTTTCGTTCGAACAAAACTAGATTTAAATCGTACTGTTTTGCATGTTATAAGTATAACATTGATAGGCTGAATTTAATATTATTACCTGTACTAAATAAGTTAGAAAAAAAGAGAAAAAAAAAAGGTGCATCGCTATAATGTTTACTTTAAAATAACAATGCGGATTTTCGAAAACGGATTTAATTGTAAATTGATCGTTTAAGATTGAAATTCTAGGCGAGAAATATTAAGAGTGATAATCTCGTTGATTGATGTCGACTGTACGCTTAAGGAAGCCTTAATTAATTCACGTTGTAGTAAATCTGTAAGTTAATTCTTCCGATCGTTAATTCTGTACGTATTTCTGTGTAGGAATTTATAATTCGTATTCTTTGAAAAGTTTTTTCTGTAATTCATGTGATAAAAGATTCCTTACAATCGATCCTATTTACTCTTGTGTCTCAGTCTAAAACCAATTTTTCTATTTAGGAAAAATTACAAAAGCGATGTTTTATAGTTAAGAGATAAATTGATGGATTGCGAACTAGAATGAATTGTTACAACATGCTGCTTTTCGAAGGTATAGCACGGTATGTGGTGATGATACAAAATGGGCCCGTGAAAGCGGTATAAAAGACTACATTAGTGCGAACGCATACTCGCATTGAGATAACACAGGATCACGTTATAAAGATAAAGCACAACCATTCAACTTTATTCAGTGAAGTTTAGATAGTAATTGTCCACGGTAGGGGGTATCAGTTGCGTTGTTAACAAATTTTTGGGCGGAAAATAGAGAATTCATTGGTAACTCGTGCCAAAGAGCTAAAGAAGAAAATTAATAATTTAGAATTTAGTTATTGAATTGGTTCATTTTATTGTTGTTTAAATGGTAGAATTTGAAAGAAACGAAAAATTTAGATGAGTCTTCAAGTAGATTCCTCTATTCGTTGCCGAACATATATATATATATATACCTGCAAAAATAAATAACGTGTAATTATCGTGCGATCTCGAATTGTTACAGGAAGTCTATATTGGTTTGCCCGGCGGTCAACTTTCACCTATGTTAAAGATCATGTAAAAACTGAACAATACAATTTTTTTTTTTTTTTTTTTTTGTTACTTTCCGAAGAATTACACAAATAACTAACTGCAAATTTCGCAAATCATATTTATTTCATATGTACAATAATTTTCTTAATTTTTTATTAACAACTTTAGAAATTCAGAAAAAGGTACATGCCATTAATGTTAACTTTAAACAGTTATTTATGTTCTTTTTATGTGTTTCTATATTAAATTCGTTTAATACAACATGTCTTTTTTTTTTTTTTCTCTGATAAATACAGATAAATTCATACTCGTTTATTAATATTTATAAATACAAAATAAATAAACACTTCAATAAGAAACAAAAATAAGCGTAAATTCATTTATATTTAAATAAATTAAAATAAATATCTCAATTTAAGGGAACCTTTTTATAGCGTATCATCAGCTAACAACACAGAGTGTATTCGGTTGAAACTAAAACAATGCATTATTTATTTTAACGTATGATTTTAGTTTTATTTTTGAGTACACTGTGATCGATGATAACTGATCTATGCCCGAAAACGTTTCCTTAAATTGTTGAAGTGTTTATTTTAATTTATCAAAGTAGATTATTTTATACGTATTTTTGTTTGTTATTGAGGTATTTATTTCTATTTTACACTTTTTTTTGATAAGTTAAATCATTTTATTGACCGGATGGGGCGGAGTAGGGGCGAAAATTTACTAAATTGGGTGCCAGTTTTCTGTATAATGTTTTCGGAATTTTTTGTTCGTCGCAGTTTTATCTGTTTTAAGTACTTTCTCTGGTTTTGGCTTCAAGTGTTGTAAATATCTTCCAAATTATTTTGAGACATACCGGGCAGGTTAGGTTTTTAGCGGAAATTTGAGTAAAAAAGTAAAAAATTTGTTCACTCCTTTTAAAACAAGCACATTTCATTATCGATGACGTAACGAAGTTCAACAATACATTAAAATATATTGTTTAAAATGAATTAGAATTAAAAATTGAATACGCCAAACTAATCATCGCTGGCTTATTAATAATTTAAAAGTAATAATATCTTTGGTGACATTTTTTTTTTTTTTGCCTTATTTGACGAAAACCTAAAATAATGAAAAAGGAATTTCTGTACTTTATTATTATTATTATTATTATTTTTATTCTATTTCTTTTTTGTAAAGCAACGTATATTTTTGAGAATTGCAACGAGTTATTAAAAAGACGATACCGACAGCTCTGAAAACAGCCAGTGGTTTATGGTAATGGAACTACTTCAGAAGTTTATCGTATTTTACTTGATTGCTATTGATTCTTAAACGAAATTATATAATATTATGAGTTATTTCAAATTTCCGATGTCTGTAGTTATTTACGACTTTTCAGGGTTTATCGATGGCGAAAGAGATTGGTGCTGTAAAATATTTAGAATGCAGCGCATTAACTCAGAAAGGATTAAAATCAATTTTCGATGAAGCCATCAGAGCCGTTTTGTGTCCTGTATTGCCGGTAAAACCAAAGCGGAAATGCGCCATCTTGTAAACAATAATCGAAAATAACACAGCCGAAAATAGAAAATTTTATGACAGAACTATTATATTATTCCTCTCTTCCCCTATATTTTCTCTGTTTTATGAAGTAAACTTTTTTTTTTTCTAATGTTTAACATTATATTTATTATTATTATTATTATTATTATTTTTATTTTTATTATTATTATTACTATTACTATTATTTTTATTACTATTTGGTTACATAAAATATTTTCGGTTACGGTGTTGTATACATACACACGCATAAACAAATCGTCTAATGTCTTCTACTTACATTTAAAATCAGTTTTTTGTTGTTTTTTTTCGTCTTGAAACATCATTTAAACATTTAGCAATGCGGCAATTTTTACAATCCAAATTAATTCCTTCACGAATATCGATTAATTTAATAATTCGTATTTTATTTCGGATTTTCTCTCTATCTTTTTCTTTCTTTCTGTTTTTGTCTCCCAGCGTTATTCTATTTTTACGTCGTCACTTAGTTTGTTTACTTTAAAATCGTTAAGGTAATATGCAAGGAGTGAAATATTTCCCATGAATTCCTTTTTCGCGTCGTTGAAACTCTACAAACCTTCCGTTTTAAAAAATTTCAAGTTATCCGGTAGTTTTTGTATTTTTTTTTTTTTTTTTTTTTTTTTTTACTGTAAAGTTTATCATTTTTTATAGGAGCGAGTTGGAAGAATTTAAATTTACACTGCATATCTACGAAAAAACAATATAAGACAAATAAAATCACGGTTGGGAATTTCAAAAAGAAAACCTTTTGTATGATTTGTCGGAAATTTTTGAAAAAGCTTTCAGAAAAATTTATAATAGATTAAAATAAATCCAACTAAATTTAAAAATAATGGCATATAGAAGGGAAAAAAATTAAGCCATTGATATCAAGAGTTTGCCTATCACAGACAGAGAGGATATTTTTTATGGATAGCAAATATTTTGATGCTTTATTCTTCAGGTATAATTGTTATGTACAAACAACACTTCCTGTGTAATGCAACTATAGATTTGTTCGTTTTTACTTGTATAATATTTTTTCTTAATTTTGTTTCGGTATTTATTTTTACGTGTTCTTATCAAAAATTGAAAGATATAAATTTATAAATGAGACCAAATCATTGGGATCATCATAAAAAACTTTATAGATTAACATGTTTTTACATCATTCATGAAGGTAATGATTTCGTTTCTATTTCCGCAGATTTTTTCGATGATTGTTTCTCGTTGAATAGGTGTATATTGTAATGCTTTGTTAAGTCTAGACGTTTTTCGGTGAGCAGAAGTTTTGAGTAATTAATAGTTTCAGTAAATATTTCTCGCAACTTTTTTTTTTTTTTTTTTTGCTTGAAATATTTTATTTAACCTGTTTTCTCTCCAAGAAATATCTAAAATTCAATTTTGGAAAAGATCAGGATATGATGTATTTTGACCTTGAATGGCGATTTGTCATTGTCGATACAGCGAAAACTGAATACCCGATTTTAATTTTTCAGTACATGATTTTTCTGTCTTTCAAGTTTTTCTTTATTTTGCATATTTTCCCTCGGTGGGCGGGGGGGGGGGGGTACTCTGAACGGGTGTTTAAGTGCTACGTGAAAATAACAGACAGAGCATCAGAAACAAGATAGTATATGATATTTTCTTCATAAGTCTCAGTTACGTTTTAATCTAAGGTACATCAAGACGGTAACAACTTGAGTTAATTAAGCGGAAATGTAAAATATTCAGGCTATATGTATATCCTAGCTGTTGCTTACAGCTTTAGCTGTATAGCATAAATCTTTACCTATTCCTTTCTCCCTCTTTGTTTGAATATCTCTTTGAAACTTTTTTTTTTTTTTTTTATATCAATGTTTCTTTATTTAAATAAGAGTAGAATACGTTCAGTAGCAAATACAAGCAGATAGAACGACGCGACTAAATTGTTCAGTAATATTATTATGATTTAATGAAAATAAAATAAAATAAAAAAGATGAATATTTCCAAAAAAAATAGGAACTAAAAATCGAGTGATTCGCTCAGCAAAAAGTTCTGTTGTTCTTTGTGAACAATGGGTTTCTCTGTCATTCATTAAACTAATCTCTTTTTTTTCATGTCTCTTTCTCTTTCCTTCCTTCCCTCATTTTCATATTTCTTACTAAATGAATTATTTTAGCGTTTAACTTACTACATCCTATACTTGAGCCTCGTGGAATAATGTAAATGAATTTATTTCTATAAAAATAAAAATTCGTGTTTAAAATTTTACCCTTAATATTACTAATCTAATGAGTTAATAACTAATGGAGGAATAATTTTTTTTGCTCACGCTAGAAATTAATAAAAAAATTGTTTACTCTATCAAATGCAATTTACTTCTTTTTCTTTCTATTTCATTAACAAAAACTAAAAATGTATAAATTATGCACTTAAACCTTTCTCACAAATCAGTTTATACAAAAACCGTAACAAAACCAGTTCGTTAGTTCCTGACTTAGTGTACACAGGCAATTAGACGGGCAAATGTAAAAAATCAGTTTATTATTTTATTTATGTTTATATATATATATATATATATATATATATATAAAAAATAAACACTAGCTGTTGGTCACGGCTTCACTCGTATGTTAATACTTTGTACGTTCAGTTAAAGATCTTCTCCTTTCTGAAAAATATGTCTGTAACAATCTAATAATAAACAATTCTCACATTCTTATGTCTATCACGGTAAAACAGTGAACGGTCCTTAGTTCAGCTGAAGATTGTTGGTGCTTCTCTATGGCCTACATTTATCGCGATTTTTATTTTATTTTTTTTTTTCTTACTTTATTTTTTCACATTAATTATTTTACCCACGTTTATAAATTACGCCCCGTAAAGAATTAATATATTCATCTAAAACAAAATTCATATCGATATTAGCCTATAGATTTAGATAGAACAGACTTACTTCACTGGGTACTTTTGTGATGTAAATTGTTCAATCTTTATATCATAGCAGGGACTTTCCGTGATCTAAGATGACTACAGGCTTCGTCATCAGATCGTACAGTTTGCTTCGAGTTTCCTTGTTTCTTTGACCATTTATTAATTGTTTTACCTTTTCTTTAATACATAATGAACCTCATAGTTCGTCGAACATTAGTTATCGGTACGATAATTATTGATTGATGTGCAAATCGATAAATAAATTTTTTTTTATCCAAAAATAGGAACTTCTACTTACTTTTTAGTGAATCAAAAATATCTTTTCTATACAACACAATAATCGCTAAAACCAACACTATATCTTTTTTTTTTTTATCATAACATAATGAATAATGGTTTAAAATTTTCTTAAAAAATAACCTTAATTATTTGCAAAAACTGAACCGAAATCCGTCAGTAATTTTCGAAATTAATACGAACATACAGGTGGACAGATACATTTTTCGTTTTTCATTTATTTTTGCTTATTACATATTATGTATAAAATTTTTGTTTAGAAAAAATAAAAATGTGAGGTAACAATTAAACAAATTCTGTTTTAAAATAATCATGTAAAGTTAGATATGCTGTGATTTATAAAAAAAAAATATTTATTTACTACTTACGGTAGATCAGATTTTTTAGTTTACATTTAATATAAATAATACGTATAATAATAAAAGATATTAAATATACTAATTCATTTTCAGTTCTGTTTCTTGATTACAATCAATTGGCAATTACAATTTTGAGATTTTAAAAAAAAAAAAATATATTAAATAATATTAATATTAGAATGTTTTACGGGTGTAAAATACAAAGCTAAATTAACTATAAGCACCGTCATAATTGTGCGATCTGTATGTTGTTCTGTCTGTTATTTTGCCATATTCAATTTTGAACTTTTGACAGTTTCGTTTGATTTCTTTTCTGGTCATAATATTTCATTTATCGCTATTTCCGAATTACGGAATTTTCGATTAGAGTTTGTCTTACATTGAGTGGCTTTATTTTCGGTTGTTGTTGTAAAACCAGCCGTGTGCCGAATTTTAAAATTGGTCAGTAGTTTTTGGCATGGCCATAATATACGTACGCTGCCTAATGATTTAACCGATAAAAAATTATGTTTTTATTTCATTTTCGAGTTTGTATGTAGTTCCGAATTTTTTCTGCTGTTATTGTATTATTGTATATTTGTTTTTAACGCTAAAAGAAATTTAAATCATAAATATTTATTTATTTAATTAATTAAATAATTTCTCGTTTTATTAACAGAAATGAATTTTTACTATTGCGTCGTTGTTGTGCTGTTTTGGTAAATATGGAGCAGCTTATTTCAATATTTTTGATCGATTTATTTCGTTCTCTGTTTCCTTTTGTTTTGAAAAAAAATTGACGTATTTTATTTCCGATTAATTGTAATTGAAACATTACTATAAATTTCTACCGTCATGATTATTTCACATGCACTTCGAGGGTTGTATTTAGTGTCGGAAAATGGCCTAGAAAATGCAGATGATGCCCGATGTTTTGCTTTTATTGAAATTGTCGCGCCCTTGAGAAATACTAAATATTATTGCTGTTCTAAGCACTTACAAGTAAAACGTTTTTTATATTACAAAGTTAAGCAGTAATTAATGCTGCTTGAAAATATTTCGAATTACTCGATGTTTTCTAATGGTTGAAATATTTAATATGGTATGAAACCAAGTGAGGTAAATGGAAAAAAAGGGAAGTTCATTTATTTACGTTATTTGTTGTGATATGTTTCTTGAATTAAACAAAAAAAAAAAAAAAGGAACCGTGTGTCATTAACTAAAATTGTTGCAATTTTTTAAACTGTTTTTTCAGTGTTGTAGAGCGAAATATTTCGATTTTTTTACACGGCCTAATCTCCTGATAATGTGATTCTTGTAAAATACACTGAAATTACACATTTACGAATAGTACTGGGCCAAGAAAAAGATGGGAATGATCAAAAAAAAAAGAAATAAAAAGATTCATACTAAGAAGGTAAAAGATATCCCCCCGCGTTTAACAAAAACATAGGCGTTGGAATTTCAGGATGACGTAAGGAAACACGACTGAAAAGATATGGAAACGTTTTAGTTTAAAGTGAGAATTGTTTTGTAAAAGCAATAAATATTTTCAAAAGAAATTGATCTCTTTAACGGATAAATTTGTTTTGTTTGAGTTATTTAAAAATGTTGTTCGAAAATATCAATTGCTCTTTAACCAATGGCCATTTGATTTAATAAAATATGTAATTTAAAAATTATAAAAATTTAACATAATAAACGTAATATAATTTAATCTAAATAATCAAAATTAAAAATGACCATTTAGCCTTTGAATCACGCAAAAGTCCCCCTCAGAATCATTGTAAAGTGTTTGTGTCCAAACATTTTATTTATATCGTGTTTTTATTCCTCTTTTTTCTTTTTTAGTTACCAGATTTTTAAATAAAATAATCTATAGTTTAATTGTTAAATTTGTTTAAATTATCTAGCTTTGGAGTCGAAATTTTTTTCTTTTACATCCGGTAATAATTTTGTAGCACTGTTTTGGAATATTACAAAAAAAATCTATTTTTTTTTAAAATAAACTACAGTTCTTGCTATTATGTTAAGTTTACCGTTCATTTATGATTACATCATTTTGTTTATCGAATTTCAAAAATTTATTTAATTTTGAATTCGCAGAGCACTTTTTTTTTTTTCCTGTTTTCAAGAACAAGATTGAAAACTTTTATTTTTCTTTAATGAAATTTTAAATGACCTAACTTAAAAAACCGGAATCAAATTAAATAATTATATTCTGCTTTTTTTAATTCTTTTGAATGTGATTTTAGTTGACGTGATGGCCTTACGCGGCAAGTGTGAAACATGTTAATTATTTTTTCAAGTAGGTAGCGTAACATTAAGTGTCCAAAATGTATGTATCTGAATCATACATTTAACTAAGCTTATTTGATTTTTTGATAATAATAGTTGAGTACGTCTTCTATATTTTATTCTGTGTTAATATCGTGTACAATATTGTTATTATTTTATATATTTGTACATGTGTATAGATGGAGTTATCTTCGCGTTTTGTTTTTATTTAATATATTTCGATTCAGTTACCATTTTTAAGATTATTTCTAATTGCTTACACCCTATTTTTTCTTTCATTTTTTGATAATTTTTATTTTTTACATAAAAAAATACATTTGGATGTTTCCTTTGTAATTTTTATTCTTTTTTAAATACGCTAACGGTAAGTTATTGCATGGTGATTATTAATTTAAAAGAAATTTAACAGTAAACCTGCACAAGCGTTAAATAAGTAAAATTATAACTAAAAAAAAAAAAAAAAAACAAACAAGTCGGGATGTCGAAAATTTTTATTTTGAAAATTCGAATTATTTTGGAGCCGATTAATATGAATAGTGAACTCTTAAATTACTATATTTCAGAATCTGTTTATTTACCGAACGTTCCGTAAAGCTTAATTTGAAAAAAAAAATTCCCTAAATTTCACGATGATTCAAAAATTCTAAAATCATTTTTGTATTGCCAATCGGAGCTGCCGGCTTCGGAATATTAAGATTTTCGATAATATAAATGGATTAGATGAACGGTTTTTAATTTTTTACTTTTATATTGTGTATACTTAAGTTTTTCGTATATTGCACGATATTCATTCCGTATATAACTTTATTATTGTTGTCGTGTCTATATACATACATGCATGCATATATATATATATATATATATATATGTTATATGTATGTATATAGTATATTTTTTAGTGTACGACTAAGCGCGCGCGAACATTGTGAATTTGTAAAAATACAAAAGTGGTTGTTTGTCGTTCTTTTATACGTATAATACATATTTTTCATTACTAAAGTAGGATAATTTCAATTTAATTTACTTTTTAAACAATTCTATCGAATGTAGTATTTTTGTTAAATTAGCCACGCAGTAAATACGTATATTAAAAAAGTTAGAAGAATTGATATAAAGCTTAAACTATAAATTAAATTCAATTTTCAGCGTAGATTATTTATAATTTTAAGTTGCTAGCCTATAATTGGTTTTCTTTTAAAATCTAAACTTTATTATTGACTAACTGAAATTTAAATTATATGTAAAGAAATAATAATTTCAGATAAAACTATATTGCAATTACCTTTTTTATACTTTGACGATTTTATATGTTTTGCTGTGCTGAATGCTCTCTGAGATTAGTGCCGTTCTCGTTATTTATTAATCTATAGCTTAATTGTTTTAACTCATGACGTATGCACAACATATGCATTTCGAATATTTCAGATAGTGTTGGGTTGTTAAAGATAAGGTATAAGTTTCAATTTTTATTATTCAGCGATATATATTCATTTGTTTATTTGTATGTAAGTGTGTATCATGAAAATTGTAGAAATAACGCCAGAAATTTAAAGAAAAAAAGATATGTTTAAAATTTATAGGCAGTAGCTTGTTTTGTACGAATGTAATAGAAAATTATTTATTAGTTTATAAAATTTAATTTTATGATAAGTTCGTAAGGGAAATATTTAAAATTAAATTTACTGTCCGTTAAATCAGTGTTTCGCACAATTGTTATTTCTTTGAAAATTTATTGCATTTAATACGAATCTTCCTGAATATGTTAAATATCGTTACGTGTAAATGCAGAAATATTTTTAATAATTTTAGTTCGACGATGTCAGTATTATAATTATTCGTTTATTATTTATACTATTCATATATATATACACGCACATACGCAAACGTTCTATTTATTTGTCGCACACAATATTTATCGTAAATATGAATATTTAATTATTTAACGTGTTAACGAATGAGTGTTGTTAATGTTTATTTCACTGTATCGTACGTATAAATCTTTTGCGTAAATATCTGTAAGCAAAAGATGTTTTATAACAATATTTAAAATATTATCGCAGTAAAATACTTGTAACTGATGACGATAATGTATTTCGTTGGAATTATTCGACTTTTTTGTCGATAAACTACCAACTCTATTAGCGAAGACGTACTAAGGCAGGCGAACAAATTTTTCTTTTCCTATAAAGAAATAATGTACATAAAAAAAGTATTCACAAAATAATACATACAATGGCGTAAATATGTATATATATATCAGGGGCGGATCCAGTGAGACTTTTGGGGGGGGGGAATTTTTTTTTTGATTAAGAACTGTATTTCAATAGCGCTGTTTTTTACAATATGAATTTGCGTACAAAGGCGCCAAGCCAAGTACCGCCGTTAGGCTTAATCTTGACCTAGAACCTTTTTAAAATAAAACTTAAGTAATAAACTTTAATTTTTTTTTTATATCGGGTTTTTTTGTTGTGTTTTTTTGTGATACCAGCATTGGCTCAACTACATGAGCTTAGATCACCAACTCATATTCTGAGGCGATCGGAGATAGAGAGTATAAAGGAGAGTAGGAGGGGAATAACGGCTAGAGATGGGAAGGAAAGGATAAAGGAAGCATTGAAAGGGGTAGGAAGATCCAACGCCAAGAGTTCGGCATATAGATGAGAGCACTCGGGAAAAAGAGCAGGACATTCAAAAATGATATGGTTGGGGTCGCATATAAAGGGAGGATCAGTAGAGTGGAGAGAATAAAAGGGAGAGGGTGAAAGAGAAAAGGAAAAACGAGATGAGGGAAGGAGAGAATGACCAAGTCTTAGTCTGATTAAGGAAACAACAGTCGGCTTGAGAAACTTAATGCTACATGATCTGGTGGGTTATGTATCGTGTACTTATTTAAAAGACAATAATATATATATTTTTTTTATTTTATTTTATTTTTTTTTCTGAAAGACTCGTGTGACTGATTTCAGTTTGATCTACCATTTAGGCTAGATTGTCTTGTTCGGGTATTAATATTGAAAATTATATATGTGTTAATCTGCAGATTTTAAGTGTAATGTTTTTTATTCAATTCTTCTTTCCTAACGATTTCCCGGTGCGGGGTCCGTTTGGCAACACTGTCTTCTCCATTTTCTACGGTCCTCGGCGTCATCTACCCTAACACCGACTTCCACCATGTCGTTGTTGACAGAGTCTATCCACCGTCTTCTCGGTTTTCCTCGTGGTCGCTTTCCTCCGGGGTTATAATCTATTAACATCCTCACAGGGCTATTGTCTGTTTTTCTCATGATGTGACCGTACCATCGGAGTCTCGCTTCCTGTAATTTCAAACGTACAGGTGTAACTCCTATACGCTCCCTTATATCCTCGTTTTTGATATGGTCGAGGAGTGTGTGCCCAAGAGACCAGCGTAACATTTTCATTTCAGCCACATGAATTTTTTGTTCCATTTTTGTGGTTGTCACCCAACATTCAGCTCCATATAGCATTGCAGGTCTGATAATCGTCTTATAAATCCTCCCTTTGAGACGTATCGGTATTCTTTTGTCACATAATACCCCGGTTAGCTGCCTCCATTTTATCCATGCTGTTTGGACGCGGGAATCTATGTCGCATTGTGTATCCCCATCTGAGGTAATATGTTTTTTATTCAATTGAGTAATGTAAATCACTGTAGGATGTTATTTTTGTCAGTAAATTTTGGTTTTAAAATTAAGAAAGCGAATTTTTGAAAATTGCTCAAATCGAGGTTTCCTATATTGAAGTGTCTGATGTCGTCATACTTACTACAGTGAAGGATTACATAATTGGCGTTTTCAATTTCCCCACATACACATTTGTTATCTTCAGTAATTTTGTATTATTTTTTTAAGTAAGTTCCGAAGTGTCTGTGGTCAGTGAGGAGTTGGGTAGTGTAAAAGTCAGATGTTAACTGTAAGCCTGTGGGATTAGCCTGTGAGTATACCGACCTGCTGTATCACTTTCCCAGGAGTTTTGCCATATGGACATGAAATAATTTTTAATGTGTCTTTTAAGTTGTTTTAGCGACATTTTTATATGTAAGTCATGGTGGATTAGCATGTAGGAATTATTCTGAAGAGGATTTATTGGAAGCAAAAAATTCATTATTTGATAGACATGATCGTTAATATATTCCAAATTTTTATGGTTTTTTATAGTAAAAATGATTGATCTATAAATAATTTCTAGGTCTAGTGAAAAGACTCTCGTAAGAGCAACAGAGGTGCTGCGCGAAATTGTTCTATAAGCTCTGCAGGCGTTTATTAAGTATTTACGTTGTGTAGAGTAGATTTTTTGCTTTAGGGTTTTCTTTTTTAAGTGTTGGAAAAACACAAGTCTATATTTGTAATCAAAGCCCCATGTATTTCAGCACACTTTTAGGAATTGATATTATTTAGCGTCCAACTTAGATGTGGTGGAGTCTATGTGTTGTTTAAAGGAGTTTATTGTCTTATACAACTCCTAGGTATTTAAAATGTTCGACTACTTTTAAGTACTTTAATATTTTTCCTTTTTAGTTCCAGGAAGTTTGTGAAAAGGGACACAAAGCGTTTTTCAACTGAAAGATTAAGCTTCACTTCATTTTGACGGGCTCCGAGTAACTCAAGCATTTTGTTAGCTGTTCTTTCGAAATTGACTTTTGTATCGTCCGTTATTATGAATAGTAAGTTATCTACATATGCGCATAGGTCAACTTCTTGTCGTATGGTAGAGCTTAGTTGAATAATATATTCCAGAAAAGTGGACCTAAAACGCTACCCTGTGGGCAGCCTTTATTGGTTTCAGTGTTTGCACTATGATTACCTATTTGAAGAGTTACACGTCTGTTTTTAAGGTAGCAGTATATTGTACTTACCAATGGTATGTCTTTGATCAGAATAGATTTTAAATTGTCAAACAAAGTAGGATGCCAGCAGTTATCAAAGGCTCCTTTGATATCCACTCTTATGACAAGAACGCTCGATTTTTTCTTAAGGCTGCTGCTATCTTACTGATTGCATAATTCACAGCATGTTCTGTGGATAGACCTTGTCTGAATCCAAATTGTCTTTTATCTAAAAACTTTGTTGAGTTCAGATGGCAAGATATCCTACTTTTTTAATAGCTTTTCGTAAATTTTGCTTACAGTATTTAAAAGACATATTGGGCGATAGAATATTATGAGATTTGCATCTTTGTTTGATTTATAAAGTAGGATTACATTTGCTTCGTGCCAGGTTTTAGGGAAATAGTTTAAGGAGATGATTTTTTTAGATATAGGAGTGGAAGAAGTTTTGGATAGATCTTTTGGATTAATTTTAGTGTCTTATTTGTAATATTGTCAAGTCCAGCAGCTTTGTTGTTTTTTAAATTTTTTATAATGCTATTTCATGCGGTGGTATCAAGAGGAGTCCGTTGTTTGTTGCTGTCTTTGTCAGTACTGTCTAACAGAAAAAGAAAGGACAGGGAGTAGTTTAGATTCTCTGTCACATTGGTGATTTTATCGCCATTATTTTTTGTGAAAAATGGAATATTGTTTGGTTTGTTTGATTTCAGACACGTTAATTTGTTGCTTAAGTCCTATGGTCTGACATTTTCAGAGCAAATTTGGGGGGGGGGGGAGTTATATAATTACGTAATATCTCCTGTGGTAGGCAGTAGATTTGAGAAATACGTTGTTCCATAAAGAAAATCAAATAACGACCTCTTTAGAAATTTAAAAATGTTTTAAAAATACATAATTATTACAATTTAATTTAAATTTTATTTTATTTTTAGGCAAAAAATAAAAAATTATAAAATTCTAGCTAAAATGGTAGTTTAGAATTTGAATTGTAAGAAAGATAGCATTTTTACTAGACTTTACTTCTTTTTTATTTTTGTTAGTAATCCGATGTGAATTCTTTCTTTGTGAGCAAGTACAAAAAATATATATATTTATCTTTGATCTATTTTCATTTACATTATAAAATAAAAATTAAAAATAAATAAGAAAGGCAAAAGATCGAAGAGAATAGTATTAAATATTAGTTATAATTAAATCCATAGGTAACATTTATACAAATATTTTTTATATAAATTAAATTTCTCTGTTATAACAAATTCTTTCATAGTGGCTTTGAATATTGGGGGGGGGATGTTCCCTATCCCCCCCGTGGATCCGCCACTGTATATATATATATATATATATAGAAGGGGAAAAATCTGTTATAAAATTGCAGTCTACAATCTTGTTTGCTGTTAATTTTTTTTTTACATAATTTTTCTTTATTAATATTAGTTGCCTATTTTTCAAACACTAATGTCATAGCTAAGTGCAATAACTGACCTCTTGGCATACGCGGCTATGTAGTTTATCAAGTTTTACAAGATAAAAAACGAACTTTCACACAGTACAGTACTGCATGTATTTATTCTTCAGTTAAACAAGAGAAGTACTGACACTTAAAAATTTATCTCCTTTTTATATTGTACTCCTGGATCAATTTTATTATTCTTATTATTTATACCGCTATTTAGTAATCGATATTTCTTTTATTTGGGATCTTTTTTACATCTGTCTGACGAAAATATTATTAAACATTTATATTTAAACTTAGATTTTTGATTCCTTCGATGACAAAAAAAAAAGAAAAGATCATTATCTTTTGAAAACCTTTCGTCGATTATTTTTTCTCCAGATATAACTTTAATCGTAACATTGATGAAATAGATAATCTGTATTTAAATTGAACAATAAAATAACATGTTATCTACACTAATCATTATACACTGATCCGCTTTTTCCAACCGTAATATCTTTTCATAAGCTTTTGATACTTTAATATATTCACATGAAATGCACAGTTCCGTTACCCTTATTCTTTATACATGAGCGTTTATCGTACGACATCATTTCCTAACATATTTCCAGTGATATCACATTTTTTTAGCAGAATTTTCCTTTGGTAGCAATTTCGAAATAGCTGTAGATGCTTTGACAAAAGTGATATTTTTTTTGGTGTTGTATAGTACTTATTGTAATATTTTCATTTTCCCGTCTCGCTGATACTTGTTAATATTCATTTCTAAGATCCGCATTTCTATAACGTGTTTTTCAGTGAGTTACAAGTACGGGAAACCTTTCTTATTTGCTGTAACACATTTTCAATTCTTGGGTCCACACGCAACAAGCATGTCCTAAGAACAATCAAATTTAGCATAATTCAGAAGTTAAAAGAGATTATTTTTTTGTAAAATCTAAACTTATCGATGCTAAATAATTCAGTAAGTTGTTTTCTTTTTCTGTTTTTCTGTTTTTTTTTGTTTTTTTTCTGGTGAACTTGTGAGTCCGTATTTTTTGTTTACTTTAACTCAGACCATTTTGTTTAATGCGGCCAAAGTTTTTTGATTCTGTATATTTAAAGTTTTTTTTGTCGTTTAGGGATCAGTATATCGAAAATTTAAACATTAATTTTATATGTAACTCTTTTTAATAAAACGCAAACAGATATTTCATATTAGTACAATATTATATATAAATATACAATGAACTACGCTAATTAATGATGCAGAGAGAACAGACAATATGAAATAAATAATATATGTATGTAAATTTTGATCTTTTTTATATAGTCTCTAAAACAATAATTTAATCTCGGAAAGTTACACGACGTTAAATTTACATTAGTCGTATGCCAGCTTCCGTTTTTTTTTTGTTTTTTTTTGTAGGATTGATAATTGGCTGCGGTATGGCCAAAATTTCTGAGTTTTTGTATGATACAGAAATGCTCCCAGATACACATTTTTCCCATATTACGTCATTACTCAGCAGCAATAATCTAAAAGCGCGAGTTTATGAATGTACATTTACTTTAATATTTCTCGAATGACGAATATAAAAAATTTTTTTCTGACCATCATGGGAATTGCGACTCATAGATCCTCTTACTTCTGGCTTTGTTACTGCTCTGCTGAGGAGGCCGCGCTAGAAAAATTTTCTATTTGATGCTAGAATATTGATACACGGATTCGGTATTTACCTGGCGCGATGATGTCGAGCTAGAAATTATTCTCTGGTTAAAATCATTAATTTTCGATCTCTCGGCATCATCGCATTGTTCGTTGTCAGCGACGAATGAGACGTTTCCATGGCCGACTTTGTAATTTCCGATTTCGGTTGAATTTTTCGGCGGCACGTGTAGTGTTAGGGGTTGTGTAAGCGACCTGGTGTGTGCGTCTGCGACAGCAGGTTAGCGTCTGTCGGCAGCGTGAGCCGCGAGAGAAGAAGAATCAGAGACATTGCAGCATATTACACGTGATGAGAATAGCCTTATCAATTAAGCGTAAACCGCGTTTTAGCTGCAATTTTGTTATAATTCTTTTTTCTGTTTCTGTATTTAATCTAGTATGTTCGTCTCGTATTTCGTAAATATATGCGGTTGTCTGTTGAGGAATTTCATTTTAATTGGATATGTGGTCGTCCGGTGCTACTGTGAGATCTTCGCGCGGGCAGAAGCCCGATTGCTTCTTTTCATTCCAAATTTTTTTTTTTTTTTTGATAGATGATACATTTTTTTTAAGGCCTAGTGCTCCCTTCTTCGAGCAGAGCTTTTTGATTGGGACCATACGTGTGTCACGGGCGCCTGTTTTGGTTTTTGTTGTTGAAAATTTGGGTTCTTTTCAATATCAAAAAAAAAAGTAATCGGTGGATAATTTTTAATCGTCCGTTTGCACTGGTTACAATTTTATAATTGCTATTTAATTTCAGTTTCTGAAATCTTTGAGCGAATTTTCGATTAAATAATCGAAAGAATTGTTTTCGTCGTTTATTAATTTTTTCATAAAAAAAAACTGGCGGAAGGGATTATTTTTTCAAAAAAAATTTCCGCGATGGAAATTCGTTTATTAAAACACTAAGTTTTTCATTTTTGATTTTAATCGAGTTTTGAGATAGAAAGTAAACTTGTAGAACTAAAAAAAACTGTTAAACTATACACTCGCTCTTTTCTAATGCCCGTTCACTTTAACCATGGGTGAGAGTGACGAAATCGACACAAAAAGAAAACTGCGAGAATACAAAAAATCTGTTAAACTACTCGTGTCCTTTTCTAATGGCTGCTACTTGAACGTAGAGCCAAAGAGACAGACTAAGTACGCGAAGACCCACACAAAAAGAAGACGCCGAGAATAGTCGCCACATTAATGTTTCTGTTTCTGCTTTTTCTTTTCGTTTGCTTAATTTTAATCAATAACGCTAATTCATTCGGGTTAGTGCTATTACTACGTTTATAATTACTTGATTGTTTCTTCATATTTGTATTTTCCGCCAATTAGTAACTCTACATGCCATAAATTTACGACAGTTTAGTTTTTTATTCCGATTACGACTTTACCCGGTAAGCCTAGTCAATGCGTATTAGTATTAATTATAACTAATTGATTTTCAAGTTTATACTTTCTTTCTTCAAAAGCGTACTAAAAATTAGTGAAATGAAAATCACTTTTATAGCAAAGTAATTTTACTTTTTCATAAAGAGTTCACAAAATAAATACTTTTGAATTTATTTTTGCGTTCTCATTTAAAAATTTATTTCATTCCATAACAAGTTCCACTTCTGACGCCGGGGTGGTTTTCGATTAACGCACATTTTTTTCATGTATAATTATTTCGGTTTTATTAGATTAAAAAAATGGAGCCTTTTGTTAGAATTTTTATTTATTTATTAAAAATGCAGTATTTCTTAAGAAACTTACCGTTGACGCTTATACCTTAAATGATATGTTTTAATTCTCTTTAAGGTAAAAAAAAAGGCCATTTCTATTGTAGCTATCAGCCTTGGGAATGTAGCTAATATTTGTGCAAATTTTTGAATATATTTGGATGTGTATGTCTTTATATTTTCCGGTCTATTCTCTAACGTACACATTTTTTGTCGCCACAATAATGTACATTTCCGACATAACCACCAGCTCTGACACTTATCTTCCTGGTGTATAACTCAATGTCTTGAAATTTTCTATCTCATCTTGCTTTCCATTTGAAAATAAAGACTGAAACTTGGCCAGTAGTAGTTCTTCATGATTTACGAATCACTATTCTTTGATTTGATTGTAAGTATCCAAAAACGGACTAAATGCAGTTATCCTAAAGTAGTCGTCTTCCGGAGATTAACTAATCAGCTCTACTTCCTCTTGCCTATTTGCTGGTCGCGGCACTTTCAAATTTTTAGTCTCTCTGCTGTGACTTTCAGGTTTTTAGTCTCTTTACTATGAGACGGTTATTTCGTGATATATAGTTTAATCTCATTTCTTCGTTAAAACCGACAAATTTGCTGTATTTTTTATATCTATTTGAAAGAAGAAAAAAAAATGAATACTTTTACTGAGCGGTAATGAAAAACTAAAAAACGGTACTATTATTACGAAGAGAGGTATTATATAAATTCACCTTAAATAACAGATGGCACTGCAGACGAATGTATTTTTTGAAAATTCCATTTAATTTCGAAATTTCGCTTTGATGACCTTTCATCAATCCATCTGATTGTGAGTATCGGAATTTTGGATAAAAACGATTAAAATCACTTCTTTTTGGGATGTACCGTCAACAGTTTCAATAAAAATTCTGACAGCTTGAATTTCGCCAAAGGATTTGATATCGTTAAATTTATAAAATGTGCAAAACGATAGATATCAATGAATAAGCCCGGTTCAGTGTGGCCTGAACGCGGTTAAATTCCCCTGCCTTGTACGCTGCATCGTCGAGCTTTGTCCTCTTAATTATATTTAATATCTATGTTAAATGTTTGCAAATGTTCTAATATAACCGAAGTCATCTCCTGTTCTATCATAGCAACAAACTGCAAAAAAATCTTAAACTATGATCTAGCGCACAAATTGACCTTTAGTAATAGATAAGACTACCATGATGTTATTAATTAACATTTAGTAGCGTTAATTTTTTTTATTTATTTATTTTTTTTTCTGGTAAAACGGTCAATTTACTCTATCGATAATTTTTTGATTTATTGGGAAACGGGAAATTTCTAACATTCCGATAGAGTCCAAATATTGTTCGATTCTTTCTGAATTTCGTGTTGTTTAAGAAGTCTGTCTACGAAATTACTTACGTACTTGGAATTAATATATTATTCTACTTGTTCTGTTTCGTTAAAATTATCATATGTTGCCGTTTTATTCATCGCTCTTTCTTAGAGATTTTTTTAGATTTCGGATGTAACCTGATGCGGTTTGGCGCAGGTATATTTATTGCGTGAATTGAAAAAATTCACGTAATATTTCGAACTTACAAAACGCTAATAAAGTAATTAGGAAAATCATTTTCAAAGGAGAACTAACATTTATCTACCGACACTACAAATTGTAATAACGTAGTAAACTGAAAAAAAAAAAAAAAGTCTATATATATATATTGTAATTACGCGGTTGGCAACATCGAAATTCAGCCGATACTGTCGATAATTAATTATAACAGCTAATTTCGGTCTAGACGAGAAAGAGTACGGTAACAAATGGGGCTCTGGGAGAGTTCCGACGTATGACGGACCACTGTGTCTCGCACTGATGCAAGTCCTAGACGAGAATCCAATTGTTTCGAATCAGGCAAAACGTTAACCTCGCAATTGGACGGCGCAGGTTGGATTCGACGACGTAAGCAATTTACAAGGATTTTATTGTGTAAATAGATACCAAGCTTTAACATCGCAATTGTTATTAAAGTAAGTATGCTAACGTTAGTATTCAACTCGGCTACGACGAACGTTAACGATAATATAGATTTTATGTACACATTGTAACTAATCCATTCTGAGCCAGCGCGACAGAGAATTATAATAAAGCCTTGTTTTTGGTCACCTATGTAAGCCGTTGGTAATGAACCGTTCTGTTGCTGTCTCCATTATTCGTTTGCGTTCTTAAGCCATACTTTATTATCTTCCTCTCGTTTTCGTTTTTCGTTGGTTCCTTCTCCATATTGTCAAACGAAGAGCATGTTTATGCTGATCATGTGTTTATTAAGTGTTTATCTCTTTCTGATAAGCGTTCTGTTTTCTATTCTAGTTGGCTGCGAATTGGTCTTCTCACTCCATATTGCGCCTCGTATATCCTATCTTTTCCCTCTCCACACATTATTATTCCCATTATATTGATTACTTCCTCCTAACAACATTTGATATCGTATGAAGATACATAATTGACTCCTCCCTTTTCTAATTGTTTCCGTAAAGGACCCTGGTTGACGAGCCCAAAATATAAAAAAAAAAATGATTTAAACGGAGTACGTCATACTGAACTCAGCCTAAGCTCACACTTAGGTCAGCCGTGCGAAGAATACAGTTTTCATGGGTGCATGGTTCGTATAGGTTGTCTTAACTTTTTAGTTCTCTTAAAAGTATTAAAATTAATAGCATAATAAATGAAAAATAAATAAGTAAAATAATTTTACGAATTAAATTAAGTTTGACATTATTCACTGGTACTTTAGTAATGTTCTTATAAAATACATACTACGTAAGAATTAAAATAATTTTTTTTTTCTTTGTTGAAAACAACTTATAATAATTAAAAAAAAAAAAAATCGTTTTCTTTTAGAATGTCGTACACTATGTTTACGACATTAAATAATTACTAAACACACAGTAAAATTTTGCCAATTCGTAAGAATCGAAAAGAAAAAAAAACGAAGAAGAAAGATGTTTAACGTTGCAAAAGGAATGATGTTTGAAAAATGTTAATTTTATTTTACGATCGGCCGATATAAACCACATACGACTATAAAGAATAAAACAGTAATCTGAAAGATGTCAGTAGACAAAAAAAGACTTCCCTTAGATCATCGTCGGTAGTATGAGAAGCGGTATTCCCTAAAAACTGAATTGTCTACTACATAAATGTTAATAATAGACCATCAATGACTTGGCTAGCTACCGCGAGGCGTAGTTGATTAGTTAATTGTGCTTTGTTCGCATAGAATGTTCCGACGTCGCACATTGTAACTTCTAAAAATTTCACTCTGGCGCTGGGTTAATGCGCCCGGGGAAAAAAAAGAAAAAAAAAAGAAAAAACGCCAATGAACAGCGCCAGTGATTCTTAATTGTTTTTCAATGTTCATTTTGAATTACGAAGGCTGCGTGTTTTTATGATAGTTGAAAAGAAGTCGCAAGAATTCGATAGTAATGAAAAGAGGGGTGTTGTTAGTCTATAAAAGGCTCGTGATAAAGTAGGCAAAGGATGTGAAATGACAAATCATTTTCAACAGCCACTATTTCGTATTTCAAAACCGTTTTTATAATAATTTCATAATTCATAATTTTTACTTTTTATTTCTAGATTAAATTTAACTTTTTCCGCTCTCGTTTTTTTCTACATTTATTAAAATGAAAAAAATTAATTAAAATTGTTAAATTATATTTTCTTAACTATGGGATGTATGTATGCAGATTGTAACAGTTCAAAATTAAAAGATCAAATACGAAATAATATGGCTAAAGAATTAAATTATACCAATGGTGAGTAATATCTTGTATTATATCTAAATAAAGTTTCCTTGTACATACTACTGTTTGTGAAAAAAATTCTATACGCATACTAACAAAATTTTGTATAAATTTCATGTATTATTATATTCGTGTAATAAATATACATATTGTATATTTAACTTTCTATCATACAATACCATTTTTTTTTTTTTTTTTATACATAAATGCATTAGTAATAAGAAAAAAGTGTTGAACAGTGACAGTATAAAAAAAAAGACATTATAAAATGGAAGAAAAAAATACATAATGAAATAATGAAAGTTAAAAATTTCCTGATTCTTCTTAGCTTTGATATGACATATAACGCGAGTTTGTAAAGCTCAAGGTTGCACTCATTGTGGTCTTTTACTTTTACGCAATATCGAGTACTCTGACATAGCGTATCGTTTTCCGCATATTCTTCTTTATTATTCTTGTTACTGTGACATGGTGGGAATAATTTTAATGTAACATTCTCTTTTAACTTGTCTGGTAAAAATTCGTAAACAACCCCGGCACATTTTGGAAATAATGTAATTACCATTTTGTTGGTAGCTGTAGTAAATAACTGTCTTAAATCATTTGTATCTATGTTGTTCACGATCATCAGTGGGCGAATAGCATGATACCAGTTCTTCATTGCCACAGCACAGTGAAAAATAGTATTTCCATTATGATGCTGACACGATATCGTATATACTGTAAAGTATTTTTAACGCAAGTTTGGAACATTAGGTAACTGAAAGTTTTTTTCCTTATCAACCATTTCATAGTTCAGGTTAAGCAATAGTTTAGACTTTTCGTTTAGTTGTGATAAAATACGTCTTGTGTATATATAGTGAAAATGTATAAACGAGCCCTCAGCTTCTGATACAATATGATGACTATTTCACGTGTCATGAATATTTCTTCCCGATAGTGGAATAGGGAAGAGTTATTCAAATAATGACTTACCGGACTGTATTGTAAATGAGGCAAGTCGGATGTAAACCATGTCCTGGTGAAAAGTGGACTTCTTTTACGAGTACGAATATAAAAAAGACTGAAATACCAATTGCAATAAAAGAAAAAAACGCCGGTGCACTTTTGCATATTTTATAAGCCTATGTATGCCATTTTTTAAAAATTATAATAAAAAAGGCATTTTTCTTCATTCCCTAATCCAGATTCGAAATCAAGAAGAATTTGCTCTTTAACGGTCATCTCCAAACTGAGATTAGATATTATTTTTGCTATTTCGTAATTACATTTAGTACCTTAATCGTTAACGGGTTAATAGAATTTTCTATAAATTATGTTTCATATAATGTATATGAAAAAACGTGTACAGTTGCTAATGTTGTTTAAAGATAATCATAATTATGTATATTATTAAGAAATACATTATTTTTTACTTCTTTAAGGCGTTTTTATTAAATTTTAGAAAATTATTCGAATCTGTTCTCAAGAATCGTCTTGTATGGTGGTTGGAGTCCAATTCTCTGCTGCCAGATTGCTGTTTTGGGTTTGAATCAAACAGAAGCTCCATCGAGATTACCTTGTCTACGTCGTGTTGTGGTATTTACATATAAACGATGAACTAACGATATTTCGCTTTTAAAGAGATTCAGTTACCGATTCCGGTTCTGCCAAATTCCTGGGTCGAGTATTAGAGCAGAAGTTTCTGTGGAAGGACCATATTCAGCGGGTCTGTTCGAAAGTCTTTCAGGCTTCCAGCTTATTTTGAAGGCGTTACGGAATACTCGGTTGAGTGGTGACCCGTTTGTTTTAAGAACCTTATATTTATCTCTGGTAAAATGGCGGATAGATTACGGATTTCCTATTTGCGAGAATGCAGCTCGAGTTCACCATTAACAAACTTACTAGGATCCAAAACTCGTGCTTACGTCGGATGTTTGGAGCGCTTGTAGTTGGTTTGTGTTCAGAATCTCGCATCCCACCGATCTAGTTAAGATGTCAGCAACTTGCCAATCGGTTTTTCCTTAAATTCGCATCCTTCTCCAACAATTCCTTATTCCTCAAATATCTCGATATTTTCCATAAGTGGAAATTTACCGCTAAAGCCCTTCCTTTGCTCGCTCTCTCTGCAAAAATGTTTTACCCTTACGAATCTCCATTACTTATCTACCTTTTTCCAGTATTCTCGCGGCTCACCTTCGCCGGTAATTCGACAGTGGATTTAGTATCCCATAAACAAGGGCCTTAAATAGGTCCTGTTTTCTTTTCGGATCATATGTCTATCATTGCGGACAAATGGTGACCGGCATTCTTATATATATATATGTATACACTGATGGACCTGAAGGCACTCAAAGACCGGTAGGATATTCCGAGCAGAAACGTGACCAGGAAATTCAAATTACCGTTGGCATGCTCGATTTTCACTGCCGAGGCCTTTCCTATTGTAAGGGCTCTACGTTTCCTTCGTGATTCCAACTGTAACGATAATATCCTAATTTTATATCTGACTTCTTAAGCTGCCTTAATGCCATATATTGAACTTCCATGCTACCCAAGGTGCCTATTTTATATTTGCACCTTTAAGAGAGGTACACATCCTTCGTTTAAGGAACTTCATAGTCAACTTTTGCTGGATTCCTGGGTACACTGGAATTCTTGTCAACACTGTCTGTGATGAAGTCGCTAAATTTGTAGCACGAATTGGCAACTTGTTTGCATTCCATATACGGATCTCCGTTCAACGGTGAAGGGGCACAGTTGCAATCGGATTGGAATGCACTCCGCACTAGTGTAAAGCCAGCGATTTCTATAAGAGCATTACTCCAGTCTCAAGGAAGCTTCGTATTTTCCACAGATGTTTGGCGCTCTAATATCTCGGCACACGTGATCATAACGTTGACTCGGCTTCGTTTAAATCACAGTGTCCTACCGGTATCAGCTTTACGAATGAAATATTTTTTTTTAATTTTCCAATAACAACTAACCAGACAACATTATTTAAAGTTTCACCGTCAACTTCAGTAGTTATGTCTTCGCCGCCATCATAAACATTATTGCGTCATCACAGTCTACTGCATTATCGGATGGATTTTGTTCTAGCATGAATTCAGCTACTAATTCATTTATGTCGGTACATGGATCTTCCACATGCAATTCCTCCTCTATTAAACAATAATCTGAGGCATTAATTGGAATTTTTTTTGACAAACTTTGTCCGTTTAACAGAAATCGAATTTCCAAAATCATACTTATTAAAGTGTCCGTAATTGGGAAGGTCCGTTATTAGGGAATATTTTTATATCGTGTCTTATGGGAAAATGCTAGGGATTTTAAAATTGTCCGCTATTTAGAAGTGTTCGTTAGTAGAAGTTTCACTGTATTTGTTTTTGCGTCCTTTTTTTTTTTTTTTTTTTTTTTATTTATAGGCTAGTCTATTTATATATGCAGAGACATATTCAAATTACTAAATTACTTTACTCAGCGTAATTAACAAGAACACGATTAAATATTATATATTATACAAAAATAAATACAAAACGCGTTTAAATAAATAAATAAATAAATAAATAATTCTTAGAAATAATTCGTTTTAAATTAGACGTAGGGAGTATTACGCAGTAAATATGATTTTTAAATCGTCGCGTTCAGAGTAGATCGTTAACGTCTACGATTTGGTTTGTTGCTTCGACGTTGCGTTCGATTGCTGCAAAATCGATTTAGTAGCGGAGGTCAATTTTTGCGATACCAAGTGAGCGATATTGCCTGATCGGCGCCACAGAAATTCTCTCGTGCGATCATTGTCGTCCGGAGTTTCCACTCGCATCTGCGAAATATAATAACCACATCAGAGTTGTACAATAAAAATATCTTACTACTGCTCGTTGTGAATCCATTCCTACAACGGACATAATATGTTGTTGTATACATAAATGTCAATAATATAGTCAGTGGCGGATCCACGGAGGGCATAGGGGACATTTCCATCCAAAAAAAAAAAAAACCTCGATGAAAAAATTTGTTACAACAGAGAAACTTAATTTATACTATTAAATTGTTCTTGGTATAAATGTTGCCTATCGATTTAATTATATAATTAATATTTAATACTGTTTTCTAGTAAAACTATTAATGTTACGTTTTTATTCTATTCTAAATGCAACTGTCTTCGTTCTTTTGTCTTTTTTATTTATTTTTAATTTTCATTTCGCAATTTTAATTAAAAATAGTTCAATGACAAATATATATATATATATATATATATATATATATATATATATATATATATATATATATTTAAACTTGCTCACGGATAAAGAATTCGGATCGGATTAAAAATAAAGAATAATTAAAGTATCTAATAAAAAATACTATCGTTCAATTTTTTCTCGTAATTTACTATTTCAATTTTCTAAACTACCATTTTTTAGGTAGAATTTTACAATTCCGTTTTATTTTTCACCTAAAAGTAAAACAAAATTTAAATTAAATTGTAATGATTATATATTGTTAAGAAATATTTTTAAATTCCTAAAGAGGTCGCTACTTTATTTTCTTCATGAAAAATAAGGTATTTCTCAAATCTACTGCCTACCCCGTATAAGATTTATTTAATTATGTAATTTCCCTCTCCAAAATGTTTCTCTGGATCCGGCCCTGATATAGTGAGGATAGTAAGACGATTGAAACGATAGCCGCTGTATCTGACATCGTAACGATGGCGAAGTGGGAAAAAAATTCTTATGAACACCTGCAAAAGTCGCAAATGAGCTCGAAGGGTATAGTTGGCGGATAAGCTTGCGATGTCGATACTTTTCGGAGATCATTTTGGTATCAAATAAAAAAGTAAAAATGACACTAAATTTCAGCCCTTAATCTCAAATATTTTCCGGATTATTTTAAAAAATACCTTACTTTTAGTTATCATTATTTTTTTGTCAATAGTAAAAACGAAAATTAACGAATGGTGATCCTTTTTTCAAGTGTTTTTCGGGAGTAATATGATCATAACATATTTTTATGATTCTGATAAAATTGAAATATATTTTTTTGAACAGTGTTCCTTCATACAATCACCAAATTTTAACGTCTTTTTTCCCGGATTTTTCCGATTTGTGCAACATTGTGAAAAAGACTAAAAACTGATTTCTGCTACAAAACTTTGTGTTGCTTAGACGTGTACAGGAATATTGTGCTACGTATGTATTTACTAGATTTTTTAAATGCGTCTTATACAATGAAGATAAATTAGTAAATGTATAAAACTAAATAGAATTTTGGTCTTCGTGTCACTATCCTCATCAATTACAACAGTTTCCGGTATTGTTGAAAATACGACTGTCGATTTTACAATTTTTAGACGATAATATTTAGCACCGTTCTTAATTTATAAGGGAAGTGAGTAGTCGTGACATTTTAACTAGAGAAATTGCTAAAACATAACTAAATAATAGAAAAGATTCTGTTTTAGTCGAGAATTAACCGGTTGTTATGGCAGTTTATCGGGAAGATGTTATTTAAAATAATAAAGTACAAGTAAAATATATAAAAAAAAAAAAAAAAAAAGAGAAAGAATTAATAAAATAAAAAAATGGCAGAACCAAAATATTTGCGCGATTCCTAGTGAATACTTTTTGCATGAATACACAATATTTGCATTCGCCGCAGCGAATAACTGGCAAACTTTGTGCTGATAGACAGCATCTGTTGTGGAAATTGGTATCAAATGTTGTTACCGATCACCGCTGAATAATTTAAAACTGATCTCTAAAACTAATTATCAATTCCTATTATCAATTTTCATTTGAATATTTTCTTATAAAAAACTAAAAACTTATGCTTTGCAAAGGTTCCCGAAAAAGGTCAGTTTTTAACATTTTCCACAATATTGCACTAAATCGAAAAATTTAGGAAAATTCCTGAGTACAGCGTAAAAGACGTTAAAATTTCATGATTGTGTATGAAGGAACACAGTTGAAAAAAAAGTATTTTAGTTTTATTTAAGAAAAAATAGTGGTTTTACATTTGAGAATTGTAAAAATATTTTATTGTCATATCTTCTACTTTTTAACATTCGAAAAAATTGCGTTCATAAAGAATTACTTAATAAATTTTCTATTGGACGTGCTGTAAGTGTTTATCATAAGACTAGCTTTAAGAAATTATTTACCTGTTTCGGTTGCATCACTTTAATCGAATTCAACGAAGCGTCTCCACCGTGTATGACCTTAAGGTTCAGCCTGCCGAGCATTTCTGCTGTTGTGGCGGTTGCACTTCGCACCTCCTTTTTAGCGCCTCGACCAAACTGCAAAGACAACAATCGTATAAGTTTTATTTTTGTTTTTAATTTTTTTTTACCGTTTATCTGATGTGTTCTGGTGTACGTGATTGGGCAATTTTTTAGTCCTACTAACCTCTTTTTCCACTTTAAGCATCAGTGGTCCGACTAGAAATTTTGACTTAACTGTCGTATGGGTGCTTAGCACGTTCACCGTAACATCGCCGTCTCTTCTAAGAGTCGATAGGCCGTAAAGTGTGGCTTTTGCTCGAATCGGTTTGTTCGAAGTACTGCTTGTACTAGGCTTTACACCTTGCTGAAAGTTAGAATACATATATTTTAAACGTTCAGTTTACATCTTCAGTATAATAAAGTATTATTTCTTCTAAGTAAAGTAAGTTAATTCATTTTATAAGTAGCACCGCAGTAGCCTAGCCGATGATCACGGATCCTTCTCTCGTTCCCGATCCAAGTCACTCCCAGCTATATACCTAATCTGAAATTGAATATTGGTTATACCAGAGAAATTCTCTGAGGGAAAGTAAAGGCGTATTATCTTAAAAGGAAAAAGGAACTGGTTTAGCTCCTCCCGACAGTGACGTTGTGGTTTGGTATAATTGGTAAAGCTTCACAATCTTCGACTCCCTATCAAAGGTATGAGACATACTTTACTTACCAGCAATTTATTTTATATCTACCAGAAAGTTTTAAACAATATTAAAAGATTAAAAAATATCTTTAAAACAAAAAAAAAAAAACTATTCGTGAAATAAAATCATCGGTTAGCTTAATTTTGTGAAAACATCGGGTAATTTCCCGGAAGAACATAGAAATCGGTTCCTAACGTTTTCCGTTGATTTTTCATTAGAGTTATTGTAAGATAGATTACAAATACCGAAGATAGAGGGCACTTCAGATCCATTTCCCATATTCCTTGCTTGCTTATTTTTTATATTTCGGTAGTGTGTATGTGGGGGGGGGGGAGAAAATTGCTAAATTAAATGTGAAAAATAATATACTATAATTAAACGATAAAAAAGTAAAATACATCGGTTATTTCATTGTAATCATGAACAAAATGGTCAGTGTTTTTATGTTCTCTATTTTGTGTAATTATATGTGTTTTTCTTTTTTTTGTCGTATTTATTTAATTTAATTGCCTATATTATTATTATATGTTTGAAAATATGTTCTCGATAAAGAAAACTCTGTATGTCATCTGCGAAGAATTATTTTTACGCACATTGGTTTCTAATAAACGAAAAAATGACATGGAAGAATTCTGTTAAATGTAAAAAACTACGGATTAAAAGTTGAACTAATCGGCCATATACGACCGAGAGATGATTTGTTATTAAAAATTTCGTTCGTAATAAGAGGTACATAACAAAACTGAGTTTCGTTAAAGTTTATTTATTATTAGATTTGCTCTTCATTTTGAATATACCCATTGTACCTAAATATAATTACCTTCAAAGGTTTTCTGGCTTGTTGGGTTCTTTTACGTCTATGTGAAATATTTTCTTTCGTTGCTTGTTTCGGTTCTGCTTCCATATTTTCAGTTGAGTTCGTAACTGTTGTGAAGTTTTGCACCCTGAAATTGAATAATCCAATTAAATACAGTCGCAATAATAAATTAGGTTAAAAACAGATTATCTGGTTTTAAAAATATTAATCATTTATAAGAATAATAAATTTTCTTTTTTTTGGGGGGGGGGGCTGGAAGTTTTATTAACTTCACGTAACACAATATGCACTAAATTCGAACCCAACTTCTGTCGAGCGCAATTATGCTACAGAAATTAATTGTAGCTTTTTCCGTGCCCATGTTTAAACGGAGCAATTTTTTAATTTGAACTCTAAATCAATTTTTATTTTCCGTACCATTCTGTAGCGTAGATTCGAGTTTGTTTAATAACGCGCGCTGACATTATTCGTATAATTTTGATTAACCTCAAATGGAAGAGAAAAAGAGTAAAAAACGAAGAGATCAGAAATAAACGAGATATTTGGACACCCGAGAAAATCTAGATAATGACGAAATAGTCTAAAGAAAGAGCGATGGTTTGAAAGAGAAAGAATGGGAAGAAAGTTTTATTTAAAAAAAACTATAAAAGGTAGAATATTTGCGTATCATCTTTAATTAAGGAAATATGACAAAACACAATATTCTGAGTTTATTCTTTTCATCTTCTTCTTATTAATTTACTTCAATATTTATTCAATGTTCGTCAGTTAAAGTACTCTCTTATATGTACGATGAGAAGCATCTAAAATTTTTCCTATGAGAAACCGTTTCGTTTCGAAATATTTCTGAAATTTATGGACAGGCCCGGATTAAGTGTATGATAGGCCCAGGGTAAGAAAATATCACGGGCCCTTTTCGGAAGTGACAAAATTATCAATTTTATAAAATAACTAAATTTTTTTAAATTTAATTTAATTATATTATTTTGAATTCACGAATTAACATATACATAATTATTAATGTAAACGAAACTAATTATTACATAAACAATGGGTAGAATTTTCGTTGCCAAAAAAAAAAAAATATGTACATATATACAGTGAGAAACGAATATATTCGGACACTAGGTAATTTTTTCATTTTTGATTAAAAAGTTGTATTTATGCAATCTTTTTGAAAAAAAAAAATATAAGGGCATGTTAGAACAAAGTATTAGGTAATAGAGACAATAAAAACTTTCGATGCACAATAATAATAACAAGCGGAAATTTGAAACAAAATAAAAGTGGTCTATTTAAGGCGTAACAAAAATAATTGGACAGCTTCGATAAAACTCAAAAATTCAATTTTAAAATCAACTTCAATATTTTGTCGGTAACCCTTTCTGTTGAATAACAGCATTCATCCTCCTGAGCATCGATTCAACTAATTTCTCTGTAAATTCGGGTGAAATTTTTGGCCACTCTTGCTCGATAATTATTTTTAGCTGTGTTTTACTTCTAATATTCGTTTTCTGAATTTTTCGATCCAAGTGGTCCCACAAATTTTTGATAGGATTGATGTCCAGTGATTGAGGTGGTGTTTTCATGACCCTCGGACAGTTGTACAATAGCCGCGACCGCGCTTTGTACGATTTATGCTTAGGGTCATTATCTTGGTAGAACTTGAAACTGTTTTCCAGACCCAATTTTTCGACACTACATTTCAAATTTCTTTTCAGAAAGTCGACGTATAAATTCGTATTCATATTACCTTCGATAAGCTCTAAGTTACCGACCCCAGACGCGGCGAAACATCCCCACACCATAAGACACTTGCTCCACCAGGTTTGACTGTCGCGTTCTTTTTAATTGTTTGACGGATCGTTTGTGGGTGAACTTCAATATTAAATATTTCCAGTAGTTTCGTAGATAATTTAGGCGCACTAATTGCTGGATTTTTCTTTACCTGTCTCATTATGAACCGCTGATCACGTGTTGACAATTTCTGTGGTCGACCTGTTTGTGGAACTGAGTCTATCCCATCTCCTTTTTCAAACGTTTAATGATGTCGCCGACAGTGCTTTTTCTCATATTTAATAACATTGAAATTTTACGAACAGAAAATCCTTCACTATGATTACGAATCACCAACTGTCGTTGCTCAAAAGAGGAGTTATTGTCTTTTCGAGGCATTTTTTTAAATAAATTTTAAACCGAACGTAAACATGAATGTAAAATGTCAAATGTCGATCAGCGGCTCATTGAACAGGTTGCCTTTGGTATGAAATGACTCACCCCTGGTGAACGCGCATCGTTGTCTCATGGAAAAACCCAACACTGCTTGACGTACGTACGCGTCCGAATATTTTTGTTGCCGCTTGAAAGCGTATTACGTTACGTTATTCATTTTTTCAATGGTTTTATTGATGATTTTTATTTTTTTTTTGCTGAATTTATTACCTTACGCTCTGTTCTAACATACGCTTACATTTTTTTTTCAAAAAGTTTGCATAAATACAACTTTCTAATCAAAAAATGAAAAAATTACTTAGTGTCCGAATATTTTCGTTGCTCACTGTATATACATATGTATATGTATATGTACAGTCAGCCACATTAATATTCGGTCACGACGTTGCGGAACAAGTGAACGCACCAAACAGATGGAAATAAAGCTTTATTTGTAATTTTTTTAATGACATAACACAAAGAAAAACCTCCTAAATACATACAAGCAAAAAAAAAATTATAAACGAACAAATAACACAGCTCCAGTAGCAACGAACGCAAGAAGTCGAAATTGGTGCGCCACATTAATATTCGGTCAATGACGGACCAATGCATGAGCAGCAGCTCTGGGGTTTTTCCCAACGTGCGAAATAGCGTTAGTACAGCGAGATAAGTACGTTGCTTGCGTGCAAGTCATCAATGAATATGAAATTTCAGTTACTATGCAACATAAGGCAGTGCAAAAAAGAAAAATGTCGCGTAAGAGTAAAAATACCTTGATTAAGACTCGCGAACTCGCAATTTTTCCTAAAAAGAATGGTGTATCGGGCAGTAAGATAGAATGTTTTTGGTGCTGACATAAAACAAAAAGTATGGCATAAGCAGAATACAGCATTGGAGAAGAAAAATTTGGCTGCTTCGGTCAAACATAGTGGAAAAAATGTGCTGGTGAGGGGGAGTTTCGCGGCTACCGACGTCGGGAATTTGAGTTTTATCGAAGGAACCATGACTGCTGCCTCTTATATTGAGATTTTGAAAATCAATTTACGTGCAAGCGCCGAGAAAATGGGTCTACAGAACACGTTGCAGCTGTATCAGGATGATGTCCCGAAACATACCGCACTCGACACTCGATTATGGCTGTTCTGTAATTGCCGCTCTGTCATGCCTGTTCTGCCATAGTCTCCCGACTTGAACCCCATAGAGAATCTATGGAACTTCTTGGACGAGAAACTACGTGAGAGACCAATTACTAGCCATGCCCAGCTGAAAGAGCGCTTACTGGAGGAATGGGGTAAAATTCCTCCAGATCACTGTAGCAATTTGATTTCCTCGATGCCACGTCGGTTAAAAAATGTGATCCGATCGAAGGGTTGGCATAAAAAGTATTGATATGCTCATTTGTCTACCGCATTGGAGGAATAAAGTAATATTTTGCCACTGACCGAATATTAATGTGGCGCACCAATTTCGACTTTTTGTGTTCATTGTTACCGGAGCTGTGACATTTTTTCGTTTGTGATTTTTTTTTTACATACATGTATTTAGAAAGTTTTTTTTTGTGTTATTTCATTAAAAAAATTACAAATAAAGCTTTATTTCCATCTGTTTGGTGCGTTTATTTGTTCCGCAACGGCGTGCCGGAATATTAATGTGGCTGACTGTATGTATAATTTTAAACAATGAATTTTTTTCTTGTTTTTTTTTCTTTCTGTAAATTCTTGTATAATGTCGTTAAAATCTACTGAACGGAAAAAATCTGTTTCAGTGGTTAATCTTGGTAATGCTGATAATCTATCATCTAGCTGTACATCTTTTTTATTCTTTTTAATATCGAAAAAGATTTTTCCGCCTCAGAATTTGTAATCGGTATAGTTACAAATATTCTATATGAAATATAAATGTTTGGAAAAACATCTCTTATTGCACGTTTAATTATCCATGTCGGAGATGGGAGCCGATTGGGGCCCCTTATAAGACGGGGCCCGGGGCTGCAGCTCCCCCTAAATCCAGGCCTGTTTATGGGGTTTAATAGGATCAGGCAACATCACATTTCTCTTTCGTTTTTACGCGACTTTTTAATTTAAATTCACCTGAAAAAAATCGAGCTAAAAGCTAAAATTGGTTATTCATATTTATTAAAATATCATTTGGGACAAAAATAATTTTTTAAAAATATATCTCTTTAATTATAGTAGTCACTGTACACATATTATAATTGCTTTCATATATATATATATATATATACATATATATATTTTTTTTATAAAAATATTAGTTTTCGCATTTACAATATTCCTTTTTAATATTTCCGCAAGTATTTATTTCACTATATTCAAAAACCCCAGAAATTTGGGAATATTTCGAAACGTAACGGCTCTTCATTGGAAACATCTTAGACTATTGTGTATATGATGTGGATGTAAAGCATACATTAGTTATTTGTTATCATATTTCAGTGTTTTATGCAACTTCACAATTTTTTTTTTTTTTTTTTTTTTTTATTCACCACTCCGGTCTTAGAACCACAACTGGCGCTGCTGTTTGTTTAACTAAATCTTGACTTATTCTATGTTAAGCAATTACTTCCTCATATCTCTTCTCATTAGAAAAAGACATGATTTTTAACTAATATACTAATAACTTACTATTATTTTACGTTACACACAATAGACAATATTTATCACAGTAAAAAAAAAAAAAAAAAAAAAAACTTTTACAAATTAAATCCATTTCATGACATTGTTCAACACAAATTAGGTTTGAGCGAGTGAAATTAATTCCGTGGATGCTGTTGTAATTTTCTCGGGGTTATCCGGGTAATGCGTTTCTACACCAGTATCTTTTGAGTCTTCTCCGCGGATTTCCAGGGAGAGATGAAGAGAACATGCTGGACGCTTCTATGTTTTCACTGAGTTCAAGTTTACTAAAGAACGTACCATATCGAAGTTTGTAATAGTTTTGCACGAATGGGATCTTCAAATCGTGATGGAGTGTTCTATTGGACACTAAATAAAGAGCGTTGGCAACTTGTCTGAGTATTTTAGACTGAAGCTGTTGAATTCTGTTGATATTGCTCTTGGACGTTGCGCCATATACTTCGATGCCATACCGCCATACTAGCGCTAGTACGGATAGATAGATTAGTCTTTTGCAAGGCATGCTCACGGCAGACTTCCTTCCCATACGGCTATTTAAGATTTGAAGTCCTGAACGAATTTTTTGCCTTGTATATGCGACGTGGGTCCTCCATGTTAGACGTCGATCCATTGTTAATCCTAAGTATTGTAATGGTTCTAGACGTTAACTTGGTAGTCAGGGATGCCAACCACGAGGTTTTACGCTCGTGGATTTGATTTGTTTAGATTTTATTTAAGCTTATCAGAGAATGTTTTACTTTTTCTTTATATGATTACGAACGGAAAACTATTTAATTGAAATTACTGAAAAATATATTAAGCAAAACTCACACCTATCTTTCGGGACCGGTCGACCGCTGAAAAAACAATATTTAATCCGAAAATAGCGCAATTACAAATACACAACAATATATATGTAAAGAGAATATAAATGATACGTATCACTGTTGTCGGTGATCCGGGATCTATTGGTGGCGATTCGGCGGTCGGTTGGGTTGCAGAAATCGGAATCGGTCGAGGAAGATTTATCGAACTCTTTCGTTAAGGATCAGTTGCAATTCCAAATCTCACTTTACCGAACAGCAAGAATCACTACTCGCGCCACTTCGATATTTACCGATAAACTGAACGAATGTCGTACGTAGTAAAAAGACGGCGACTTTTCCACGAGAAAAACGGAATTCTTTTCTATAAAAACAGAAACCGGAGCCTCCTCTACAGGTAAAACGGAACTTGACTCACTGTAAACAGCCACTGACTGACTTGATTGAAGGTAGAACTGTAACTAACTGACCGAAGGTAAAAACTGCGACTCACTGCTCGAAGGTAAAAAACTGAGACTCCCTCTATAAGGCTGCCACTGCCTTTCTCCTTAAAATCTTCCTCTCGATTTTCCAAAATTTCGACCGCCTACTCGATCGTGACCGCTGGACTTGGCCGAATCAGGTAGATCCTTTTTGTTTCCTGCAGGATGCTGATTGGCTGGTCCCACCGACAACAGTTCCATGCACGCGCACACTCGCACCCGCACCACACATTCCAAATTATTCTTATTATTATTTATTTCTTTTGTTTTTCTAAATTTTTATATGTTCCATGTAATGGACACATTACAGTATTTAGCGCTGTTGCTTTGCGGAAGAACATTTTTATTTATTTCTACCTGGGGACAGGACTGTTGGTTTAGCGTAAAAGTCACCTTACAATTATATTGTATTATAAATATCAGCATCGTCGTCATTTTTCTGCAATTTTTATTGTTCTCGTTAAGGTTACATAGTTAAACTGATTTCCTTGTTTTTTGTATCTTTTTTTGCTCCTTATATTCTTACCTTTTTTTTTTTTTTTTATTACTTTCTATGTGCTCTGGACTACGTGTACAATTCGCCTCTCAGTATATGTGCTTTATCTCACTTTTTTTTGTTCATTTTCGTCATCTCTAATTGAACAATCCGTTTTCTATGATTTTATTTAATAACTTCTGAATTTTATTGCCTTCTCCATTGGTTTTCTTCTTTAGTTTGTATTTCAGTATCTTCTAGCTCCATCTTTTCTTATTTTCTTTTTGCGGACCATACTTCAGCATAGCTACGATTTGACGTAATTACGCTCAGCGTAACAGTTAAATACGATTATAAAATATTATCTACAATCAGGAGCTGTTTTATCTTTAATTTTCAGCGAGAAATACTGTTTGGTTTTGCTGCTGAAATTAGCTTAATAGAAATCGGTTTGGAAATTGTATTATTATTATTATGAATTTCTTTTTAAGAATGACATGGTCAGTTGAAATTTATTTTTCTATATTATACAAGAACTATCATTTGGAGCTCTAGAAGGTGTCTTCATGATGTTCAATTTATATATACATATGCATGTGTTCGTGTATTTATAAGAATCCTCCATTAGTTTTAGTTACATGGTGAAGTACCAAAGAAAACTGAAAAAGAAATAAATCTGCCACTACTTCTCTAATAGCAGAGATTAACTTGGCTAACGGGATAATTTTTAGCTAGTAGAAATCTAAGAAGTTACTATTTAGGCATGTAAAGAAAAATCCTTAATGTGTAAGACGGCAGGTCGCTCCATCAGTGTCGAGTAATAGTTGAATTCTGATTTGATGATCTGCTCGCTTCCGTGTTTAGTTCGTCAGGCGCTGCGAGACTCCGACGTTAGTGAGTCACTTAGCGAGTATTGAGAAGTATATACATACATACAACAACAGCGAAAACAACCAATCAGATTGAGGTTTTAACTAACCAAGTACTTCTCTAATTTGGCCACCAGCCCCCGTTGTACATTGTACATTTTTCTTAAAAAATCCACACAATACCATCCTAAATGATTGAATATTTCTTGTTCTCACACTACCGCTGCAGCATTGCTCGAAATTATGTTTCCACTGTTTTATCAGAGCAAAATGACTGCCACGCCTGTTCAATTTTCTAATCATGGAGTTGATCCATAGCTATGAAAATTATAAAAAAAAACAAAAAAAAAAAACGAAAAAAACTAGCATATTCCGGGAACAGAAATTGATAAATTCATTTGCCGAAATATACCACTGGTGAAAATCTGTTGACTGTGACAAACGAAAAATGGCACAAAAGTGATAGTGCAGCAAAATAATTAGGTCGACTATTTTGAAAAGTTTGTTAATGTGAGTAGACGTATTCACTTTTAAATTGATTATTTTGATGTGTCATGGTGGCCACTCAAATATAATTTTAATATTCCTGGTTTATTCCTGGTTTCCTGGTTACCAGAACTATACAAGAGTTTACACGAACATTCTTCCGCTTGTGTAATAACAAACCTAACAAATTGTAACGAAGGCAAATAAAATATCAGTAGAAATAGAAAAAAAATGCAAATTAAATGTTTTAGTTTTTTGAAGCTGTGTTTTATTTACATGTTAAACATTTTACCGTTACAACGACTAACTCAAAAGCAATATATGCTTACACTTCATTATTACAAAAGTTAATAGTGAAGTTTATAACAGGTTCATTTGAGTACCCCTTTACCGTTTAAATAGTTTGGACTTATAAAATGTATTTGATGTCTGTATATTTACATTTGTAAATACACGCGCTGAGATTTCAAGGGGTTTACGGAGTTCAAGCGTCTTCAAAAGTTCTACTAAGAGTGTTCAACCCGCACAATAAACTGAAATGCATAATACAAAAAAATGTTTATGCGTTTCATTGAAATTTTAACTAAAATGTACTGACAATAAATATAAATATTACTCATCACGAAAATAGACCCGCCGTTATGTAAAAAGTCTTTTAATTGAAAAATTAGTCAAATTGTAAAAGAAGAATGGAATTTGTTTTGTTACTATTGACCATGTTCGACTATCGCAGCATATTACGTTACTAAAATTGTGATTGATTTATAATTCAATTATATAATAATATGAGATAATTAAGTTTAAAATACTAGTATTTAAGTTTATGAAAATATTAATTTAATATGATTGTTTAATTTGGGATTACAGGATATCAAAAACTTAATGGATGGTGCCTGTAATGAATATTATAGTAAAAATTATAAATTAAACAAATGAACAGCCCTACCCAAAGTTATTGAGAATAGGAAAAACAAACAAAAAAAAAAAAGCATATTTTATGCAAATAAAAAAAACCTTTGTAATATATTAAAAGTACATTGAAAAATGCATTCATTTTTCGCTTCAAATGATTTTTTCTTATTAAAAATATCGTTTTTGACTATTTTTACTTTTTTCTCGTTTTTACCATAAAATTCCCGGCTTATTCCCGGTTTCCCGGCCTGTGGTTGAGCATCTTTCAATTTTTTTTATTACAAGACGAAGGCGCGGCATACATTTTACTATTGTATTGCTTAAGTGTTCCGTTACTTAATAATTTTATTTATTTATTTATTTATTTTTAAGTTCACTTTGTATTATTTTTATTTGTTGCCCGCATGAATTATTTGTAGTAGATTTGTTAATTTTCTCCATCTATATTTAAATATCAATTTTATTTAAATTAATTTAATTTGTTATTCTTTGACATTAACAAAAAGCAGTGGTTTCTTAATAATACGCTTTTGTTTGTGTAGTATTTTATGCCGAATTAATTGACTTTTAACTTTTTTTTTCAGAGATAAAATCAGGATTTTCCACTGATTTATATATATATAATGTCATCGCGATAGCCTAGTTGCTAGAGGAATTCTCGGGTTCGATCCGCCGTCGACAGCAGAAATTATCACGAAAAATTAAATTAAATACTCGCTAATAGTCCACTTGTAATGCGATAAATCAAACGATTACTAATCAGTTCCGAATATAGTCTTGCTGTGTATACGCTAGCGGTGTGTATAACCAAGGGCGTCGCCAGCCGATGAGTCAGGGAGGGGGCAAAATGATAGAAAGGGGATATGAGTTATAGGAAAAATAAAATGTATAATTTGTAAAGGTTTAATAACGAATAAAATGTTAATTAAAACATAATTTTCGTGAGTTTCTGGCAAATTGTTCTACTATTTTATTATAAAAGTCTTCCAAATTGTCCATGATTACGCGCCTATGAATACTAAAATTTCGAGGCTCCGGGGAGGTAACGGCCCTCTATTGCTCCCCCTTGGCGACGCCCATGTGTATAACAATTGCCATGAGCACTAATCTGTACAGCTAGAATGTACAAATAGGTAGTCACGACGCTCGGAACCCCGAACAATATGACTGGATAATATATATAATATATATAATATATATATATATATATATATTAATATGCAGGGACGCCAAAAATTGTAGTATTTTCATATACGTATCTTAGCACAATGTAGGAAATTTAGCATGGCGCTCAGCACAACACGGTGAAACTGAAAATTTTAACCAAATATCAAACGCAACAATTAAAATTTTAATCGTGTATGAACATCAGACCTTTTTTAATTTCCAACATGTGTAATAATAATACATATAAATCTTTTACTACCACCTACCAAAAGGCGGTACAATTCCACAACCAAGTGGATCTGGTTATTTAAGTTCTCCTAAATTTTTTTTTTTAAATATATTACAACAAGATCCTAAATGAAATAAAACATACACTGTGTAGAATTAATTTTAAAAAAAATTTCCAAAAATTTGATCATTCATTTTCGCGTTTTTTATTTCATAAAAGAATGACGTGTACGCCTCTGCTTTCGTACGTTTCAGTTATGCGCAGCGGTAGTGTACACGGGCAAAACTGCACTTGGAACGGATTTCTAAATGTTTGATTTATCGTTATACAAATGCAGTCCCGCGTATGTCTGATCTATACTAACTAGCACGTTTATGATGGTATATCTGGTGGGTTGCTATTATACCCTTTACGTAACTATTTGCGATTATTTATTAGTTATTTGTAATAATTTCTTGTCGTCGCTCGGGATCGAACTCAAGACTTCCATGATGGAAGTCAAGTGCTTTAGCAACTAGGCTATTTCTAATAATATCTGAAATGGAATATTGTTTATACCAGAAAAGCCATATACGAACGAAAGTGAAGGCGGATTATATCGTAAAAGGTAAAAGGAACATCGATTCTGTTCAGAATTTCATAAGTGACTCTTATGGACATTATAGAAATATGAATTTTACCATGCATGACAACCCCCCAAAAGTGTGGAACTCGCTCATTTTTTTGTTTTCGATTTCTTTGCGTACTGTTTTAGTTATAATAGTTGTATCATTCGAGCGACCTTCTTTTTTTTTTGTTGTTTTTTTTTGGGGGGGGGGGCGTCAAAAATTCAACCCACCGACACCAGAGCGATTTCGTATATGGCGGATAGATATAACGGTAACAGAGGTGTATTCTGGCCGATTAGGTGTGACTACTGACCGTTCGAAAGATGTATCCAATTTTGCCGTAGACGACGGCTTTTTCTTTTTCTTACTGGCTGTGTTTTTACTATTGGACGGCTTCTTTTTGGCCGGTGGAGCTGTTTCCAATCTCACATTAACTGGATCGTAGTTTTTCTTTAGCACCTTGTTTATTCTGACGAAAATACTGTCCACGTATCGGTTATACTTTTTAATATATGTAGAAGGTATTGTGATTGGTCCGTTAACCGCCGCAGCTCCTGAAACAGTTACATCAATGAAATATAGTAAAATGTATCATCATTGGGAGTTTTTTTTTCTTTTGGGGGGGGGGAGGATTCATTTACGCCGTATACTCGCTATTCTGGGAGGATATCTAAAAGTTGCTTATTAACAAGAGATATTATTATAGCGTAGATGAAAAATATCCTCCGCTGAATTGATGAATTTGAAACGATCTTTTCCTGACCTACGAGTTCCTAATCAGTTTTCGTAGTTACTTAGTCAAAGTTTGTCAATGTCCGGCAGGGGGAACAATTTTTTCGTTTCACTTCAGTATTCTCATTAGGAAAAACGTAAGAGATACCTTAAAGCACTCTGAATTAAACACGCTAGTAATGGAGTAATGTTATTTTTCGAGCAACGACATTGTTTCCAGTTATATGTAAAAAATAGAAAAAGAAAAAGACTGAGCGGCACTCTTTGCGATCTGAGCCCGGCTAGAATTTCACGAATTTATAGATTTATTTATCGGATATTTTCCGATCGAAACGTATTCTTTAAACAGAAATTTTTAATGTACTCCGTTCACTATAAAATCAATCTGTTTTTTGATTTTACCTACTGAATTAATTTCAAAAAGTCCTTTTGGTTTTAACATAATTTTTTTTTGCTTTTTACGAACCATCTAGAGTCAAACAATTTCATTTTGATTCTAGATAGTTTTACGGCTTAAATATCAGGGTTGACATATTATCTTTCACCTTCTACGAGGGCATAATTTCGTGTTAATAGGTTAACTAATACCCCCTGTATCTATAGTTTGTACGTTAAATCGGTAGTAAGTCAGGCCTATATCGTCGCCCTATCTTATCTTCCGGTTTTCGTCTGTTTTGGCCTTTGAAAACTTTCTAGAAATTTCTTCTTATGCCGAAATTAGGCCGAAATCAGTCGAATGATGTGTAAATAATTTGAATTCTGAAAGTGTCCGTATTAAATATGCCTCGGGTTTAATTTTTGAAAAACAAGAACTGAGCCATACCTCACGTGTGTCAGTCAATAGATTGATGTATTTATGTCCCGCTATAAGTAAAAGAAAGACCATATATGTGTATACATCGTATACACACAACACCGACAAACATACATATATATATATGGTATAATATATGTACATACATATATATATTTGTATATTAAACCATGTCACGATGATACAGATAGTTTCGACGCTTCCTAATTGATGGAGTGCGCATATGATGACGTTCCTTACAGGTGATAATGGGGCTTTCTATTTCTTGTTTGGGTTTCGAGTGATATCTTCAAGGCGTACGCGTGCCTACAATAGCTTATTACCGCCAGTATCTATCTCGTTCCGCTCCATAGTCAGTCAAGGTTGTCTTAGAATAAAATACAGGTCATTGGAATGAATTTGAGATTCGTTCATTTCTCTGCCTTCACTTTTTGCTCCTTTAATTTTTTTGTAAAATACATTGCGCAAAAAGAACAAAAAAAACGGGGGAAAACAAAAAAGGACATATTGTCAAACGACGCAATTTTTTATATTCCAAGCAAAGGTGAGCACACTACCATCGCTATTATTATTAACCACTACTGCTGTTACGAGTTTTATCATCGGTGTGTTGCTATATTACGTTTTATTCTTATTATTCGTACTGTGTCATCTCTCTCTCTCTATCTCTCTCTCTCTCTCTCTTATAGGACGTGGAGTTCAGCGCGAATACTTTCTTTCATCGCATTATTCTACCGCAAGTGTGCGCGTGTTGACTTTGTGGACGAAACTTAATCCCCCCTTCACGGTCACATCTATCTTGAGCTGTTTTTATCGATAACGGGCTCTCTCCTACATAAGGAATAGTTAAGAAAAGTGCGCGATGTAGTTGGAACTGGTTGTCGTAGTTCGGTATTTTCTCTTTCTAGTGCAGATGATAATATTTCACTCACGTACGCGCTCGTTTGTGCGACGAGGAAATAGATTTTCATACAGGTGTTTAGGTTGCCGTGTGTTTGTCAACTTAACCTAAAAACGCTAAATAAGAGGTGCGTTGTCACGGTTCACCGTCTCCGGAATCATCTCGGATACGGCTTGGTGGTCGACGTGCAGTTTGCTGTATTCAAGGGTGTGTAGCGGTGTTAATCATTGATTACTTGTTATGTTGCTCTGTTTACTGCATTTTCTCGATACCTTTGAGGCACATTTACTATCGAAGTACTACACTTTACAGCGGACTCTAATGCGCGCGTAAGAAATTGATTTTAGACAATAATCAAGATGGAGATTAAAAGATCGAGCGTATTTTTCGCCCCGAATTTCTAAATACGTACGTGTAAACTGTACTCGGAAGATACATTACTCAATTGAAAAAGTGTTTGCTAAGGCTCCGATGACTCTGGTTTGTATTGCTCTTAGAGATTCTGGGTAATCAATGTCGATTTCAAAGACGCTTGTTGTTCATTAAGAGATTACTCATCCCTGTATCAGCTCGGTTTTTCCAGCTGTCTCCCGCCAGAGATTAATAGTTGACAAAAAAAACAAAAAACAAAAAGGAAACTGAAAAAGGGAACTGAAAAAGAAAAAAAAGAGCATTATTGAAAATTATTTCGCTTTTCACGTAAATTAAAAACTTGAAACTTACGGGCTTTTCTGGCCTCATCGTCATCTTCTTCATCTTCATCATCGTCGTCTATTATGTCATCGTCCTCTTCGTCGTCGTCATCGTCGTCGTCGTCGCTGGAACTGTCCGCCGCCGCTGGAGCAGCACCTGGAGTGGCCGCGGATTGAGCTGACGACGGCGTAGCAGCCGCCGCGCTATTGGAGGCGGCGATGTCGTTCGTGTTGAGGGCCTGTTCTTCGTCTTCCAGTTGTTGCGAATTTGTCAGCAAGGTAACCGTGTGATGACCGGCTTCTTCAGCGACTTCCTCTTCTTCAGTTCCGGCAGATTCTCCGGCCGCCGACTCTTCTGAAGCAGCTGCCTGACCTTCGATTGCCGGTACCGCAGAACTGGACGACTGCGGAGCTGCTGCCGTTGCCGGAGCAGCTTGCGTGGCAGATTGAGCAGCTGCCGGCGGCTCTTCTTCCTCGTCGTCATCATCGTCATCGTCTGTGCAACAAAAAATAAATTAAAAATTATCGCGAACCGTCATAATAATAATAACATAGTTTCCGCAATGGAATCGCTTGCCGGGAAATTGTGTTCGTTCGCATTTGTCATTTTAAAACGCGACTTATCCCCGCGTCTCTAAAATCTTAGCACTATCAGAGCAGCTAAGTAAAAGTGAAGTAAGTCCCGTATATCCTTGATATGGTATCATGGATTGTGAAATTAGGCTTTTCATAATGTACTTAAGGGTCCCTAATGGGGATCTAAAGAGAATACTGGGACCAGGTCCTTTCTACTTTTGGATTATCCGCCTTTACTTTCTCTCAGATAATTCTCTGCTATGGCCAATATTCAATTTCGGATTAGCTATATACCACTGGGACAGCGATTTGAATCCGGAAAGAGACAAATCCCGATAACCTATGACACAGCTGTGCTTTGGTAGCCGAGCACCTTAACCACTAGGCTGCCTTAGCAGCCAACGGAAACAAAAAGGCAAGAAAACGTATTTTCGATTATATTGGCAGTACACGGAGAAACTTAAGTAGTTCTGCCTTGTCATTCTACGAAACGGTACGTAACGAAAACTTGACCAATAAAAACACCAACAGGTTCCAGCCGTAAAATCGATGTCCGGCTCTCGCCTCTTCCTCCTAAAGGTTAACTAATAATTGTGGCTAAATTTAGGGGGGGGGGAGATTGACTGATTTTCCTTCATTTTACCCACTTCTTATATAGTTTATAATTTCTCCACTTCCTTCTCGATCTTATCTTTCATCCTCCTTCTCACTCTGTCTTGTCTTCTAAGCACCTTCTCTCCGAATTTCACGACCAGCGCTCGGCGGTCATCATTTCCAAATCAGTATAGTCGCGTTTGTTCGTTATGATGCGCAGCGTGCATTTTGTATAATTATAATTTCCGAAGGTAATCGATTTTTCAATCAATTCCATCCATCTTCTCAGCTGGATTATTTTTTTGGCCCTTGTCCGTACCTGGATCGTAACATTCGCTTTGCCGAACAACTTTGCCTTAATTTTCTTCACGAGCCATGTCGAGTGAAATGAAATTGAGTTCTGTTGCACGAGCTTACGACGTCCATCGTCATTTAGCCGGCCATTAATTGACTACATCGCCGATTGCCGATGAGGAGAATCTCTACTTTTTAATGAAATATTAATTGCGAATCGCGAGCTAATAGTTTACTGTGGTGCTGCTCTAACCGTTAAATATAATACCAAAATGGTTTTAGTCGTGAGAAAGGCCCGTCAGCTTTTCTTAATCGTATATAACAAAAATTTCCACCTTATTTAATATCGATATTTATTGTAGGAAAATGTGTTGATCGGTACGTTTTGTTTGCAATTTTTATAATCGTTACAATATTTCCTGTAATCAGTCCGATATGTATAAACATTCATTTTCCAACATACTCGAAAATAGTTTCTTCTTAGAACCAATTTAAACAGATTTCTTCATTTGTTTAAACTTTGTCTATTTTTTTCCTAAAACACCTTTAATTTTCCAAAAAAAAAAAAAAAAAAAAAGAATGAAAAAAGTTACTTTATTTGAATAGAACTATCGCTTGCTTCAAAGTCTTAGCGGAACAGTAATTTAGCAGATTAGCTTTCCAATCTGTGATGGTGATATATAGTTTCGCAGTGACATGCAAAGTACTTTTCAAGTTGTAAAAGAAAATTTTTAAAAATCTACAAGTCACTACGAATTTCTTGATAAAAGATAAATTATAATAAAACGAAAATTACACAAGTGACTACTAGGCGAAATATCAGAGCTGGAAGAATACATAAAAAATCTATATACGTACTAATGGTATATTTTGAATTTATTTATTTGACATACATTATACTAATTTTAATATTTACATATATACGTATATTGATTTTTTATGTATTCTTCCAACTTTGATATTTCATCTAGTATGCTATCATTGTCATACTCCTGTATAATATGCGTTCTGTCTCGTATTATTGTAATGCCGATTTGATCTACATCATTTGGTGCGATAAAAAAAATGGCGGGCGGGGGGAGGAATTTAAAGATTTTTTAAACCCCTTAAAAAAGTATTCTAAGGTAAGTTCGCTTACGGTAATTTCTTCTTCGCTGATTATCGTCTTACCGTAAAAATTACCTATATATGTACACGGTAGATGAAAAGAAAAAAGTAATATTTAGTGTCAGCTTGCCCGCTTTTACTTCCGTGCATAGTTTTCACTATTGTACATTGCAAAAACATGCGATTTCGCTAATGTTCAGGATAATCGTCATCCATCAATTTTTGAAATGAAGAGAAAATTACATAATGTTTTAGTACAGTACGATGGGGTCATAAAATTTTGCAGGGAATTCTGAGTCATATTTGCAGTGAACATGGCAGCTAAGAAGGCTGGCGTTTAACAGATACGCGTTTCTCTTCCGTCGAGCGATCTACAAAATATAAAGGTGAAACGGAAAACCTTTTGAAAAATAGAAGAGCTTAAATAGGTATTAGAGTGCTGTTCAACTACGCACTACTGTCAGATTCTTTCTATTCCCGAAAATTCAACATGCGAATCTGTCACAATTATTTGTCACTCCGGGACGCCCGTGAATTTACATAATCCGAATGCTCTCGCAATACCAACAATTTTCTAGATAATATTAATTACTTATCGGTTCAATTGTAGGCTTCTGGTTCTTGGGAAAATGCATCCTTTTGAGTTCGTATAACCTCTTTTGTTTTGAGGTGTTTTTTTAAAATTTTATTGTTAGGAATAGTTCGTCGTTTCTATTTTTTTTTATTGGGCTTTTCAGAGTAAGACTGAACTGTCCAATAACAATAACTTTTTTCTTTAATTTTTAATATTTGCCACATTATGCAGCGCTATTTTAAGAATGAACTTTCTAAACCTAATCGGTGTACTTACATACGTAACTTTTGATTTTTCGGCATTTATTAATAACTTTTTGCCGTGTACCCATCTGTAGACACAGGACTTGAATAAAGTCTGCAGATGGGTCCACGGTAAAAAATTATTAATAAATGCCAAAAAATCAAAAGTTACGTATGTAAGAACACCGATTAGATTTAGAAAGTTCGTTCCTAAAATAGTGTTGCATAATGCGGATTGTCTTCATGGAGCTGAAATATGCTGTTGTAATTCGATAGAAACGGTTGATAATTTTAAGTACCTTGGAATAACATTTATTAAGGCGTTAACGTGGAGAGTATACATTAATAACATTGCTAGGAAAATCAAGTAGACTTATATATATATATATATACCAAAAAAATTTAGCCAGTTTTTTGTTTAATTTTGAAAATGGGGCTCTAAGTAGTTTCCAGACTGAAAAAGAAACAACACGAAAAAAAAAGGAAAAGCCTGTATGGATTAGCTTCTGATTTATCGAGATCATCTGTTTAGATATTTTCGAGCGTCTCTCCTATAGTGTTATAACTCTCTCTTCAGTGATTCTGAGAGGGAATTTCGAACTTTCTGCTCGTAACGAATAGTCTTAGATGCTATAAAATAATGATTATAAAATGTGTACTGGAATTAGATACGTATTTGCTAATAGGCATCGGGTATAACTGCTATACAGCAAAAGAGAACAAAAAAACCGTTCGGCTAGTAGACAATGAAGTTCTGCCCAGACTATAGCAACACGCAAAGAATATATGTGGCAAAGAGATTAATAAATGCTATAATAGTTACAAAAGGTGCTTATCAGTCACAGAGGTAATATCAATACACTCGATATATATCAGAGATGCTACAGGAAAAAGTCGGCGACTCTAAATTTGCGTATTGCTAGAAAATTCTTAAGTAAAACTGAGTAGAAGATGTTGTTAGTTGTTGTGTGGACCGGTAATAATTATAGTTATCTTCAATTGAAAGAAAAATTTCAATATATAATAACCGTAATAATAAATTTGACGCGAAATTTTTCTATACCAAAGAAACCGAAAAAATAAAAACCTTTAAAAAGAAACTGAATAATTTTGTTTTTTTTTTTTTTTTTTTTGAAAATGAAACTTCTATAATTAAAAAAAAAAGACGCGGATTTGTTTCTTTTTGCTGGTTTCGAAAAAAAAAAAAAAAAAAAAAAGAACTTCATATGTTTTTTTCATGTTTATTATTCGCCCATAACTTGTACCCATGTGGAATGATTTTAATGATTCTTTGTTCATTCGAAAGTGTATCATTCAACGCGGTGTGGTATCATGCGAGTACATCGATGAGTATCGATAAACACAGATACTCAGTAGTCATTCAAATAAGCGTTAAAAAAAAAAGAATCCTTTTAGGTAATTTTTTTGAAATTAATATAACAATTTACCATATCCCATATTTCCCCGATTAGCCGCGACAGCCACTCTATTTTCCCACCAACCGGACGTCCCGTTAATCAGAACGCCTTCTCATCGTGGGTATAGCCTACCACCCGCCGCGATACTGCCATTTTTCACGGCAGGAGCGGTGGTGATATCTGCTATATTACTCGTAGTGTGAGGTAGTTGAAAAATAATAAGTAAACAATAAATTAAATAAATAAGAAACTATTACCGAATGCGACCCGTATATAGTCTAGTGATATGCGCGGTGGAATAAAGACGAGATCGTGCCAGACCGTAGCGGTCACTAGCATTTTATTTATCCGTAACATTATTCATGTAAATTAACTCCCTCGCGAGAGTGATCGCGATACATTATCTCCGTCACGAAGGCATCGAGTGATCGCGGTAATTGGCTTGTTGAGGTTGAGATAGTAACCCCGCTTTGTAAGTATAAAAGATGGCGTAATTATTCCCGAGCGTTATTAGTCGCTGTTACGTCGAAGTACGAGCACGTTTATTTCGTAGTAATTTTCGAGTAGTTGTCGTTTTAATTCAATTTATAGAAATAAGTCAAAGTAATGAAGTCTCCGCCGCAGCAGCCAGCCCTAACCGAGAGCTGGACATCGGCAAAAATATATTCGAAACTTTTTCGAAGAATCGAGTTCGGACACGCCGATATGTTAAACGTCTCGGAATCACTGATACCAGCGCCACCTTCTTTGCAACCAGCGATGTCTACACAAGCCGTGTTCTTGTCCGAGTGGACCAATTCAACAACCGAAAATGTCTCAAATGAGGCACTCACCTCGGTGGACAAAAGCCCGTCAGAGGTAGAATTGCCGAAAGAAATAATTAACCGCCGAGCCGTAATATACGTGAAAGACCCGAGCGATGCGGAAAATAAAAACAGCGTTTCGTGTTTGCCGTGCTAGCCAAATTTACCAAAAATCCGTTTAGTTTGTAGTAATACAATATCCCCTCAGTAACGTGTGTGATTTCGATTGTATAGAATCACCGATCAGTTCACTAGCCGATATCGGAACTTTTCGAAAAATTAATGAAGTATCGATAAATCCAGCTGATTGAAAATGACGAACCCGGCGCTAACAAGCACAATATAAAAGTGGTGTACACATTCCGAAAATGCACCGATTGAGTGGTAAATTATTGGAAGCCATACGAACGTTCTTTATTCTAACGGAAAGTATCAATTTAAAGAATTTTAGTCACAAATGCAATGCTAAATTCGTTTACTGGAGCCTATGACGGCTATGCAAGAGCGTAATGGATAGCCTACGGTAGGACATAGGGAGTTGGCGAAATAAGAATTAATGTTTCTATCCTGTTTCGCTTTCAAATAAAACAGCCGATACAAAAGACGATAGATATGTAAAAAAAATTAAAAAAAACTTACTCTTGCAATAATTATATTCCTACTTCTCCTCCAGTTCATTATCATCGGACTAGAAGGAGGAGGAAACGTGATCGATCATTCTATAAGGATAATAATGATAATGTAGTAGTGATGAGAAAGTATATTCCCGAGGGGTAAAAAAATGCCATAGAGGCGAGGGTTTCTTCGAGTTGGCGCACTATTTTTCTCTAATTAAAATTTGCATTTCTTTCCCGTCATATACTTGTCCGTCCTTTTTTCTAGCGGGACGAATAAAATAAAAAAAAACAAAAACCGTAAAACTTTAACGAATATAGTTTGAAATAAATTTACAGGAAAAGGGAATACAACATTGAACAAAACTAGCGAACTTGGAGAACTACATAAAACTAATTGTAGGTAAATGATGTTAGCTCGATGTATTGCGAATATATTAATATAATATTCATTTAATAAGAATAAGTTTGAGAATTATAAGATAAGCTCTAGTATAGAACATTTAATGATAACAATAATAGCTGGCTGATTTAATATGATAATTCTTAAGCAACATTAATACTTATAAGAGTTTTGAGTACGCCAAATTCAAATAATAGTTAAGAACTGCATTAAATATTCATTACGTTTCCAACGACCACGGCAATTTCAAGTGAAATGTTCTATAACTTTTATATATATATATATATATATATATATATATATATATAAAGTGTATACATAAAGTGTTGATCAAACTTTAAATTCGTTTTTCTCGATTATATTTCGGTATTGCACCTTAATATTTTACACAAATGGTATAGCTCATGGTATAGTCTACCACTAGAACAAAAATCATTGAAATTCGTTTCCTCGAGGCCGTAGGGTCTCTTCTTGTAAGACTCGAACTTAGAAATGTCTTATTCACACGTTCTCGACTTGTTACAAATTATGTCGCTGCTACCGTGTTTTCGTTTGGTTTCGTTTATTTTTTGTAGTGAAATAGTGTTAAAGTTTGTTCATAAGTGACAGTGATTGTTTAAATATTGCGATGTTTTTGTTCGTTTTTTTTTTTTTTCTTTTAGTTTCCCGTACAATAAAATTGCGGACTTTATAGACCTTTTTAGATTTGTCGGACCAGTCTAATGTTGATGAGCGAGTGCAGGCGGCATTAAAATTACTAGTTTAACGGATGAGTAGCAAACTGGAAAACGTATAATTATTACACGATGATCCACATTAATCGATTTTGCAGTTAATTCCGTTAATATCTGATGGTGCTTTTTCCAATTTGGTGGGGGTGCTTTGCAATGCCAGCGTCATGTGATCCAGCTAGCAATTTTTTAAGACAAATTATCGTTACATGAACGTCGAAATCGTCTTGAAAGCTGCAACGAGATCGGATGTTTCACAGTGTTTAACACTACAAATCGGATCGAAAAAAGTTGTTGATGTCCGTATTTAGATGTGGTAAGAAGAGACATTGGAGCACAACAACTTCGGCAGTCAACTGGTGATATGTCTATTTTCATAATGCGGTAGATCTTAATGATCGAAACTGCATGCAAGTGTATTATAAATTTCCAAATATTTCGAAGGTTAAGTAACAGTCTCGTTCAATTTGACGCAACGGAACCCGTCGTAGAGACAAAGTTTTAGTTTGTTTTTTTCGTCGAAAGTTTTTTATATCAAATTGGCGGCTATTTTTAAATACACACTGTTCACTTAGGCTTTAATTTTGCAAGTCTGTTGCCACATTGTAAGCTGCCCTATAGGGAGCCTAGCAGATAAAAGCGGTCAAACGTTAAACGTAATCGGCTTGATATCGCGGGAAAACGAAATCATACGTAATAAACTATTGTGAATCCTCTCTCCCCGAGTAAGAGAAAATGAAATATAAATGTCTCCTATGTGTAGATTTTATTTTCAATATCTCATCGTGTAACGTTCAAGATTCTATTCAAGTATTGACAAAAAATAGACAAACAGGTATACTCTACCTCTCATTCGATGGAATCTAAACGTAAAAATGTTAAGCATTTGACTCTCTTCATTAGTTAAAATCAAAATAGAGTTGAAAACATTGGGAAGGGCTTTAAGTGATGAGGCAAGTTTTTGGGAACGTGGCAAGGTATACACCATTTCTGCGGAAAAATTGTTGAAGCTATTTAATGAAAAACGTAGTTTTCGTTAATACGTATTAAATGGTGAGATTAGGAAGTAGTCATTTGGAAATGAAAGAGGAAAAAGCTCTTTACAGTTGGCTACATAGGAGAAAGAAATAGACTCGGTATTAATTTTTGTGAAAGTCATAAATGAGAAAGAATAGGGACGAAGAACTTTAAAAGCGCTAGAGCTATTCTTGTAAGGAAGGATATGAGCGAAAAAAGAATAACATTTTTTTCGAGAGTTTTTTCTTTTGTTAGATTTGAAAATAATCTTTTGCGTTAGACTATTTATAGACTACGAAATTAATGATTAAATGGTAAGCGCGGAAAGTTTCAAAGGCACCGTACACTAGCATCGCAAGCAACTCTTCCGCTGTTCTTCCATATATACTAGTATGAGAATTAGCGAAGCGCTTAGGATTTTTAAGAAAGATTAACTCGCATAAATGAACTAGCTAAATGTTTTGTTTTTTTCTTCCTCCTCCCTCTATGCCTAGCTTTCGCCATCTGGCCATTTAACAAATTTTTTATTTCTTTATTATTTTTATTTCTAATTTTTTTTTATTGTTTTATTAAGTTTCTATTATTATTTATAAATTATTAAAATACATTATATTTTATACAATCATGTTACTAAGTTTTATGTATTGGTACAATGTGTAAGCAGGTTCCTGATCTGGTTCTCGCACCATCTGTAGTAAGGTTATATTAGTCTTATAGAGAATAGTAATATTTTTTTTTTTAAATCTGTTCTACGATCATCGTATATTTCACATTGCCAAATAATAATGTGTTCAATTGAGCCAATCTCTCCGCATTCGCACAAAAGTTATTCCTTATTATACCTAATGTTTATGTGATATTTCCGGAGTTCTTGTATGACCCGTACGTATTCGGCATATATACAGTATATATTCTCTGCTTACTTTATTTGTAAACCACGTTTTCTTTTGTATGGTTTTTTGTATTTCGAAATATTTCTTCCCAACATTCATACTAGTTTTTTCATATTATGTTTGCCATTCATCATTTACCATCTGTTCTATATGGAGTATATATTCCATTCACAGTATTTTTACCTTTTCGATTTATTTTTCTAGCTGCTTTGTCGGCTATTTCGTTTCCCTCGATACCGCTGTGTCCAAGTATTCATTTGAAGTATATTATGTTTTTATTTTTTTTGGAGTTTACCAATAATATTTAATATATCGTAAGAGACTATATTATTTTGAATACATATTTAAAGCTAAAGTCCTTAGTAGTGACGTTTACAGAGCTATTAACCCAGGTCTCTGAAAAAGAAAAAAAAAAACGATGTCTACAAAATGTTTCAGCGTACTTTTGTTAGCTTTGAAACTACGACAGTTCAACTGCACAGCACTTTAAAATTCAAGAGAATAATGCTCAATTATAAAATGAAGAAATAGATACAGCAGTGTAATTAAAGGAGATAATACTGTCTAGCCGGATAAAGAAAAAATAAAAATAAAAGAGAGTATAACAAAGAGAAAAGAAAAAGAATAAAAGGTGGGGGAAATTTTCAGCTCGTATAATAAGAAAGAATGATAATATTCTTTTTATATTTAAAAAATTAAAAAAAAAAAAGTTTTTTTTTGGGGGGAGGACCTGTCAACCAGCAGGGACCTTACCGCAGAATTACGAAGGAAAGAAATCAACTACAAGGTAAATAAAAGAAACGGAAAAACTGCGAAGGATTAAAAAAGAGATCCCTACGATCGTTAATATGTTAAAAATAATGTTAGAAGAAACTATCACCCTCTGCTACCCCAGCTAACCTAATTTAAGGTAGCGTCAGTTAAGAACCACCACCAGTGTGCAACATAAAAGACAATCTCGATGATAACGAAAAATAATCTAAGGAATTATAACAAGTTCAGTCAAGCATGAGGTTTCATGCGCCGAGGATTCCGTATGAAAGTTAACAATAACTATAATTATTTAGTATGTAAGAAAATTTGTTTGAATAAATTTCTATTTTTATTTTACTATTTTAATTTAATATCTTAATAAATTTCAGAGATCTTTTCTAATAATAATTTAAAACAGTAAAGCAAAATAGTAATTTGAATCGAAGACTTAGACTAATTTGAAGTGAAATGTAACGGTTATGAAGAAAAATTAATTAAATCCTTTTTTTATTTATTTTTTTAAATTATTGGTTTAGATTTAATAACTAATATTAAGGTTTTATGATTTTTTAAAATGTGTAATTTTGTTAATTCCTACACCTATCTTTCTTGAATAGCCGACCGTCAAAGATATTTAATAAATATATAAACGAAAACACGCAAAAAATATTAATTAGAAATAATATTGATGCTACGTATCACTCTGCTGCGGCTGCTAGAATGTTGGTGTTCCCTGCTGGCAGGTTGGTGTACGTTGGTGATTGCATCCTGGATTCTCGGCGAATGGGAGGGAGAGACACGGTAATCGAAATTATAGTTTACGAATTTTGTAAATGTCACTAATTGGAAAACCGAATTTCGAGGCAATTTAGTTACTTTGTTATTAAACTTTTTTCGGTTTGCAAGACGAACTGGTTACTTTACCAGAAAAGGTCGATATAGTTCCGCGATGTGAAAAAGACTGTCGTTCTACTGTGATGATTTTTTAACAATTCGGTATTTTCTTTCGACTCTCTCAGTATGTTAGACCATTATTAAATATTTTTTTTTTTATTTATTTACTAGCATAGGTCGTTAAATTGTTTAACAAATCGAAATACTATTCGCATCTGTTTTTCATCAGGCGGACGTACCACCTAAACAATGATGCGGTGAGTCCGTTCCTTTCATTACAGTTCATAACAACACTAACACACCTCGTAATGAAAATAACCAAACCAAAACCTGCGATCCTGTTTCGTTTCTTATCCCTCGTACTAACACTACTAACGAAAATTATAACAATCCGAACCAAATTCTAAAAACCGCTGCAATCTCGTATTCCGATAAAGCCAAAAGAAAAATAACACCGATTAACAAACCTGTTTATTTCGTGCATTCAAAAAACCCACTTAAAACAAAACCAACATTTAAAACTAAAAAACTATAAAGTTCTCGAATCAAATCCGGTGCTTGCTAGTTGTGCGCGTGGTGGAATAATATTATCCGTTCGTGCGGATAGTAACTTTCAACAGATAATGTTACCATCCGACATTCAACCAGTAACAGTCGAAATTCGTAAGCCAGTTCCACGGGAGTCTCTAAACATAATTCCGAACCGTATTTAGAAACTTTTAAAGTTGCCAAAAACTTCAAACAGTTCCTCCCCTCTAGCGCCGCGAGTATTACAGCTAAAAATTTTGAACAGGGTTAAACATATGCGCTTCGACATATATTTCTCAAGTTTGGAACATCAAGGTTTGAAAGTTTCGTTAAGGAAATAACTTATGGTTTCGTTCTCGACAAATAACGATCTTTCCATCGATCATGACCGGAAAAAAAATATTATTTTTGAAACTTTCGAGCTTTCGGCGCTTAAGGTTCTGAATTTTAAGATGGAAACCTAGATGTTCCAAAGTAAATAAATAAACAGGGACGCACATTTTCTTAACCTTGTTCAAAATCTTGAACCAATACATAAATTACAAGCGGGGCTACACGTCATTTTTCAGAATTTTCTGAACTTTTAGTAAATTTCAAACAGTTTTGTTAAGAAAACGAAATACGGGTCCGTTCCCAAAAAATAGCACTCTTTCCAATAATAATACACTTGAAAAAAATTTTTTTTTTACAAAATTTCGAGCTTTCAGAGCCCCAAGTCACTAATTTTAAAATTGGAAACTTAGATGTTCCAAACCAGAGAAATATACATGGATGCCCATATTTACTACTTTCCTCAAAATTTTTAGCTATAATACTCGCGTCACAAATCAATTCTCTCGATTTTTTTAACTTTTCAGCAAACTTTGAAAGTTCAATTAAGAAAATGAAATACGGTTTCTTTCCCGACAGATAGCGATCCTTCAAACGGTATATAACATGCGTCAGAAAAATAAAAAATTTTCTTCAAAATTTCGAACTTTCGGCGCCTTAAGAGTCCAATTTTAAAACTGAAAATCCAAATGTTATAAACTTGAGAAATATAAGGGGATCAGCACGTTTTTAGCCGCGTTCAAAATTTTCAGCTGTAATATTCGTGGAGCTAGTGGAGAGACACATAATTATTTATTTTTTTTTGAACTTTTCAGAACTTTGAAAATTTCTTTAAAAAAATGAAATACGGTTTCGTTCCCGACGAATAGCGATATTTCTAATGATATATCACAAACCTAAAAAAAAAAAATTTTTTTTCAAAATTTTGAATTTTTGGTGCCCCACAGGTCTCAGTCTAAAGTTGGGGTCCGATTGTCTTAAATCAGAGAAATATACGTAGAGTCGCGTGTTTTCTACCATGTTCCAAATTTATAGCTGTAATACTCGCGTCGCAAGAAGGGGGCCGGTAATTGGAGCTGACGATTTTTTGAACTTTACGTCAACTTTGAAAGTTTCGTTAAGGAAATGAAATTCGGTTTCGTTCCCGACAAATAGCGATCTTTCCATCGATATATCGCATGCCTATAAAAAAAAATATTTTTTTCCAAAATCTCGAGCTTTTGTCGCCCCGATGGTCCAGTTTTAAAGTTGGAAATCCGGATGTTCCAAACTAGAGAAATATACGGGAATGTGCGTATTTTTAGCCCCATTCAAAATTTTTAACTACAATACTCGCGGCGCTAAGGGGGGGGACACGTCATTTTTTGCTGTTTTTTGAACTTTTGGGCAACTTTACATAGCTTTTGTAACGTAATTTTTTGATTTTATGAAAGTACTCCTGCATTGTAGTTTATATTTTGAATTTCAGCGTTATAAGTTTATCTAGTGACGAGTTATGATTTTTTAAGTGATTTTTGAGGTCGTTTTATGTACCATATTATATATTCTTGACGGTTTTTTGGGTTTTTTGCCGCCCAGGGTAATCGGTCATCTTCAAGTTATAGATCGTTTTAAAGATAATTTTAATTGTAATTTATGTTCCAAATTTGAAGTTTATAAGTCAAGCCGTTCGTGAATTATTGATTTTTATTTGATATTTTTGTCATTTGTGTACCATCTTATAAGGATTCCGTACATTATATGTATACGGAATCCTAAAAATGGAAAAAGCTCATAATCCTCGTGATCAGTCTTATGCTAGCACGTGTAAAAAACCGTGAGAAAATCATTCTATTCCAATAGTCAGTTCTTTTCGTTATCTGGGTATCATTTTATCTCCTCGTCTGTCTTTCCATGAACATATCAGCCATTTATATGCTTCCTCGCTTAAAGTCTTAAACCTTCTTAAAGCTCTCTCACCTACGAGATGGGGAGGTGATCCTTCTGGGTTAATAATGTTGTACAAATCTCTCATATGCTTTAGATTGGATTATTGTAGTTTCTTATATGGCAATTCTTCCAAATTAGATCGTCTCCAGAACAGTTGCCTTCGCCTTTGTCTCAGAGCTCTGAGGTCATCTCCTATCCCAGCCATTCTATCTGAATCCAATATCTGTCCTCTGTTCATCCGAAGATCTTATTTGGGTTATCGTTTTCTCATCAAACGTTTTCCCACTTCCTCGTCAAATATCAGTACCTCTTATTCTTTTATCCTTCGTCACTGGCTTTTTCCTCCAATAAAATTCCTATACTATCTCATATATCGTTTCGCCTTTCTAAATTTTCCCCTTTTTTCACTTCTCATCACAAGCTTCCATTATTTTCTTACGTCTATTCCAAATTGTTAAAGCCACCAAATATCATCTTCATACCATGCTTCTTTAAATCCTCTCCCACTCATATCGTCAGTATGGAATTTAATAATACAATAAATTCTCTATTCCGCGATCACTCTTTAATTTTTACTGACGGATCGAAGAGCCCGGTCGGAGTTGGGGTGTCATTCTTGTGCCCTCAGTTCAGTCATTCTCAGTTCTTTAGACTTTCGTCCTTTCGATATATCTTTACTGCGGAATCTGTTGCCATCTTACAAGCCATTATTTATATTTCCTCTTCTGCAAGTCCTTCCAAATTCCTTATTGTTTCTGACTCTTTAAGTGTTCTTCTGGCGCTATCTCCACCTTCTCTTTCTCCTTCCACTGATGCTATCATCCTTTCTATTCGTTCTCTTCTCCATGATCTATCCTCGTCGACGTCTACCCAGATTGACTTTCTTTGGATTCCCGGACATTCAGGCATTGATGGAAATGTAGCCGTCGACCTCCTTGCTAAAGCTGCTGATTCCAATGGAAATTTTATTAGTAGGGTTCCAGCACACAATATTCTTCTTCCAACTAAATCCTGCCATCTTAGATTTTGGCACTCTGTTTATGTTTCTCTTTTCGCTAGTCCGAATTCCTTTTATCTCTTGATTAATCCGGTTCCTCCTTCTCGTCCTTGGTTCTATGAGTTCCCTAGTTTGCGTCGGTCCATAATTACTAAACTATCTCGCCTCCGTTTCTCGCATAGTCTCCTTCTTTCTTCTCTAAATCGCTTTTCCTTGGCTGCATCTCCTTTTTGTTCATTGGACCCTGAAGGTTCCCAGTATGTTTGTGATGCGAATCATGTGCTCTTCGAGTGTTCTGGTTTATCTCGTGAGCGTGAGTTAGTTTATTATCATCTTTTAAAGCTAGGTCTTCCTGCTCCTTTCAATGCCTCTTATGTTCTTCCTCTACCTATTATCTCAGTTGTTCCTGTCCTAGGGGCGTGTTCCTTGATTCCATTGTCGACAAAATAAAAATATAATTTTTATTCTATTCTATGCATCTATTCCATTTTGCTGGGCTAGTGCTCTCTGGTAGCAAACCCAAGGGGGGTAAAAAAAACTAAAAAAACCGTGAGTCGAAAGTTGTGATCTTCATCAGTGATATTGTTTATTTTTCTAAAATTCGTCACGGGAGAAGATACAGGAATTGATTTCCGTAAAATCAGAAATAAACATTTTTTCTATAAGTAGGAGAGTGAATAAATTGTAGGTATTAGGCGGTAAATTAGAGCGTGATAAATTAATATTATTCTGGTTGCACATAGAAAGATCTGTATCACAAATTTCAATTCAGCATAAGTCGAATGAAGTGGACGAATAAGAGTTGGATAATTTTATTAGTTTCTCTATTTTTTTTGTTTTTTTTTTATTAAACTAAAGGTGTGTATGAGGATTTCAATACACCATGTTTAACTACTGGGGCTATTATAGCACATGGAGCCTACTTAGGTGGATCAAACGCGATCGAACATATTGCTGCTCCACGTAAAAGCTAATACAACTGCGACCACGAACGGAGCAGTTGATAAAGTAAAGTAAGTCCCATACTATCCGTTGTATGGCCTATTCGGAGACGATTCAGGACAGAAAAATCTCTACGGAAACTCTGTCTGTGAGCTACCAGGGCTCCGTGGTTGTTTTTACGCCTTGGAGAATCGCCATTCCTGCTGCCATTCTTCTTCGGCTTGGTGCATCAACAAATGGGCCAATGCATGGTGACGAGGGAGATTGTAAGGCATTAGAGAGAATAGTATCGCCTGAGCTGCTCGATTGACACGCTCATTGCCTGGAACTCCAACATGAGCCGGCACCCATAGGAAAAACATTTCAGAATTTAGATTTGATGACCTGTATAATAAGTAATGGGCCTTCCTTATCAAAGGGTTGTCGGATCTAATGTCTGAGACGAGTTGAAGAGAGTTTAGAGAGTCAGTTATGAGTAGGACCTTTAGGATTGGAAGTTGCTATCGGTGTAGTGTTGGATGCGAAAAACCATCGCGTACATTTTTGCATCCAGTGCTGTACAGCAATCGTGCAGTCTAACTGACTCTGCCGCCCTTGAGACTTCAGATTTGGTCGAATTGTAACTTTGAGTATTTGTTACGGTTTTCGGTTTTTTAATTTCTATCGCCTCTTTGTATAAAGCGCGTTTTCATGAGTCGCAACTTTTTTTTTTTAATATAACCGATTAGAATACTCAAGGACAGAGATCAATTGCTAAGTGATCGCCGTGACATTCAAATCGGAGTTATAACACAACAATGGTGTCTGCGAATGCATGGGGTTCTCGATTAAATTTAGCTTTCTAAACATCTATGCATACTCAGGTAAGACAGAACTGTAAAATTTAATTTCTGTCAGAAGCACATTGATTGACCGTAAACTTTTTATCTTAATTTAATGCTATTAATAGTGCACGACGATTCTATTCTTTCAATGATATCTATCATGCTGATGCCGATACTTCTAATTAGAGCTCAGAATAGTCCGTTTAAACGGATCGACTTGAATTAGTTTATTTATCTACTAAGATAACGTCCAGTATTTGGCCGATATATTCGAATACTATTTATCGATTTAATTAAACTATAGCGTGAATTTATTTTTCGTTTGTCGCGCATTAATATGCTCTTTTTTGACCTGAATTATAATGTTCAATTCTCTCTAAAGTGTCACCCAGCAAATCAACTGCTTTAGCCGTTTGCGTGATTATATAGAGGCCGAATTGCATATCCTCTGTTTAATCTTCATGTGAAATTATTTGTAGCGTAAGACTATACTAATAGGAGATGTATTTTGTAATATCGAAATAATGACACAATAAAAACGAGTCCTAATGAATAATAAACAATTCCACGGCGTTAAAACGAAAGATTTCATTTCTATCAGAAAATTAAATTAATGAACCAAAACATAAACTAACAGAACATAATTTTATAAATATCTCTTTAAAAAAAAAGTTAAAGAGTAAATTTATTTCATAATTCGAAGGCCTCGCAAACGGGTGAACATAGCCAGCTTTAAGAAATTATTCTTCTGTATGAAAAAAGAATAAAATAAAATGATCTAGAAAAATAATTTAGCTTTGTGGGCTTAGTGTAGACATTTTTTTCCGCAATAATTAATGGCGATAGCTTTTTAGCTATATTCAGGGGATTAACGGAATTCAAAAAAGTGTTCTCTGTACAGTCCGATGAATTTATAAGTAACCGGGTATAAACAGTTTTATTGGATGACGAACAACCGGTAACGAAGAAGAGTTCAACTGATGATAGGTCAAGGTTACAATAAGATATCTAAGTTAGAAGCTGTATCCTAGTGTTTTTAATTCCAGTTTTAATATGACGGTTTTCGTCTGTTTTTTTTTTTTATTTTTAATTGTTTCTCCGTGCAATATATTGGAAAACTATTCACATATATATATGGCGTCCCCCTCCCACACCTATTTTGTGTTTATTAAATTTTCACGATTTAAAAAAAAAAAACAATATTTCATTTAATGCAGCTATTGCACTATATGTAAACGTAAATTCATATTTTTTAGATTAACTGACAATTACTGATACTAAAAGGACTATAAATCAGTCTTTTTTTTTTTTTTTAGGAAAAGCACCAAAAATGAAATAATGAGTATTGTAAGCGAAGAAAAAAGAACAAAGAAGAGAAAATAAAAATATAAAACGAAAAGTTGACGGTCGCGATTTTTTTTTGATTTTTTTCATTATTATTATTTGGGCTCGCTGGCAAAGAGCATTGGCCCGTGTTTGACAAGAAAGAAAAGTATTGCTGAATTAATTATTTAAATTCGTATGCGGTCAGAAATCGTATCAATGATTCCTTTTATCTCTTGATTAATCCTGTTCCTCCTCCGCGTCCTTGGTTCTATGAGTTTCCCAGTTTGCGTCGGTCCATAATTACTAAATTATCTCGCCTCCGTTTCTCGCATAGTCTCCTTCCTTCTTCACTAAATCGCTTTTCTTTGGCTGCATCTTCTTTTTGTCCATTGGATCCTGAAGGTTTTCAGTATGTTTGTGATGCGAATCACGTGCTCTTCGAGTGTTCTGGTTTATCTCGCGAGCGTGAGTTACTTTATTATCATCTTTTAAAGCTTGGTCTTCCTGCTTCTTTCAACGCCTTTTATGTTCTTTCTCTACCTATTCTCTTTGTTGTTCCTGTCCTAGGGGTGTTCCCTGATTCCATTTTCGACAGAATAAAAATATAATTTCTATTCTATTCCATGTATCTATTCCTTTTTGCTGGGCTAATGCTCTTTGGTAGCAAACCCAAGGGGGGTAAAAAAAAAAAAAGAAAGGATACAAGGGGAGCGACAACAGTTAACGAAGGAAAGAAGAGAACAGATGCAGCACTATAGGGAGCAGGAATATTAAGTTTCAGAAGTTGAGAGTAGAGAAAAGTAAACGTTCAGACGACAGAACATTCGAAAAGAATGTGGTTAGAATTACATTCGTGGATATCATTTGGAGGATGTAGCGGACAGTAAGGAGAGTCTGAAAGTGAAACTCGATAGCGAGATAAAGGAAGCAAACTATGATCGAAACGCAATCGAGATAAAGAGGAAATAAAATAGCGCTGCAAAGACGGAAATTCATGAAACCAAGGATTAACTGGAAGATACGGCTGAATAGAAAGATAAAAGGAAAATTATGAGCCTGACCAGACCAAAACCTATAATGGAATTTTTTAGATAATGCAAGTAAATTATTAGCAGTGAACTTATTAATGGGGAGTCCATTAACAGCTGCACCACGAGACAACTGATCAACTCTTTCATTTCCTTCTGTACCAACATGGCCTGGAATCCAAAGGAACTCAATCTGAATGTGGCAAGTTTGGAAAAGGTTATAAATAATCGAGCGAATACGAAGAATGATAGGATCACAAGAAGGATGAGGAAAAACAGATGATATAGTTTGTAAAACACTTTTAGCATCAGAGATAATTAGGAATTTTGTTATTGTCTCGTACTAAGGTTATGTAAAGAATGGTCCTTAAAATCGCAATAGACTCTGCAAAGAAAATAGAGCAAGTTGGAGGAAGTCTACCACCTTCAAAATAGTTGTGAACAGAATATAGGAAGGATGCTCCAATGCCGTGAGGATCCTTCGATCCGTCAGTATAAAGAAGAGAATGAAAAGGAAATAGTGAGTTAATAGTGTTAAGGAAATCTTGATTAGTTTGTGGAAGGGATTTAGAGTAAGGGGACAGCAAAGATAAATTAGGAGGAAAGAGAAAATCTGTAAAATGAAAGGTAAAGTAAGGAAGTTTGTTGCGGGTTATAATTTGTGGAAGAAATTTAGCAAGTCGATTTGAGATATGAGAAAGAAGGGGAATTTTTTTGGAAGTGAATCGCCAATTCTGAAGTACGGTGTAGTAGGATGAAATAAGTTTTGCGGAAGAAACTGGAAGACGCTTTAAAAGGAAGCAATATCCCATGTGAGATCTACGGATTGGTAAAGGAGGAATATTACATTCAGCATGCATTGCAGGAATGGGAGTTGATTTAAGGGCTCCTAAACATAAACGAAGGAAGCAATTCTGGACCCGATCCAGTTTACAAAGGAGAGATCTGGCGGAGTAATCATAGATAAACGAACAATAATCTAGTTTGGAACCAACTACAGTTTTATATAGGGCAATTAAGGTACTAGGATGTCCTCCCCACCTTGTTGATTTTTTTTTTTTTTGTGAAAGCAACATCCTGTACCGTGTTTAACTGCTGTGGCTATTACAGCACGAAGATGCGCAGTTTGTTTTTATAGATATCTGATTATTCCGCTAGTTCTGATAAATTGTGTTATGGATAAAATTGCATCGGGGGAATTCTCAAGAATGTTGGTGACTGTTTTGTTATTAATTGAAGGGGGCCGGTGAGGTGATAATGCTGGACAGTCGCATAGTATATGAGGAGTTGAGGGAGCAACATCTTGGCCACAGAAAGGACAATTCATAGGAGAGGGGGTTCTTTGCGAAATAAAATTATGCGACATGGCCGTATGGACTGTGCGCAAGCGGCTAAGTGCACAGAAATCTCCGCGGGAAATGCTTTTTTCCGGCCACCATGGTTCGGTTGAGGGTTTAATTAACCTCGAGAAAGTCTGACACGAGGACCAATGGGTTTTCCATAAGGACGTGAGATTATTAAAGATTATGTTCGAGAGATAAGGTGGAGGTGGGCTGTTACTAGGCGAGGGGCAATATATTTCTGCTCGGGCGGATGTATCGACGCGTTCATTTCCAGGAATCCCTGCATGGCTGGGCGCCCACAGAAAGGATACGGAGCACTGTCTCTTAATAAGTTCGTATAATACCTGCTGGCTTCGAATTGCTATAGGATGTTTGGTGAGGGGATTAGAAATTGTCAATAAAGCTGCGGATGAATCAGATACCAGCAGGGCTTTCTGTGATGTAGGCTCTGTAGAAAGAAAATATTCCAAACAGAAAAATACTCCATATATATTTCAGCATCCAGTACCGAGCAATTGTCATTCAGTCGAATGCTTCGAATTACGTAGCAGACTTCAAAGGAACAGGCGGTTGGGGATGAAGTAGCCTCTGGGGTAGCCTTGGCAGCATCCGTGTAGAAAAAGAGATGGTCGGGGTATTTTTGCATTGTTGCTGTTGTCAACTGAACGATATTCGGATGCAGGGGTTTATTATACTTCGTCAGGGAAAAGTTAACATCAATGTTTAAAGGGGCCCACGGCGGAATCATGATGTTAGGAGCTAGGTTAGGGAAAGGGATTACGCTCACGTTGTGTTGCGATAGGAGAGCCAGGATTTCTGGGAGAGGGTCATTAGGGAACTCTGGGGTGTTGGGGAGGTCATTTGTGTCGATAGGACAGGCACGTTTACTAGAGAAAAGAGCGAGGGTCTCACGGTGGTAATAATAGGTTCGGAAATACTTTAGTGGGGGAGTGCCTAACAAGGCACACAAATTTACAGACGGTGAAGTTCTATGTGCGCCAAGTATCGTGCGGAGCGCCGTGTGGTGTATTGAATCAAGGGATTTAAGTAAAGAGGGACTGGCTGACGCATACGCCTGGGACCCGTAGTTTATTCTGGAAATGACTAAGGATTTGTATATGGAGAGGAGAGTTTTCGGAGGTACATTATACTTTGTGTTTGATACATATTTAAGAATAGATAGGAATTTATGACATTTAACTTTAAGATCGGATATGTGGGATCGCCAAGTTAGCTTTTGATCGAACAGTAGTCCAAGGAAAGTAGCAGTAGGGTGGAAATGAAGTGAGGAATTTTCTAGATTGAGGCGGATGCTGGAAGAGTTTTGACGTCCCCTATAGAAATCAACACAGATAGACTTAGATGGAGAAAACACAAGACCATTATTGTTACACCAGGATTGTAGTTTTGAAATAGTTTTTTGTAGGATTTTTTGAGCATTTGCTGGAAAACTGGAAGACAGGGAAATGTTTAAGTCGTCAAAGTAGAGCCGGGCGTTTACAGGCGGAGCAATACAATTATTTATATCATTGATATAAAAAATAAACATGGTTGCACTAAGGGCAGATCCTTGTGGTAAGCCATTCTCAGTTTGAATGGTGCTCGATGTTGACGAACCAATCTTAATATGGAACGTTCTGTTTGTTAAAAAATTATTCAGATACTTGGCCATGTTTCCACTTATACCAGCTGTTGTCAGCTTGGATAAGAGGCCGTATCGCCATACTCTGTCGAACGTCTTTTCCATATCGAAAAAAGGTCGATTCACACACATTCGTGACGTGACAGTGACGTGTCCGTAACGAGATTGTCGCCGGCGGAAAACTACATTTCTCGTTGCAAAGTTAGATAGCGCTATTCACACACGTTCGGTGCGAGACCGGGACGGCGCCGACAAGTACTCTCGTCGTGAAACGTGACGTGATCTCACAGTGATTCGCGACGATATTTTTACGTTTTCACGACGTGATGACGACGACATTTCTTGCGTTTTCTATTGCGGAACGAGTTGGTTCGTAATGATGAATGACGAAAAATTGATCGTAATTATATACTGTGCTTTATGATCAATCTGATGGACGGTATATGGACACGGAGTATAAAAATTTGTTCGGCGTCAAGGAGGCGATCGGGTTCGTAGTGTGTTGAATGATGTGTGAAAATATGCCGATTTGGTGTTGTGTGCGCGGGTGGTGCAGGCAAGCTATGTCGAGGCGTGAGAAATTGTAAAAAAAACGGAAAAATGGTATAACGTTATCAGTTCGCGGAGAGAGATTCGGTTGTGTTATAAAATAATTTACTTTTTTTTTTATTTCTATTCTTGTCGAGAATCCCTCGGTCTTCCGGAAATTATTTTTACTCACTCACAAAAAAATATCTATTGAACAAAACTTTCTTATATATCTATATCTCTGAATTATACACGACAACGATTTAAAATGAAGCAGCTGCATAAAAAAACGTACACTGATTAACAAAACATGATTATACATACACATCTAAATTCGGGTTTTTTTTTTTTTTTTTTTTTTTTTTTTATTTATCCTGAACAAATACAGTTCATTTGGCCAGTTTCAGTTTTTTCAATCATTTACACTACTATACTCACAAATTATTACAAAAAAACAAATATAAATTTATATATATTTTCAACATAATTCTCTCGCCTGTATTTTAAACTATTTCGTCATTTATTATTTACAATAAATTTAATTTTCTCGTCGACCCTATCGTGGCTGGAACGCCATAACGGATAGGCAGGACAAACACCGCCCTAAATAGTTTAGAATTGTGAGAATGTATGAGAAGATTGTTTAAATGATATGTTATGAAATTAATTTTCATTTTTTTTTTTTTTTTGGTTTAAACTCCTTGCGCAAATTTTCTTGTATATATTTTTTTTTAATTCTAAAAAGCCTAATTGCTCTGCACGGTAGAGTTATTCCGGTCGTGGTATGCCGTGATGTGCCATTGGCGCCCGTTATATTGAATAAAAATTTTCGGTAAATACAATATTCAACGGAAAAGCAGCGGAATAATTGTGTCTCTTACATTATCAGCAGCTTTTTTAAAAAAATATAGAATTATAAAATCTAGTAAAAATCGGTTCAAAACTCGAGGGGATCTAATTAACTTATGTTGAGTATCTACATCATAATTATTGCGAACTCTTACCGCAAGAAGTCTTTCTCTAGGAGAGATAGCTCTTCTCCAGTGTGTATCTTCTTTTTTAAAGTAATCTTGCTAATTTACTCAACAATAAATTGAATGAATTTTCCGTCATTCGAAAATATTCGTGAAATTTTGATCCATCTTCTGCCCCAACTCTTTATACAGAGTTACGAATTCCCCTTCAACCCCCCTCTTTTTCCATGCTTCATGAACCCCCATTTTCTTCTTTTACGTTTAACTTGCTCTTCTTCTTCATCCAAAATTAAAGCAATCGTAATAAGTTCGTCATCTGAAAAATTTGCCATTCTATGTAACACGATCACTGCACGAATAGAACACGTTCCGGTGTGAATTCAAATCACTTGTGGTTCACGTTGGCCGACGTACGTCCCGGTCACGTCCCGTGTACGTTACTGATACGTCACGAATGTGTGTGAATCAACCTAAAGACGGAGTATACATGTTGGCGTCTGTGAAATGCTGTTAACATTTGCCTTTGTAGGCTCAGCAGATGATTAACTGTAGTACGCTTCTTACGCCCTCCGGCTTGTGACGAGGATAGGAGATTATTCTGTTCAAGGAAGAAAAGGAGACGCCGATTAACCATTTTTTCCAGCGTTTTTGCGAGGACACTTATGAGGGATATAGGCCTGTAGTTTTGTGGAAAAAGAGGATGTTTATTTTGCTTCAGAATAGGAATAACAACTGCTAATTTCCATGGCTCAGGGATCGATCCGGAGAACCATATTTGGTTATAGATATGTAAGAGGAAGTTTTTCGCTGACGGAGGTAAGAGTTTTAACATATAAGGATGGATGGAATCGGGCCGAGGCGCGCTGTTTGCAGTATGATACTGGAGTTGATAGTCTAGTTCAGAAATGGTGAAATGGCAATTGTAGGAAAGTGAGGAGTCAGAGATGATAGTTATTGGTTGTTGTTCCGTGGAATATTTCTTTAAAGAGAAGGCAGACGAATATGACGATGAGGATGACTCGATTGCAAAATGATTCGCAAAAGCATTTGCGACTTCCAACGGGTCAGATAACATGGAACCATTCTGATTTATCGAAAAGGAAGGGGTCGCACGATTAATACCGTTCAGTGCCTTAATTTTGTGCCAAATATTGTGACTAGAAGTATTTATGGAGATTGAATGCATAAATTGCTGCCAAGATTCCTGTTTTTTGCGCCTAATGAGGCTCCTCGCAGCTGCACGGTGTTTTTTAAATTCGATCAAATCAGGATATAAGCTTGTTGATTTAAACTTCCTAAGGGCATGTTTACGTTGGCGTATGGCTGTTCCTATTTCGGGGCACCACCATGGGACCCGTCGGGATCTGTTTGTTGGGACAGACCTAGGAATAGATGCTAGAGCAACATTCGTAATAGCGTCGATAAAGGAGTTGATGTTCTCTGATAAAGATTCGGATGGCTCGCTGGGAACGTTTACTTTAACTGAAAACATATCCCAATCCGCCTTGTGGAATAGAAATTGAGTCTTAGGTGGGGGGGTTTGGGTAGGGAGGGCTTTGGACGGGCATATGAGTATAGGAAAATGGTCGCTAGAGTATAAGTCCTGTAGCACAAAAGCGCTCAGGTGAGGGAAGATGGAAGTGGAAACAAGTTGTAGGTCGATTGTTGAGAAAGTATTATGGGACAGATTGAAATGGGTGTAACCTGGGGAGGGAAGCAGTGTCAGATCGTTATCTAGGACCAGTTTATTTATGACAGAGCCATGTCTGTTTTCCAGTGTTGCTCCCCACAAAGGTGAGTGGGCATTAAAATCACCGAGTAATATTAGTGTCGGGCTGACCTGTGATAGTACTGACTGAAACATATCTGCAGTGATTATATAATTCGGAGGCACATAGCAGTTACATAGAGTTATCGGGATGGCAGATATCTGAGGAAGATGGACGACCACTGCAATCATTTGTAAGAGGGTACTAAAATTCAACTGTGTTGCTGGGACAGAGGAGTGGACCATAATGGTAACCCCTCCGTTTGCTCTAAACCCTTGATCATTGCTGAAAGTGAAAAGGGAATATTTTTGTAGGGCTGGGTTATCTGTGGGCTTCAAATGAGTTTCCTGTAGACGTACCACAGCAGGAGAGTGATTTGAAATAAGTAGCTTTAATTCAGCAAGTTGAGGGTAGAATACTCGACAGTTCCACTGCAGGATAATGTTACGAACCATGATCACTATTAGCTTTTCAAATATGTTTAGTCTGCTGTTTGATCTGAATCCGACTGTTGATGAAATAGATTTAAAGAGATTTAGTCTTTTATTTACCGGCATGTGGAGATAGTTAATCTGTTCGAAAAAGGAGAGACGACTATTTACGAACAGACCAAGATAACAACAATTTTTAACTAAGGGAATGGGAATGTTATTTACAGAAGGGTTTATTAAAGAAGGATTAAAAGATCGATAAGTAAAATTAATACAAGCGGATTTAGACGGTGAAATAAAAAGGTGTAGATCTGAGAGTGAGTCATTTAATCTTGACAAGGAATTATTCATTTCTTTGTTTGCAGATCCAGATCGTGAGAAGTGGAATATAAAAGAACGTCATCAGCAAAGAAAAGGGAAGACGACCCTATTGGGAGGGAGGCTATTACCCATCAATTCGGTTTGACCTAATTATATTAAATCCTTTAATGGAGACATCAGTGGAGTTCTTAAGCCAGATTTCTGAAAGAAGAGCGATGCTAATTTTGTAGTATTGCAAAAGGTGCTCTAATACATTTTTATTAGCTCTCAAGCTGCGGCAGTTCCACTGTAAAATATTAAGATTCAAAAGCATACTGAATGGACATAGAAGAAAGAACGAGAAAGTAAAAGGGAAGGAGTAAGGAAGGGCAAAAATGAAAGATTAGGAAAGAGAAACAAAATAAAATAAATTTTAAAAAAGGAGGGGGGAGCATGGAAATTTTATATTTATAAAGTTGAAAAGGAAAGAAAGAAATCCCTGCGGAATAATATGATTAAAACGATAGAAAATTTAAAAAAAGGTAGCGTAAACCGTCGCCCTCTGCTACCAGCTAGCCTAATTAAAGGAAGTATAGAGCGGGGATGGGCTGAACCATTTAGAAAGAAGTGTCATTTTCGCCAACTCACTAACCTATCAAAAGGTAGTGTGCAAAAAGGCCAGTGGAAAGTAATAGAAGGTAGTCTATTTCTACTTAACGAATTCACTGATATCGTCACAACAATGAGGAGAAAGTAGTAAATGTATAGAGATAGAATCCTTGCTGACTTAGCTATGTTAATAAATAATGATATAAGCCATCGCCCTCTGCTACCAGCTAATCTAATTAAAGGAAGTATAGAGAGGGGATGGTAGAAGCCAGTAAAGGAGAACTGCTCCTTTTTATTAAAAATCTTCGCCAACTTGGCTATGTTAAAAATTAGTGATATATACTATCGCCCTTTGCTACCAGCAAACCTAACTAAAGGAAGTATAGAGAGGGGATAGTAGAAGCGTGTAAAGAACAACTGTTCTTTTTTATTACGCACTATCCCATTAAAGGGAAGTTTGCCAAAAAGGCAGCCAGCAAAGATGAAAGGAAATAAGAAAATAGTAGAGAAGGAAAAAGTTATATTAGAAATCTACGTGTTCAGTTTAATACTGAAGTATAAAAATAATTGACTTAAGCGATTAAGGTACCAAAACTATTTTGTGTACTTAGTCGTAATGATATAAAAGAGGAAACAGAAAGAAGAAGTAGATTTATTAACAAAGATATGAATTTTTTAAAATTTGAATCCGTTAAGATATTTGATAATGAAGACCATAGGATGAGGAGAATCCGCAGAGGTCTGTTGATCATCATCAGACGGTTTAGTTACTTTTCTAAGATGTGAAAGGAGAAGATCAATAAAAGAGTTTATTTCGGAGGGATTAGAGATAATAATATTTTCTTCATGTAGAAGGGCGGATAGACTAGAATGAATATTAGACAACAGATCGGAATGTGACTTGTTAATATTGCTTTGATTGCTCATAGGAGAACCCGTATCGCAAATTTTATTTGAGAGATCATAATTACTATTAGATGGAAAGATGCTATAATTATTAAAATTCTGAGGAATAGGTTGGGAAGAAGACCTTTTGATTCCACTGAAAGGATGAGCAGCCTTAATATACGGAAATGAAGGAGGTTTAGCTGTAGGTACATGTTTTAATATTCATAATACGGGGTACACATTCCGTGTGTTAGGATTATAAGTTGGATGAATAAGAGTTGGGAAGTTATCAGTGATTGCCGAACTGTAACTTTGGCCTTTTGTAACGGTTTTGGATTTTTTGATTTCTGTTGCCTCTCTGTAGGATACATTTTCATGAGCCATAATTTTTTTGATGTGTAGTTGATTAGAATATTTGGGACAGAAGCTAGTTGCTAAATGGTCTCCGTGACATGAAACACAAATAGCAAATGAAGGATTAGCTGGGCAAAGGTTGCTATCATGATTTTCAGTGCATCTAGCACACCTAACTTTACTTCGGCATATGTTTTTAGAGTGGACAATTGTAACATAACATGGGCCTCCGGATACACGGTTCAACGTTAAATTTCATTTTGTATACGTATACATGCTCAGGTAAAGCAGAACCTTGAAATTTGATTTCAATTAAGAGAAAAGGAGTTAACTTATCAGAAACTTTTTTTTTGATACGTTTAATGCCGTTAATAGTACAAGAAGATCCCAATCTTTCAATAATGTCTTCATCCGTCATGTTTGTGTCGATATTTCTAATTACTCCGAATCGATGTGTTAAATTGTTCGGTATGTAACCCCGAAGGTTATTTTCTTGAAGTAACGGCGATAGGAGAAACGAGTTTGCGGATAATAAAGAATTAAATTCTGACCTAAGCCTATTTCTACCAGCTGAAGTAAATTCTTTAATTCCATAGGTGTTTGTAGAAATTCGTTTAGCAATGGCTAAAGGATGTAAAGCTGTAATGTTTTTGTCAATGCTTTCAATTAATACGTAGAACGGACCTACATGATTCGAAGGAAATAAATTAATCGAAATGTTTTCTGCAAAAGTATTGGTTAAATTAGACTCGTTAGATGCTATTAGTTTATTTTCTTTCTCGGCTACAACTCATAATGGAGATAACGGTTCTGAAGTTTTGCGTTTGTTGTTGTTGTCATTAACAGCAACGAGCGGTAAACTATTCTTACGCGTCGAGGAGGCTTTAGTTGGTTTATTATTAGTGGTGAGAGGGACCCCCCCCCCTCTGTAGCACTCATTAAAGTACTAGCTGCTCCGGTGAGCTAGAATTGTAAAAAAAGTGGAAAAAAATAAAAATAAAAAATAAATAATAGAAATAATTGAACAAAATCGAAAGAAAAATAATATCGCTGATAACAAAAAGGTAGCAGAGATAATAAATATAAACGCCGATTAATACCAGAGAGAACTAGTTATCGGAATTATTTTAAATCGAAAGATCTTACCCGATTCAGATGAACGCAGGAATACACACTATCCACATACAAACATATCTTAATCCGGTCGCGAGTTAATCCGACATAAGAAATGAAAAAAATTAAGGCGAATAAAATTCTTTAAAACAAAAATAAAACATAATGACAGGATATTAACTGAATTATAGAAGAATACGGGAATGAAAGTAAACTCGGGAAAAACCATTACCCAGAATTTTCTTTTTTTTGATAGTTTATCGATAGAAGTTGGATATTGTAGATGAGAAGTTTTTTGAGTCGCTTTTCAAGCAGAACGAATAATTTATTCATCAACGTAACTAGAAATACCAGTAAATCGGTGCTAGAAATGGAATTCGCATAGGTCGAGGATGATTGCGCTGTTCGTAAAGTAAACGAAAGATGTAATTGGCTGAAGCGCTAACTATTTTTTCTATTGAAATATACAGTTTTGCAAAAAAAGGCTGGACTCCGGCTGCTTGCAGAATTCCAAAGTGGTCGAGGGAGAGAGAATGAGGGCTTTAATTGTTTTATTCATCCTTCGAAGGGACCGAAAATTAAATTAGAACAAAGTCGCGTAGCTTACGATGCACTATTGAGGAATAGATTTTTTAATGAATAAATAAATATAAAGGACTTTTGAAAATTTAATTGTAAAATAGTCCTTCTTTTTTAAGACTTATTATTATTATTATTGACTATTGTTCGTTTCTTTATGCCAGTGCTCCTAAATCCCTCCTTACCAAACTTGATCGCATCCAAAACTCTTGTCTTCGCCTCTGTATTGGTGCTCTGAATTCTTCTCCAACTCCTGCTCTCCTAGCCGAAATTGGCTTCCTTCCTTTATTTATTCGAAGACTTTATCTTGATGAAAGATTTATGATTAAACGTCTTCATATTCCTCACTCGGAACTCGTGAATTCCTATCAATATATTCTGGACAACTGGCGTTTCTCTCCTCGAAAAATTTCAATTCTTTCACACATATCCTCCCGACTTGTCCTATTTTCTCACGTTATCCTCTCCTGTAACAAATCCCCGTACTTCACTTACAAATTCGTAGAACTGTCGTTTTCTCTCAAGCTATTTTCTCTTTCCTCTAACATTAAATCTCTTCCGTTTCCCGTAATACATATCGAATTTAACCAAACTCTACACTCACTTTTTCCAACTCACAGCATGGTTTTTACGGATGGCTCAAAATCTGTTTCAGGTGTTGGAGCTGCTTTTATTCTTCCTGATATCAATTGCTCCTTTTAAACTTCCTTCCTTTTCTTCTATCTTTTTAGCCGAATCCATGGCTATTTTACGTGCTATCCTTTTTATGTCCTCAACATCCAATTTATCAAAATTCGTCATATGCTCTGATTCGAAAAGCGTTTTATTAGCCTCTCCCTTCCCTAAACCATCTTCAGATCCTATTATTCTTTATATTCGTTCCTTAATTTATAATTTATTAACGTCCCGTTCTATCCTAATGGGCCTGTTCTGAATTCTGGACCACTACGGCATGTTGGTAGCGATCTTGGTGACTCATTAGCACGCTCAGGCGCAGTAAATGGTCGTTTCATAGACAGATTCCCCTCCCAATGTCTTTGCCCTCTCTCTTATCGTTTTCACCATGACGTTTGGACTGATCTTTATCCGTCTCTTTTCTCTATTCCTAACTCCTTTTACCTCGCTATACAACCCTCTCCACCCACTTCTTCCTGGTTTAATAATTTTCCCTGCATCAGCCGTTCTGTTATTTCTTCCATAATTCGTTTTAATCACAGTCTGCTTCCTGCCTCCCTCTTTCCTTTTAATATTGTTCAGTTTCCCCTGTGTCCCTTCCATCCTCCTATCTTAAATTTGACCTGTGATGTAAATCACCTTCTATTCGAATGCTTTTCTATCTTCTCGGAACGCGCAGTCCTTTATTCTGATTTGTTCGGCTTTGGCCTCCCGACTCCTTACTGTGCCCACTACATTCTTGCTCTTCCTTCTCCTTCTGTTGTTCCTGTATTGGCTACCTTCATCTCTTCTGTTTCTAATCGCTTCCTGATATAACTTACAAATCCCTACGTTTCATCATTCTGTTAGTCCACTATGTTGAGTAAATGTCGTGTGTTGACGCGCCCCAGGAGAAAAAAAAAGAATCGAGATAAAAAAAAATAACAATTTTATATATCGACCGGCACTTTTAACTCATTTTTTTTTTTTGAAATACCTCAATCGAATTTAACTCGCGAAAATTATTATTTTTTTTAACTTTATTGCCTCAATAAATAAAAACTTTTCGTTGAATTTTTTAAGGTCACTTTTTTCTTTTTCATTTTTTTTCATTTTTCTTGCTCTTATTTTATAACTGAACGCATTTTTTTAAAAATTATTATTAGTTTGTGGACGATACTTCTCCATTTTGGTTGTAATTGCATAATTCGGTTGTTTTAATAAACACTTCTTGAGTCAAAAAAAAATAAATAAATAGTTTTAGAATGAATTTGATTTTAAAAAGTTACCATTATGATTCCTTAGCGGTGTGAGCGCTAATTATTAACATTAGGCTTTTTATTTTGTTTTTTTTGCGTGTGTTTTTATTAATGCATATTTTTATTTCCCTCATATTCGATTGCTTTGCACTGGTATTTCAAAAATTTTGAACCTCTTTAAAATAGGATCCACATCATGAGGCTCTGATCTAGCATTTTTGGAAATTTTATATTATAATCACGGTTAGATTACGGTTCAATATTTCATGAGTCGGCGCCTCTGTTATCAATCTTAAAAACATGAAACACTTCTGAATAGTGGATTACGAATTATTACTGAAAATATTCTACCCGCTCCTATAGTATGCTTACAGTCTGAAAGAAATCTTTTGACGGACAAATTTATTATTAAGTACACTGTACTGGCTAGTTTCAAAAATAATTTTGGAAAGTTCTAATACTTGGAGGTTTATTATAAATAAAATAGCACATTAACAGCTGTAAGATGTCGAAATTACATGGTTCCGTCCTTTTTCCATCCCTATTATCCATTTATTTCTCATTAATGAAATATGTAAGAGAGTGCGCAATATGTTTTCGCAGACTATTAATAATGATCGAAGCGTGCTATAAAAAGTGGCTTTACAGACGGATCTAGATAATCGAAATGAAAAAATTGGTCCAGGGAACTGCTTTCGTGATCCATAATGTATCGGTACGAAAATTTAAGTTTCCTCCGTCGGGCTTTTGATTATGTGAATATATATGTTGAACGTTTTCGATTAAAGTGAGAGATTTTTTTAATATGCAGTGATAGAGCTTTCTCTCTATTGCATCATAGTTCCTTTGACTTCCGGTATTACCCATTAACGAACGAAATTAAAGAAAAATGTCTACGTATAACGGGGCAAAAAGCAAAACTTGTAAGGTGTGGAATTGGTCGGAAACGCTGACGCAGCTGACGGGGCATCAAATGGTATCCTCCATATTGTCCTCTCAAACGATGAGCGTGTTTGCGATGCTGATCATATGTTGTTATTAAGTGTTTATCTTTTTCTATTAAGCGTTCTGCTTTCTGCTTCAGTTTGCTGCGACTTGGTCTTCCTACTCCATATTGCGCCTCTTATATCCTATCTTTTCCCTCTCCACAGATTGTTCCCCTTTATTTGTTCCTCTCTCTTAACAACATTTTTCCTTTTCTCATTGTTCCTATGTAAAGGTCCCCGGTTGACGAGCCCAAAAAATTTAAAAAAAAAAAAACAAAAAACGAACGACTTACGTATGAACACATTTATTGCTCTCATTTCCAACACGCGTAATCGCTTAATGATTTTTATTTCCATTGATCAAATAAGAAGATAAGAGTATTAACTACGAAATTTTTGTGTGCGCAAATGTTTCATACCATCTGTATATCGGTTGAATGCTATCGTGAGCAGATCTGCAGAACTAACCTTTTACGGTTTTTGTAACAGATAAAATACTGACAATCATAGATTTAAACAATGAATAATGCTTCTAAAACGGGCTATTTGAAAAACCTCTAAATCTAACAGCACTAAGCATGATAAAGTCCGCGATATCTGTATTCGTGAGGAAAACAAATAAAACCGAAAACAAAAAGGAAAAAAAAGATAAAAAGCGTTAGCGATTCCCATAGTGTATTTAAATTATTACGGATATACTGAAAGTCACAATATACCTTTTTTAAAGGTAATGTTTTATGTGAATTTTTTTAAAATTTGAAACAGTCAACAAATAATTTCCGAATTCAGATGTAACAGATATCGAAAACATTTAAATTTAAAAATAAACAAAAAGCAATTGTATTCGTTGCTCTTCATTTTTCAGTTGTTTTGTATACGAAATATTTTGCAACTATTTATTTATTCGAATGCCGTATACTTCGCACATGAGCCTTAAATAATTGGTGAACTTCGTGTATTAATTAACGCGAAGGTTACGATTATATTTGGCAGGTACTGACGCATTCGCGACACACTGGAACAACATCTGTGTTGTCACAGAAATAACGGGATAGAGCTAAATTTTAATAATCTGCGTGCGTGTGTGTGTGTAGGTCATGTTTTGACGTGTATTACCGGTTTTAGTCTTTGAAGTATACAAATTACCGTAACTTTTCGCTAAAACTTTTTTTAATAAACACAAACGAACATGTTTTTTTCCTTCCGGAATCGATAAATACATAGCAACAAATCTGTTGTTCTAGCCATGTGTCACTTATAGGTTAAAAAAAAAAAAAAGGTATGTTAATTTTGGAAAGTTATTCTGCGCAGCACTACAAATTTCGAAAAAAGTTTAGCACTAGTTAACGTATAATCAAAGAAAAAGGGATTACAAGGGTACAGGACAGTGAAATTTTAAAAAACAACGCGATATGTTGTTACCGTTTTTATCTAATCAAGGATATAGTTTGGAATTTTTTTTTTTTTTTCATATAGAGTTTTGTTAGGTTTGAGAACCGTGCACAAAAATTAGACCGGTTACACGATTGAAGAGTGTCTATAGATAATATTTTTTTTTTTTTTTAAATAAAAAAACAGAAAATTAGGCTCGTCAACCAGAGACCTTCGCCCAGAAAAATAATTAGAAATGAAAAAGGAACGTTATATAATAAGACGATCAGGTATCGTTTTTGGGGGGAGGTAACAATGGCAGGGATAATAAGTGTAGAAGGAAAAATTAGAATATAACGGACACAAAAAAGAGTAATAAGCCCAAGCCTGAGCAAGTGGGAGAGTATAGAGAGCTAAATGCTCTACCGAAAGAGCTAGGCATTCAAATAGGTACTGAGGTACTGAATCGAGAGAGTAGACTGGTAATCAAAAAACTTGAACTTTGTTTGGGGAAAAAAGGAATTTAGAGTATACCGTATAAACATACGCTTAATAAATGGGAGGAGCACCTAGACCAGAAAATGTAGCAAGTTAAACATTTTCGAAATTCATGTGGATTTACATTCCATTATTTAAATTGTAATAATGTATAACAAGAGAAAAAAAAAAAAACAAAAATGCGATGACCTAGTGGTTCTTGGCTACTACCAAAAATAAGAGGTTACCATTTTTTCGGGAGTTCTCAAGTTCTGGACTCAAACTGCTCCCCCAGACGTAAATTTAGATCAAAATTGAATTTAGTACCAGAGGAGTCTGTGAGAAAGAAAAGACTGTCGAGGTACGGGATTCATTTTACTTTTTTATCAAATACTATTTTATCTTCTTTTAGTGGCTCAGTTTTACAACAAAATTATACGAACAACGAGATTGATAAAAGAAGAAAAAGAGCTTTCCGATAAAATTTGATTCGCAATGATGATGGAAATATAATGGAAAGACAGCATATAAGATGCACAATAAAGACAAGAAAGTCCCCGTTTTTTAATAAACGAAAATATAGAAGATAACGTTTGACAGAAAGAAAAGAACATTCAAAAAAGATATAATCAGCGTCAACTACTTCATTGAGATAGGGAATAAGGAGAGGAAGCTAAGTAAGAAACAGAGATTAATAGAATAAAACGTAGGCACATGATAGAAAGAACTGTTTAAAGCACGGGAAATATAAAGTGAATTCAGGAAAATTAGAAGGGAAGATTTTAGACAGACAGGTAAAAAGAACAATCGTTAGAAAGAAGTAACCGCTGAAATCCAAAACTATGGAACACAAGACTAAAAGGCAAACATTTTCCCGCACCATTCTGACACCTTTGAGTTTTTTTGACCGTTATATAATCACTCGATTCTTGGTAAGTTCTCCGTTTCAAAAAACGGTTTTGTTATTTTTTATGAACACTTGTATATTTTTTGTCTTTTATACAACCCAGTATATTCGTTAGTTTTGAAAAATGAAATGTCGTATCTTACAACATATATATATATATATATATATATTAAATGCGTTTGGATTAGTAGCGAACCCTGATTTTTTCCCTAGTACTTCTCCAAGACGAGAAACACGTTGAAATGAAATTAATATAACGCGTAAAAAACACATTAAAAAGCCACTTCACTTTTTTTTTTTTTTTTTATTTAAAGAAATAAAATTTATATCTAAATTTATTTTTTCAATTTACTGAATTTTATGTGAAGAGATTTTAAAGGAAATTTTTCTTTAAACTATGTCGGTTAGTCTACTAAATTTTTCAGCTACCTTTACAACTGACCTTGTCATAATTAACACTGTACATTTGCTTTCAAGTACAAAGAAATCTTTATGCGCTACTAAATTTATAGGAAAGTTTCTGTATGACTTGTTAAACAAAAATTCACACTTTTTCTTAGTATGTAATTGTTAATAGCGCAAACAGATATAAGGGAACAATGCACTTTTATTAATACTCGAGATTATACATTATATGCGAGTTAATTAAGGTAACCGGAAACTAACATTGTTCTAATTATAATTTATTTTCACTGAATTCTGTTTCGGACCACCGTCTTCATTATTTGTTTCATTTTGCACATTGGTCATGTTAAAATTCAGTCGGAACTTAAAATGGTACTGAGGGCTGGGAAAGTTAAGGTTAACAGTGTGTACTTTAGTCCGAACAGCAGAAGTTCCTTCTCAAAAACCTCGTTAATTTAAACCAGAACAGACAGCCGCTTATAGAGTACAAAATTCTTGGGGGATAAAAGATGATAGAGGTCACGATCAGTGTATGCAGTAACAAGTTCCGCCCTCTGACGTAATCGGGTGACCAATACGGTTTAGCAATCCGTATTACTGTTTTCAACTCGCAACCAATGAATTCAAAAATAATCGTGCAGTGAATTTAAATAATTATTTTTTGCCGCGCGAAAAACAGAAAAAGAATTATTAAATGAAGTAATTTTCTTCACATAATTAGGCGATTCTATAAGATAACTCTGTAAAATAAAGTTAAATTTAGAACAGTAGACAGTGTGGCAGGGAAAACAATGAAATAGCGTTCGAATAATAATAATAATTGTATTTCTCAATAAAAAGTAATACAATAATGGCTAACATATTGTAGCCATAACGCTGCAATGGTTTTCAGTAATGTCACACAACCAGAAAACCCGCGCGTGTGCTCCGCACCGTCTGTTGTCGTTACTAACTAAAAGATGAATCGCATCGCATATCAGACGACGTCTAAGCCGTTTCCATAAAAATTCTGAATATCTTATGAAGTTTCAAATATTGCTGAATATTTTAAACAGCGCGAAATGTGCAGAATGATTTTCCGGTAAGGTGCATTTTTTGTACATAAAATCACACTATCCTCGCAAAAAATGTGAATAAAAAGACCCAACAAACCAGCGCTAACTGAACATCAATATGACTTTGCAATAGAACGATCATTAATAATACTAAAATAGACAATTATTCAAATAATTATATATAATTTGAACGCGTTTCTAAGCTTAAGGTTTCATTATCACGGAATTACATATATATGTATATATGTATATATATATATATATATATATTAATTACAACGTAATTCTTAGGCTACCCCCCATTCGAAAAAATGTCCCAATTTTATGTAACGCTAAATGTTCCAATTTTATGGAACGCTAAATGTCCCAAAAAAATGTCCCAGAAAAATGTTCCAATTTTATGGAACGCTAAATGTCCCAAAAAAATGTCCCAGAAAAATGTTCCAATTTTATGGAACGCTAAATGTCCCAAAAAAATGTCCCAGAAAAATGTCCCAATTTTATGTAACGTTTGTTATATTTTGTAGGATTTTTGTTACTGTTATTTAAAAAATGTCACAATTTTATGTAATGAAATATGTAACGAAAAAATGTCTTAATTTTATATAACGGAAGTTAAATGTTAGAATAGGATTTTTGTGGTTATGTTATTTTTTGTGTGTGTTGATGCCAGTAAGAATTACGTTGTAAATTTTGATAATTTTATACAAAGTATAGAAGAGAAAGAGACAGAAATGAAAGCAAGAGGGGTCAAGGAGCACAGACCCTTGCGAGGCCAAAATGGCCGAGTTTATATATATATATATATATATATATATATATATATATATATATATATAATATGTATTATTTATTTATTTATTTTAGAATTATTAATATCGTAAATAATGAGCAATCTCAGTGCAAATAAATAAAAACGAGCTATAGAAAAAAAAAAATATTAGAACAAATGTGCAATAGAATCATATTCTCTGATGCGTTTGTTATCAATATCGTTATTGTATTTGCTTATGTATTTTTACCAACATCAATATTTGTTGTAGTATTATCGGGAAGTTGGTATAGTTAGAAATTCAATTTTAAGCTCATTCGAATTGTAACTTTAGAATGAAAAAGGTTGTTGACGAGTGTTAAAACGTGTAATTATGCTGCCGTACGATTTTCCAGTAGAACATAATTATCATGCTACTATAATGATAACGCACCAGTTGGACAGCTCATATCAGAAAGGGTTTCTATTTTGTATCTATTGTACTGGAATCATGGCTATTTGCCTATTCGCGTCAACGAAGCGGAGTTATTCACGCGCTGAAACTTAACTAGAGGTAATGCACCCATAAATTAAACTAGACTTAACGTGTGTAAATCGGATCAGCGATTCTCGAGCTATGAACAAAGACACACAGAAGGCCAATGGGGAAACGTTATTACGGTTCGCATTGCGTCGAGCTGATTTAATTAGAAGAAAAACCACTACTATTGCTTATTTCTAAACTACAGTAACCGAGATTTTTTCGGGTTCTTGTTGAAAGATTTAAAATTTTTTCACCCGTGAAATGGTATTTAAAAAGAATCGAAAAATTCTTTATACATTTTAGATTATTCATATTATTAATTCAGTTCTGCAGAGTAAGGATATAAAATGCTCGCAGTTAAATCGCACATTATATGAAAATTCATCTGTTATTTCCATTACATATCAGTTACCATTTATTTTTGGATCAATACTGAGCATAGTTTACAACCTGAATATGTGTAGGAGGCGGTTAAAGAAAACACTTGTCTGTTGGAGATAGCTATTTCGTTATGTTTTTGTTTTTTTTTTGCTTTCAAATCGGCCTAGTACAAATATATCTCTTTAAGTAAATATTTCATTAACGATTGTACAGTTGTAAGATCAATATCGAAATATTTCGAAGAAACTTTTTTCCTAATCGGTATAAGTTGATTATAAAAGCAAAATGTGAATATAGGTACTCCCTCCCCTCCACATAGAAAAAAAGAAAACTTGTAGATAAATTTCATCTTATTAATTATCTCAGAAACAAAAACAGTGTGGATAATGAGCCTCCAACATTTTTTTTTTTTTTTTTTTTTTTTTAATATTTACTATGGGTTCGTCAGCGAGGACATTAACCCAAGAAATGGGAATAGAGAAAAAATCAGATTTTTATGCGGCGTGAAACATTCAACAAGAATGTATCAAGCGCCTGGATGACAGAAGGAGAAGGAAAGGAAAGAATAAATGCAGCACAATAGGGAGTAGGAACATTGTTTGATAAGAGAGATGAGTAAAAGGAAGATTGTTCAGATGAAAGTGATGAACATTCGAACATTATGTGATCAGGATCACATACATGTTGACTGTTAGGAGGATGTAAAGGACAATACGGAGATGCCGCGAGAGAGAATCGGAAAAGCGACGAGGGAAGCCAGCTGTGCCCAAAGCGGAGGCGGCATATTGTCGAGATGCTGGAGCGACGCATAAAAGGGAAGTCAAGAAACCAGGAACAAAAAAGAAGAGAAGGCTGGATGGACAAGTAAAAGGAATCCGGGTTTGAGAATGAGGAGTAGTAAGAGTTAAACCATAATTGGTTGTGCGCTGCAGAGGACAGAAGATTAATATTGACGGATGGAAAAGTAGTAAGGAACCTGCCGGAAGAAGAAGCTCGCCGAGCTAATAAGTCAACTGACTCATTTCCTTCTATCAAACCAGACGTCGAGATCTGCTGGCTGATTGAGCAGCATGTGAGTTTTGTTGATTCCGAGCACAGACTAATCAGAACCGGTTTTAGTGGTATGTTTACGCGCCTTAAAGGTTTCGTACGGGTGGACGGTACTTGCAAAATGACTCTGGAGCTATACTAACAACTGTAATAGAATAGGCGGGTCAAAATGTAAGCGCATAATGGAGGTGATGAATGAAAAAGGAAATATGAGGAACTGACATTTTTGGAAAAATTAGGCTGGAGAGACGAGATATGAGAAACGGCTATTGGAAAAGGAAACGATAACAACTAGCAAAATTTGTCACAACATTTCTCAAGTGACGGCTGAAGATTTGGGTAAGAAATTTTTTAAAGGAAAAACAAGAGGAATCTGATTCAACTGATCTACATTTCCTTCAAGTCATCTAACTGTCGCTGTTCGTTTGATCATTTTAATTCCATAACAAATCTAATTTTTGAAAATAGGTCTCTGACTCTGATCTAATAGAACAAAACTGGCTTAATTTACATATATATTAATATATATATATATGTTTGAATAGCTTAAAAAATTATTAAAGAGGTAAAAAATCTCCAAATTTCATGAATTAGTTTTAAAGTTTGTTTTGCTCGGCAGCAATACATGTTCGCCAATTGTAAATGTTTTTTTTTTTTTTTTTTTTTTTAAACTTATTAGTACTTCATTTTAAAAAGTTGCTTATTTATTCTTTTTAACTTTTTTTTTTTAAATCTAAAATGATCATTTGACCAATAAAACCTTTTTTTTCAAAAAAACTTGATTACATTGCTGGAACCACATTTTCAACTTTAAAAAATAGAAAGAAAACTTTTTTAAAATAAATACGTATAATATTACGAATTAAATGTATAAGGTAAATAAATAGTTTTAAAAATTAAAAAATAATTTCGATATAAAAAGTGTCGTACTATGCGAATTTCGTGTGTAATATCGACGCGTGTGTGTTTGTCAAGTTTCCAGTTAAGACAATATTCAGTCGTCTAAACATTCTACTTCGGGATTTACACGAATATCCGTGTAGTCGTTAGACCACTTACCGATTTTGTTGTACTAAATTCGAGAAATATTTTCAATCATTAAATACTGACACCGAGTTGAATGAAACTATCCGAATAAGAATTCGCATAATTGCAGTTGTTATCGTTAATTTTCAATCTTAAAAAGTACCACACGTCGACTGACGACACTCATTGCCGCTTATATAACATTTCATTCGTATGTCTTTTTATCAATTAATTAATTAATCATTAATGATAATAATTATCATGATAGCGACAAAGATCTAAAACAAAGTTGGCATCGATAAAACAAAATTTGCAATATTTACTAGGCAATGGTCGGATTAAATAATCTCAGCCGATCAAATGAGGGTATTTTAACTGTAACAGAGAACTCTATACATAGTAAAAACAAATTCAGCCCGCCTGTTTCAGACTAGCAAAACCTGTATATTGAGTGGAACATGGATTTCCGAAACATGTTGGTTAAATTTGTTTTTGCTTTACGTGTAAATTCCCGTGTCACACAGTTAAATTATTTCTGTATAATAAACGAATCGTTATGACACAAAAAAACTAGAAAAAGAAAATACGAATTACATTATTTTGATTCAATTAAAACCGAAAAATTTTGAACGCTTATTTGAAAGTAGATATGATATTTTACACATATATATATATATATATATACTATCGAAAGAAAAAATAAATGAAAAAAGTAAAAAAAAAAAAAAAAAAAAAAAAAATGAAAAAAATGAAAAAAGTGAATTATATTTTTGATTTAAATACTGTTATTAAAAGTAAGGCGTTCGCTTAAAAAGAATTGTTTAAACTAAAAAATTTTAGGTCTGCGTAATGAGGAAAAAAAGTGAATATTTCCCGCAAGCTCGAAAACATTATTTATCAACATTTAATACGCATTTTAATCTTTAACGTATGTTTTAGTGAACTGTTGCATAATTTCTTATATTACGTGCGAATAATGTGAACCATTTCGTTTCATTTTCAAAAATTGTCAAGACCGGAAAAAATTAATTAATTTTTCGGACGATATTCGGAACATCACGGTACTGCAGCTATTATTATATTATTAAAATGGTTTACCGAGACCGAAAATCAGCGTATTGTTCGTTTCTTTTTACTTTACCTGAGAATATACATATATTTATACTCCGAGTCGCGCGATACACTTACGAAATAATACCAAAATAAATACCGACATGCGCATATAACATAAATGTAAAATATGTACATTATAAAAATAAACAACATATTACGATAGAAAAGAAAAACAACTTATTCGATATAAAATAAATAAAACGATGTATATAATAATGAAAGTTTCGCTAGAGTTTCTGAAATAAATAATAAATAACGTTAAAATAAGGAGGTAAATGTGTTAATATGAATATTGCGACAAGATGGACGACAGTAATAGTCTCGGTTTCACGGGGTTTTTTTTGGGGCTGGTGTATGCGTGTGTGTGTGTGTATGTTTTTAGGTAGATGTAATGTTTCTTTCGTCGCTGCAACCTGCGTTTGTTCTTAATTTTTAATAATAATATATACAATCGCGTATTATATATATTATGTATGTATATTATTATGTATGTATATTATTATGTATATAAACTGGTGCAAATGTGAGAGATTACACGAATCCATTCTTGTCCGCGCCGATTGGTATGTTTCTAATTCATGCGAGCACACTACTTCCCGCATCAAGCTAGAAAAGAAAAGTAAAAGAAGAAACATGTAAGAAACACATATGATTATAAACAAACATAGAGCAGTGATCAGAGCGCGGCATGCAAATAAAATACACGACGAAAAGCACCCGCGGGCAACAAGCAAACCCGGCTAAACTGTCCCTGACGACCAGGATTAATTTCGCCTTTTCGTATTACGACACTGACTGCGACCAGATTTGTCATTTCACTAGGCCCCCATTTAATAACGTGAAATACGGTTTTAGGTTTGCGCCAAATGTTTAATTTTGCGTGGTAATAAAAATGTTTTTCACGCTTTTTTTTTTTTTTTTTGGAAGATGCCCCCCCCTCGGGTGGGGGTGGGGGTCCTATTAAACCTATCGCCCAATTTCACGCTTCTGCATGATCAAAAAATTTTCATTTAACTCTACTTGCATGCGTGATAATCGGCGAAAACGAAATTGTTTAAGGCGAATTTAAAATTACAGTCGTTAAACAGATTTAAATTAATTTCTAATTCATTTTTTCAAGTAATATTACGCTGGCCGTACGGGAAAAAATTATGCAAAAATAACCGCGATTAAATTTAATCGGCCCGGCCGGAAATATTTAATTGTTATAAAAATGCCTTTTTAAGTCAATTAAATCCGCTCCCTCGAACTGAACAGAAAACGATTAGTTCAGACCATGGCGTATTTTTACAGAACCGAAACTAGTCGGCATTTTTATTATAATAAATTGTGTTCTCATGTTATTTGGTTAATGCAGAAGAAAATCTATAACCACGTTAAAACGTTTGTTTTTGTTTTTTTGTTTTTCTGTTTTTCTGTTTTTTTGTAAAATCTTTCGGTGCGGGGATGAAGTTTTATACACAATATGTATATATTAATTACACAACGTAATTCTTAGGCTAGCCCCCCCTTAGAAAAAATGTCCCGATTTTATCTAACGTTTGTTACGTTTTATAGAAATTTCTATGATTATATTATTATATTCATATGGACCGACCTAAGAATTACGTTGTAAATTTTGATCATTTTATACAAAGTATAGAAGAGAAAGAGACAGAAATGTAAGCAAAAGGAATCAAAAAATGGCCGAGTTTATATATATATATATATATTACGCGTTGAAAACGTTAATTTTAAATGGTCGAGTACAAATTATTATTTGAAAGCACCCGCATGCAGAGGCTGAAGCATCCTGGAACAGTTGTGTTAATTTTTTTGGAAACTCGGAATATATGTATTTTTTGCAAGAACGTTTAATGAAGCGGCTATTATTACTATTTTTTGTCGTATAATCTGAAGGCGATAAAATGAACATTTTCACCTGGAAGACTTTAGAAAGCCCATGTTCCGCTATGAAAAACATTTATAAGAGATCATCCGCTTCCGAGAAAAGACACACTCACCTTCTATACGATCTCGTGCAGAACAACCAGTGTGTGTGTGTGTGTGTGTGTGTGTGTGTGTAGGCGGGGTAATTTTGTGATTAATCGGAAGAATATATAATATTGTTCAGACATTTCCTGTGAATTTTGAGATGGAACCTTTTTCATTGGAGATGCCGTGATCATCCCCAAGGCTATTTCGTGATCTTCGGCTACGTGTCAAACGATTTTAGTTAGACACACTTTGCAGAACTTGTATTCTCATCATTCCTCGATATCTATTTTATCAGTTACTGCGTTCCGGTCGTATGGTTTCGTCAACAAAAGTATGCCACTGAATTATTCCCTATCTCTAAGGAGCGGTTCGTATTTTCGCTTTCAGTGTCTTAAAGCTTTTTAATCCCAGAGCGCCGCACTTTTCCTTTTTCCCCAGATTCGTAAAATTGCTTAGGCGGCAAAATTTCTATATTTTCGACTTGAAATTTTTCATTACGCCGGTACTTTTAAGAATGCAACCGATTTTAAGTTCCAGCTCCCGGTTCTCGCGATGTTCTCCCTCTGCACGAGCCTCTGAATCCCGATGTGCTCCTAGTTCGTTTCAAATGTTAAATTTCGAAGAATGGAAAAATCGACTCGCGGTTATAGTTTCATTTTATTCGCGACGACGCCGGCAGCCCATCGCGGTAGTTAGTACCGTTTCTGTTGGAATTGAAATTATTTCGTCAAAGTTTTAAAAATCGTCCGACCAGCAGGCGCTATTTTAACCGATGCGTTGATATATCGAACACACTTTAGTCTGCGTGTGTCCATTTTTCTACGATGAGAGTTGCGAAGTCGACCTCTTTTAGTTCTACGAAACTATTTAGTTGTTATGGGAAAGCTAAACGACCGGGAAGTAGCCGATTAGTAGAGATGCAAAAAAAAGCTGCCGCTTCAGAATGGAAGAAAATAAAAGACAGCATCTCGTACACTTGAAGTACATTTTGCGACATATTTTTCGATGCAGACGTGTTTAGCAAGAACGCGAACTCAAACTGTCAATAACCGGATCGTAGTGATTATTATGCCAACAGGTAACAACACTTTCAGGAATAGCGTACGAAACGACGTGTCAATAGACCGACTAAGTTTAGAATATTTTAACAAGCGCGTTAGTTGGGTAGGCAACGATATATGTATCCTTCGACTGGGGTACCGTTTCGAATCTGATGCTCGTTAAAAATGTCATAAATTACCATCAGTTGCGCTTCCGGATTAACGTCACTAGTAGACAAGAAGCCCAAATAAACCAAAAAAAAACAACAAAAAACGCCTCTAATACCCGAAATCAAAATGTCCTCCTCCGATAATTTGATTTTTCAATGATTGAATAGCTTTACTTTTTTATTTTTTATTTTTTTTTTATTTTTGGTAGGCTAGCGAAGAGCAACAGCAGAGCATAAGACAGAGTAGGAAGACCAAGATCCAAAAGTTAAGAATAGAAGAGGGAACATTCTGAAGAAAATAGGGAACGTTCGAAGAAAACACGATTACCGTCACACGGAAAAAAGGAATCTTCGGGGTGCACCACGAGGAAGAGACGAGGGAAAAACGAAAAAGGGAGAAAGCTACGACCGAAACGAAGGCGACGTATGGCAGTGATCTCAGGGAACGACAAAGAGAAGCAAACTTGTCAAACCAGCTAGTGAAAGGAGGTAAAGGCTGAACGGAATTCGGATAAGAGAAAAGAGAAAAATAAATATCATTGTATAAGTGTCGTTTTACTTCTTCTGTAGGTGATTTCGCGCAAAAGCGATTTAAAAGGTGCGAGCCCGCCGACTCACTAGAGGTACCTGCGCACAACGCAGACGCTCGTTGTCCTTTTCAGTTTTTTCATTGGATAATCGGCGGAGAGGAATGAAGAGGCCGATAATCTCGATGTTTCGCGACACTCTTCAGCCATAAACTAAGTCGTCGCATCGATTGTCACAGGTCAACGACAATAAATTGCTTATTTTGTCCAAATCGGCACCTTTAAAAACTATGTACGAAATTTATATCAGCTCGAGCGCCGCCCTGCTTGACTTCGAAAAATTACCAAATTTGCATTCGGCAGATCTGTTGCAAATTTTCTCCGGTCTAATAGATATAAAAAATTAGACAGTCTTTAATCGACGCTGCAGTGTTTAATGTCTTGAGAAACACTGAAAAAAAAAAAAACAAAACAAAAAAACAAAAAAACAAACAAACTTTTTTTTCATTGACAAGTCCGAAACTGATAACGTTTTTTTATAAACATCAACGATGATTGCGATTCCATACCACTCGTCCGGATGGTCTCATTACATTTCTATTTCACCGTGCAGCTTCGCGCCGTGAATTCGTTGCGGTTTTGTTACCGTTCTGAGCTTTTTACATACGTGCAAGTTGTTGCGGCGACATTATAACTTGTATCTCGAGTGCCCAGTATTGTGTTGCTCTCTCCATTGGTTTCGTTCCTGACATTATTTCGCAGCTAAACTTTTATACGAAAGTAAAGGTGCCTTCAGATTGGACGTTATCGACTAATGTACGATTAGGCAACACAAAATATGTATATGTGTAGTGGTAGTAAATCACGCAAATTAAGCTGCCATTTTCATTCGAAAGCGTTCTTTATCTTTACCTTCTTCTTCTGTTGGAATTTCAAACCTTCCCTTACACTTTTATCCGTATTTTTAGTGCTGCTGGTTACGGAGCATGACTTCAAAATCAATAGGTCGGTTAATTATTTTTAGTTTCACCCGTTCTGTGATTAATTAATTTTGGGATTTTTTCTTCATCTGTATTTAATATCCATAACGGAGTGTGATTTTCGCTGCTGAGTTACTCTGACTATCGATAAAGCCCTTAACTTGTATTCTGAATGTCCCTAACAATAAATTCACAACAGTTCTCACCGATTGCAATACGGCTCTGTTAATTACAAATGCCACTCGTTTGTTTTTACGACGACGTTAAGATTAAATATCTCTCTAAATTTTTAATAACAACGGCGGTTTTTAAACTTTTAGCCTAGTCATCGCGGGGTTTTGGGCCAAATGATGCTGTTGACATCGCTGCCGAAAACGCTGCTTCGGACGGAATTGTGTTCCATTCTATTTCTTCACACAGACTTATATTAGGGAATTTATATCCCTGTCTTTTGGGGAGGATGGATAGTTTACATAGACAGGATACATTACGATATTGTTCCAATCTGATGGGGGGATCTCTCTCCGTTTCTTTACGTCATTCTAGAAAAATTCGAAACTAACTTTTAGGTATATAGGTCGATTTTCATCTGCGAGCACATTTTAATTGTTGACTGGTTAATAAGATTGAATAATGAAAACAGTTACACATACTTTAATCGGCACTATATCCGGCTGGAGAAGAAAAAGAACGTATAGAAACTTAAATGTTTCTAGCTGAAGATGGGCAATTCCTAAAAACGGTTCTTACCTAACATACATTCTCTATTAGTTTATAAGCATTTTCATCGTTTTATCAACGTTTCACCTGGAAGATAATTGTCGGCTGTGTTGCAGCAATCGAAATCTGACAACGCAGAAAACTTTCCACTTAATTTTTCGACACGCGCAACTTCGGCTAACCAGACGGAACGAATTACGTCATATAATTTTCATAACCGCCTCTCTGCTCTCATTTGGTCGCATTTAATGAACGACGAATGGTATAAAATGGTTGCGTTCGGAAAATATTTACGTTGCTGTTTGCTCGTAATCTCTGCACGATATTCTGTCAGTTTGCGCACACACTATCGGCCGAGACAAGTTCTAATCGCACAGGTAACAACGAGGGAAAAAGACAATAACCTTAGTAATAAGAAAATTAAACGTACCAGTGTAACAAACGCTCTATATGAATAGATATTTAAAATAAAATCATACTAAAACGAACTTTTAGAGAAAGGATTTTATTTATTAATGGCCTAAAAATAAATAATTTTTGTAGGTTCAACAAAAAATGCATACTGTTATAACGGAAGCTAAAAAACATAAAAAGTCAAAATCAATTTCTACTAAGACAACGAAAAAAAATGATTTAAAAAATTTAATGAGATAAAGAAAATAATAATTTTTACTAAAAGAATGAGATAAAAGTGTCGGTCGATAGTAGAAGAAATAGTTATTTTTTAGACGAACGCTTTTATCGCGATTCTTTTAAAATATCCCGGTTTAATTTAACCCGCAAACAAAAATTTATTTTCCCCTATTTTCATCGAAATAATTAAATTTTTTTACATTATTTTACAATTTTTAGTTATATTTTTGGACAAATGAGAGTGTAAGAGAAAATCGAAAAAAAGAATTATCCGGACGTTACGAATGTTATTAAGAAAGTAAAATGGGATGAAATTTTTAACGATTTTCGTTTTAACTAACGTGATCTGCTTGGGGTAGCCTGAAATACTGATTGGTTGAATGTTTTTTTTTTTATTTTGCACTTTTTTTCCAGTCTTTCACAAAAACCCTATACATCGTCCGACAACAAAATATTAGAAGCAACGTCTTCGTGACTTTTTTTTTTCTCAAAGCTTCAACGGGTCTCTAGATTTATCTAGGTATACCAATTTTCATAAAAATTGGCTTTGCCGTCTTCAAGATCCTATCGATTCAAGATTTGCATGAATACAAGAGTACAAACAAAAATAGGTCAAGTTAAATAAAAACCTTTAATATATATATATATTATAATTACAACGTAATTTTTAGACCGGCCCAAATTACATTTTGTAACGAAAAAAATGTCTCGATTTTACGTAACAAAAGTTAAATGTTAAGATAGGATTTTTGTGATGCCATAGATTATGTATTTTATAAATAAAGTTTCTATTTTTATTAAAAAAAATGATTATTTTTTTTTGCTAACCACAATATTTTTTTTGTAGAAAAAGAAAATTTTATTAATAAAAAATTACAAATATTAAGATACATATATATATATATATATATATATATATATATACATATATAATTTCTTATTTGACGTTCAATTTATCACTTTGTTAGGGTGAGAAACTTGATTTTTTAATGGAAAGCGTAATTTTAATTTCATCAGTCACTCATACGTAGGCAGTAGATTTTTTTTTGCTTGTTTGTTTGCACATATATGATAATGAATTATTTCACCATTGTTTCTTCGAAGGGGGCCCCTCATTCGAGATTAGTCCCGGGCCCCGTAAATCCTTAATCCGCCCCCGGAGCGAGGTCAAGTGGCAGAGCTCCTTGCGAGGCCAAAGTAGCCGAATTTATATATATATATATATATATAAACCCTGTCAAGAAAGTATCGGGAATTGTCAATTTAAATCTCCCGGGTAATAGCTAGGCAGATAATTTTTTTTTTCCAGGTTGGTACAACTGTTTTGTATTATGATGCCTATTTTTAGCGCGATCTGTCAACCAGTGTGTTTACAGCAGCTGTTAAAATCAGTCGACCTTGAAGTGTTTTGTCGAAGTTTTACAATGAGTGAAAATATTGAACAACGTACTTGTGTTAAATTCTGTGTTTCGAACGAAATTTCTTGTGCCGATACACTGAAAATGTTACAGAAGGCTTTTGGTGAATCTGCTTTATCAAAAACGCGGGTTTACGAGTGGTACAGAGCGTTCAAGGATGGTCGGGAGACGGTCGAAGACATGCCTCGCTCTGGACGGCCTTCAACGAGTGTGACCGATGATAACGTCGATAAAATCAAGGAAATCGTTGCTGAAAATTGTCATGTGAGCTTGAGAGAGATGGCTCATGGATTGGGCATGTCACACGAGAGCGTACGTACGATTGTGCACGAAAAATTGGGTATGCAACGCGTTGCGGCTCGGCTTGTTCCGAAAGACCTGAATTTCTTTCAAAAAAAGTACCGAGAACAGGTAGCTGCAGACATGCTGGATCGAGCCAATTTGGATCCTACCTTCTTGGAAAAGATAATTACTGGTGACGAGACATGGGTGTACGAGTACGACACGCTTACGAACCAGCAATCGTCCGAATGGCGGCCAATTGGCGCGCCAAAGCCGAAAAAACCTCGCCAAAGCCGATCGAAAGTGAAGATCATGTTGATTGTTTTCTTCGATATTCGAGGCGTGGTACACTATGAATATGTGCCAGCCGGACAGACAATCACCAAAGAGTTTTACTTAAGTGTTTTGAGACGTTTGAGAGAGGCTATCCGTCGTAAACGTAACGATTTGTGGGTCGACAATTCTTGGATTCTCCATCACGATAATGCGCCGTCTCACAAAGCCATAATTGTGAATGAGTTTTTGGCCAAACACTCGGTAAATATCATCGAACAACCGCCGTATTCACCAGATTTAGCACCCTGCGACTTCTTCCTATTCTCAAAACTCAAATTTCCGCTACGGGGAATGCGCTTCGAATCGATTGATGACATCAAGACGAATGCGACGCGAGAGCTAAAGGCCATCCCGGAAACCGCCTATCAGAAGTGCTTTGCCGAGTGGAAAAAGCGTTGGCATATGTGCATCGCTTCGAATGGATGTTATTTTGAAGGTGACAAAATAAATTTGGATGAAAATTAAAAATTGTTCGTTTTATTTAACAATTCCCGATACTTTCTTGACAGGGTGTATATATATAATTTTTGTACACCTATTTATCGTTTGTTATTCGTACACTTAATTTTTTTATTATTTGTAATTCTAACAAACAGGTACGAAATTAAAAGTAATATATTCAATAACCGCAAGTCTTCGCGAAATCGGATTTTTTTAGTTATATGTGTCACTTGATATGTAGCCTTAGCAACTTAAAGAATATCGATAATGTAAAGTCATTATTAATGATTTTTCTGAAAAACAAATTCAAATATTTTCAATAGTATTGTTTTATTTCCTCTTTTTTTTTTGCGCATTGGAATCCCGTAAAAATTTGTGAAGCTTATTGTATATTAAATTGTCCTTCACGCAGCACTGGGGATGCCACGAAATTAAGGTTCAGACCAAAGTTAGACATTTTGTAGTTAATTAACACGTAACTTTTATTCCGAACCAGGATCGAAGCGTAATCGGTTACTCTTTCAGCTTAATTACAAATTAGACGATTCATGCGATCGCCATTATTCAATATAATCGAATACATGTCTTTAGAGTAAACATAATTAATAATTATATCGCATATTTACGAACTAATAGTAATCGGAATGGTCAAAGAATCGAATATTTTTCATGGAGATTCTAGAAATTAATACAGACCACGGAATGCAATAATACTTAAATATTTTTATTGTTATTATTATTATTATATTTATCAATATTATTATTATTTTTATTATTATAATTACTTTTATTATTACTATTACTATGTTATATTTAGGATTACCGATGTTTTTTTTCTTTCTTTTTTCCTTTTTCTTTCCTTTTTTTGCTTTCTTTCAGATTTTAAATAATTTATGTCTTTGAAGGTTTTAACCCATAACATTAATCTTGACGTATTTAAGAGCTTCCTGGGTTAATGGGCGAATGTGTGTTTAATGTTAAGTGTAGATAATAAGTGTGAACATGGGCCGAAATTGTTTATAGTAATAAACCTGGCTTTTTAATTTCTTAGTTTTTATTTATTTTTTTATTTTTTTCTTTCTCTCCTTCTATGGACAAAGTTTGGCTCATGTGTTTTAGTTAAATGTACTGGATATTACTACTTCACAACATACTGATAGGTTAATACATTTTCAGAAGATTTATGTACACCGATATTGTAAAGTCTATCAAAATGTATTATCAGTTTTCTTTTTATAATAATAATCCCACTACTGCGCAGCTATGCGCATTTGTGGAATTTATATGTTTTTCTTGTTATATTAATTTTTTTACAGCAATGAAATTTGATTTGATTTGATTATTATTATGTATGTCGTCATCCCCCAAACATGGGAGGCAGCTCATGACAAAATTAAAAATTGTAAACTAGTGTTTATGATACGATTTTTTTTCCTTTCTTTTCCAGAATTTTACTTCGTAATGCCAGTTTGAATAGCAATCATCAGCCTCTATCTTTTCCCGTAGATCTGACTTCTTTGTTTCCTCCGTCATCTTGGTTAGAATTCATCGATGACCGAACGTTTCAGCGCTTTACTTTCGTCGTTTCCTGTACCGACACTAGTCTAAGCGTGCCCTTCTAATAGTAAAAACACGCTAAACTTCGTCTTGACTGATTCCACGATTCTACTGCATATTACCAGTATAAATTTCGGTTGCTCGAAGCCGCTGTCAACCGATACTTTATTTCAGTGTCATCCCTACCGTCTGAGGAAATAATCGTAATCGAGTATTTAAAATAGACAATTTGCTCCAGTTCAGTGCTATCGAGATCGATGCAACATTCACTGTCCGCTTGATTAATAATAGTTTTGATACTTTTGGTACGGTACGCATATAATAATGATGAGCGATTGGTTTATTTTCATTTGTTTACGTATTGTTTATTATTTTCCGCGTGGAAAACACGTTTTTGTACAGTAATATATATCGAAAAATTAAAAATATTATTAGGCAGCTGGATACTGAAATATTAACATGTTTAAAATGTAATTTTAAAGCGGCTATTCGACTAACACAAATCATCGATTACTATTTAGTAATGAAGCATTTTAATTACGATTATTAATTACGGTCACTCTAAAACTATATATATATATATATATACGACTGCAATAAAATTGCAAAAATAGTCGTGTTCGTGAATAGTCATCGCAAAAGAATAATCTCAACTACGCCCAACTCTACTGTAATAATTAATTACAAAATTCCGGTTCAGAGTTCGAACAGTGCTAAGAAAAGGGGAGTATCTATTTAATTAATAGACGTCAAGACTTGCATTGTTGCTACAGTGGCTTATAGATTATAACCTTAGCTTTTCAACTGTGATCTGCTCATTTCAGGAAATTATCTCGAAAATATTGTCCAGCTCTTGTTTTTAACTGTGTGTCAGAAGCGCGAAGAAAGAATGGTGGGGGATCTCTGGTTTTGGAAGCTTTGCTCACTTTTTGAAGTGAAACTTCTCATCGGGGACACTACGAGTTTTGAGATACAGAGTAAACTCGTCGAACTAACAAAATCTGTTAAAATATTTATCCTTTTCTAATGCCCGTTCGTTTTAGCGTGAGTGAGAGTGACAAAAAAAAAAAAAAAAAAAAAAATGTTTACGACAATCGATATAAAGGGAGAACGGCGAGAATAGTCCCCGCGTTTCTGTTTCTGTTTCGGTTTCTGTTTTTTCTTTTTTTTTACAACAGGTAATAAAATAATGTACACAGTGATTAAACAAAATCTGTTAAACTTTTTCATGTCTCGGATTTAAACAGGAATTCGGATTGCTGCCTCTTCTCACTTCTTCTTTAAAAAAGTCCCATCGGCTAATCTCCTACCGCTGTGCAAAGGTTTCCATCTCAGACTTTGGTATCGGATGTATAGGCTTCCTTTTTTTCTAATAATTGTTCTTTCTATCTGTCTGTCCAACCTAGTCTTCCTGCTAGTCCGTGGTTCTCTTTGTTTCCTTCACTTCGTCGTTCTGTTGTTGTCTCCGTTATTCGCTTGCACTCTTAAGCCATACTTTATTATCTTCCTCCCGTTTTCGTTTTTCGTTGGTTTCCTCTCCATATTGTCCTCTCAAATGAAGAGCGTGCTTGCGATGCGGATCGTGTGTTTATTAAGTGTTCATCTCTTTCTGCTGAGTGCTCTGCTTTCTATTTCATTTTATTGATATTCGGTCTTCCTATTCTATATTGCGCCTCTTGTGTCCTATCTTTTCCCTCTCCACACATTATTCCCATTATATTGATTACTTCCTCCTAACAACATTTGATATCGTATCAAGATATAATTGACTCCTTCCTATTCTAATTCTTTTCTGGGTAAAAGTCCCTCCCGATTAAGAGGCGCAAAAAAGAAAAACAAAAAAAAAAAACAAGAGCCAAATTCTGATCAAAGAGTGACGACCATTATCTTCAAAAGTACATTTCCTTATTACAAAAAATACTACGCGTGTCTCATTTTGTTAACGCTATTCCGATAAAGTAAGAATTTTCTTTCCTGGCCATTATGCAAATCCAGATACAGCTTTTAAGTAAGCGATACTGATAATTGCACTCGTTTTTGTTGTTTTTTTTTGCGGCTTTTTTAACTCTAAAATCGGATGTTCTCTCATTTCGATCACCCCCCCCTCCCATTCGTGGTCGATTAATTACAATTTTGTCGAAAAGGTCTTATTTACAAATCGGGTAGCGTTCGGTCATCATCATGCAGCTCTAAATGGTAAGTTATTGCGTAATTTTGAAATATCCATATGAACATTGATTAAAAAATTAGCATATTTTCGGACCGACTCGAATGCCGATTTTTCCAATTTTTATAAGGCACCTATTTTTCAAAGTTGGACTAATACTTTTTTTTCACACTGTCTACATTCTACCGAATTAAAATCGAACTTTTTTTATAGTTGACGGGCCACACAGCCAAAAAGAAAAGTTAATAGCCTAAAAACCAGTTTGGTACATTTATTGCTCTAAAACAATACAAACATAATCTCGAATAAGGGAGCAGCGAAAGGACGACTCATAAACAAATTACAAATATTACCGAAAAAAAACAATTTTTCTTTTTTTTTTCCTTTTTTCAAAGTTGTTTAAACATTATTATAAATGAACTAAAAAGTTAATACGTATTTGTTCTGAATTATTAAAAAGAATTTATTAAAATTTACGGCTATGAAGAAAAGACGGTGCTAAATTTGCAAGAATTATTTCTAATCCGAACAGTTAGCCGTTCTCCTAATTGATTTCGAATTATTTCTTCGACCAATCGATTGCTGTTTACGTTTTATCTGGATACATTCCAGTTCCAAATGACTAAGGTAATGTGGATAATTATTTATTAAATCGTTTGTCTATACTTGGACGAAATTTTCTGGACACTATTACATGTGTGGGCACACAATCTACGTTTTACACCGCGTATTAAAAATATTATCTGATATGGTAGATCGATCGCAGGAAAGAGTACCTTTTACATTTTCAACCATCGGTCGGGCAATTTAACTTACATAAATATTCCTGATAGTGTCTACCGTATACATATATATATATATATATATATATATATATATATATATATATATATATATATATATATTTCGTTCGGTGAATCGGTATTTTCAAATATTTCTAATTACTTTTGTCGTTTAAAGAAGATTAATAAACTTTTACATTTAGTAATCAAAACCGCCCCCTTTCTTCTCATCGCCCAAATGAAGATAGCACTGAGTGTGATTTTATTTAAGTTTTTTTCAATTTATGTGCTGGATTATCTCATAATCCGTCATGCGACTTGTTTTCCACGTGTTGTAGTGAATCTTATTATCAGAAATATCTCCGTTTAATTTACGTTTTTTTTAAAAAACTTACAGAGATATTTCTTATTGTTCTCGTTTTGTATAATGCGTTTAAACTTCGCTTTCGTACACAGGGAGCCTTTTTATAATATTGCTAATATGATTCCCCCCCCCATCTACGATGATTAATATTGTTTCTAAAATGCTAGAAATTTAAAAAATCTATAAATGATTCATCAAAAACATCGTCGTTAATTACCAACAAAACGTTAATATTAAAAAAAAAAGTACGATTAACCCGACACCGATACAAGCATAAACACGATGAAACGTTTTCAATCCAACACCAGTTACGAAAACATTGTTAACTTTGCGAGATCACTCTCTATGTTTTTCTTTTTTTTCCGCCGAATTTTTGCGTAACACGTGCAAGCTAATACGTGTGCGATGATAGCGAAAAGCAAGTTCCCAACCGAAAGGCGCTATTTAGAAGAATTCCTTTCCCTTCTATTTACCATCTGCAACAACTACTATGTACACAAGCGTCTATTCGTTAGTGGTGGTGAACGATTTTACCAACACCGATAGATATTCCATGCTGTCGAAGAATAGTACAGCTGCCTGGCGACAGACAGCAGTGTCCAGTAAAAGTTTATCCTTGTTTCGGTTTTCCCCTGGGCTTGTCAATAATAGACGATTACCCATCAACCGGTGTAAATTGTAGTAATTAGCAGTCACCGGGAATGGAATCTGACTAAGAACTCACTATACCAAGGATGGAGAAACAAGTCCAATAAAAGTTAAGTACCTACTTCTGAGAATTTATGAAACGAATAAGATGGCACAGCTGGCCGAATTACATATAAGGCTATGCAAGTAATTTTTAAAGAATTTTATTATATAAATTTCAAAAACTCCTCTTCCGAAATCAATATAAAATTAATCGCAAATTTTCCGTTTTTTTTTTTTTTTTCTCTAACGCTATAACGGAGTGTTTTAATTTTATTTATAGCGAAATGTTTTATTTATAGTTCCCGTCTGCCCCCCTACTTCCTGAGAAAAAAATCCTCCGATGAGCTGGATTGAAACGTTGTTCGTCTGCTAACGTAAGAAGCATGCGATTCCTGCTTGCAGAAAAACGCATACGTATCTCTTTCGTTGGTTTTTAAGAATGTGAGACGTGAGCTTAAAACCGATCTGGTATCATCGAAACTGAATCCGAGCGTTGGATAGGACGTGATGTAGCGCAGTAAGCGCTACTATTCTGTAGACGACGAATATTCGTTTTTGGGATCAAGAATGTCCGAAATTTTGAATTGGAAAAATAAAAAATATCACGTTTGCGTCGAAAGTGTTCCCCACTGCTGAAATCGATGAAGGAATCTACAGAGCCATTGGCCGGGTAAATTTAATGATACTATCTTACATCAAAAGATTGGTTAAAATAATGTTACACACATGCTGCTGCGTTAAAGTATAAAAACACGCGGTATCATCATTATTTTTCAAAATAATAAATAAAAATTAGCTCGACAGTAGGCGATAACTTACATAAAATATATTTATTTGCCGTCGTTCTAGCAAAATGAATTTAGCACCCGCACACATTGATGGGGTTCAGAAATGGCAGTGGTCTTATTTTCACCTTACATTTGCAGTCATCACCTGTCTAGAAAACATTTCATTTAATTTTGATCTATCGCGCACCGATTTTCATTTTAACCGTATAACTAACATTAAAAAGACGATTAAAGGCGTGTAATTATCGTCGTATAATGTAAATTATCGCATTTCTATTTTTTCTCTTCACGTGTATATGCAAGGAAAAAAATTCATGTATATATGATTTACATATAAATTTTAATGAACACTTTTTGCAAGGAATGCATTTGCAATTTGCCCCTGATAATAATTTCTACCGCGTTACAAAGTTATATACATACTACATATATTTTGTATGTATTGTATATATATGTATAACTGTCGGAGCTTTACTCACAGTAGTCTTGAAATTCGTAAAATTAGCTAATAAAGGCGGCCGTTGAATATGAAACACGTTTTTCGCGAAACCTAGTGTTAGGGTTTTCTCTTTTTCGGTATTCAGCGGAGAGGCTTGCTTAAAATGGTGCCTAATAGCACGGATAATTGGCAGTAACTGGCGTCAACCGTTGATTGATATGCGGACAATAACTTCTAGGTATAAATGATAATCACTTGTCCCAGGTAATAACAACATGAAGACTGAGAAATCGCATTATTACGCTATGTAAATACTCTGGCACCGAATATGGTCTACCACAACCGATACTTGTTCACGTTGTTATGCGCTTTTAATGTTGCAGGTTAAACACTACTTCTATCTAGTCTGATGAGAATTCACGACAACCTATCATTTCGTTTTATTCTGTTGCGGTTTTTTTCAATTTTCAAGAGTAGAAATTGTGTCTCCGCGTTGGAGAAGATGAATTAGTCGCTACTGGAATCACCGGTAATTACCCGGATGAAGAAGATTTCATAACCAAAAGATTGTAAGTAGTCTGATAATGTATGATTGATGTTCGGTTGTTGAAACAGCAGCTGCCAGAAGGCGACAGTAAGCTCTCGCAGCGCATGAACTGGCTGAAGGAGAGTTGTATGAGAAGGCCGCTACTAGGCTCATTTCGGAACGGTTAATCGTGCACATACATATTTTGTCCACAATGCACAAACATCCGCGAAGCCATTGGTGAAATCAAAAGCTTACAAAAATCAAAGTAAAATTAGGGCAGTGTTTTTTCGGTTCATTCAATAAATAGAAGGTAATTTTGCAAGACGTTTCAGCGGAATATATATACCTCGTATATATTAATTACAACGTAATTCTTAGGCTAACCCCCATTAGAAAAAATGTCCCAATTTTATGTAACGAAAAATGTCCTAATTTTATGTAACGAAAAATTTCCCAAAAAAATGTCTCACAAAAATGTCCCGAAAAAGGTCGCAAAAAATGTCCCGAAAAAGGTCGCAAAAAATGTCCCAATTTATGTAACGTTTGTTATATTTTATAGGATTTTTGTGACTATGTTATTATATTCATATGGAGTGATTTAGAATTACGTTATAAATTTTGATCATTTTATACAAAGTATAGAAGAGAAAGAGACAGAAATGTAAACAAGAGGGGTAAAGGGGCACAGCCCCTTGCGAGGCCAAAATGGCCGAGTTTATATATATATATATATATATATAAAGTTAAGTAAGTCCGCGTCAGGGATTGTGAAGTTGAGGTTCACAGTGCACTAAGCCCAATGGATCTAAGGAGAATACTGGGGTCAGTTCCTTTCTCTCAGCCGCCTTTACTTTTCCAGATATCTGTGGTACCCAATTATTTCAGGCTGGGTAAGCTCGTGAGCGACTTGGATCCGGGACGAGGAAAGTATCGATAACCTGTAACACCTCTCTAGGCCACCGCACTGCCTATATATATATATATATTAATTACAACGTAATTCTTAGGCTACCTCCTATTAGAAAAAATGTCTGAAAAAATTTCCCAAAAAATGTCCCAATTTTATGTAACGTTTGTTATATTTTATAGGATTTTTGTGATTATATTATTATATTCATATAGACCGATTTAGAATTACGTTGTAAATTTTGATCATTTTATACAAAGTATAGAAGAGAAAGAGACAGAAATGTAAGCAAAAGAGATGTCAGGGGGCGCATCCCCTTGCGAGGCCAAAATGACCGAGTTTATATATATATATATATATACGTGTATGTATATATATATATATGTATATATGTAGGTATTAATCATTTTTACATCAGGAATATTATGAAAAAGGTTGAATCGGTTATATGTAACATTTTTATGTTACAGAAATTGTGACGAAAGTGAAATGATAGTAATTAGAAATCGCTAACGAAAACCATAAACGAAAAAATAACGTAATTATTTAATATCGAATTTTTCATAAGAATTATAGAATACTATATTATCAAGAGGAATCCAGGGGGTGTCCCCATGAAGAAGTCTTAGGGACCGAGTTTATATTCATATATGTATATGTATATATATATATATATATGTAATATCTTACGTTCGTTAACTGACAATATTTCGTATTTATTTTCGCGCAGTTAATCGTTTTTTGTTTGTTTTTTTTTAAATTTCCAACGTCATCTCTAAACGATTTAAATAATCGAAATGGTCTGCTGTAAACATAAATGGTTATATGCACATAAAGAAGTCATGCACACACGGACACATTCACCATCACCTTAATTAATAACACGGAAATAATGGAAATAGTGTCGCACATCATTTGTAAGGAACCTATATATATAAATATGGTTTTAACGTTCGACCGTGGCCCTAATGGAATGTTATTTCCTCAATATCATTTTCGGACGGCGAGATGCCGCTAAATGATTCTGATCGGAAATCTAATGAGAACGAGATTAAAAATGATTTTTTAATACCAGGCGGCAATTTTTCCGTTTAATTTTTTCCCCGAATGATATTGAACGGTTCTTAGAAGTTTTCAAATATCGGCTTCCGCTGAAGTCGTTTGACGTTGAGCGTACTCGAAAGGAATTGCTAAAACCATTCCTTACCGCTGACAAGAACAACAACAACGACGACGACGACGGATATTTATAGAAGTTTCCGCTGCTTATTATAGTTTAAAAATACGTAATAATCTATTTTACCGGTATAATAATCGATCGATTATCGAAAAATTCGCATGTACCGATTCTCACCCTTGCAGAGAACTTTATTATTCGATAAGGAGAGCTCTCTGCAAGCAGCGTTGAAGACAATATTAGCCGCTGAACACGATTTTATCGTCTAATAATCACGCGTGATAATATTAAACCGGCTGACTATCGGTTGCTTGACTGATTTTTACGCAAAAGGCACCTGTTCCGTATCGGGAAGCAGCTTTCGAACAGACGGGGGTGTTGTTGATAGGGCCGGCCTGTCGTCTAGAATGAAAGCAGCGGCCACTTTTATAAATGGGTCATTATTTCAAGAAGAATTCATTAATTCTCACAGAACCGGATACGGGATCATCCAGTTTCACGGTCCGGTAATTTTGTACCAGGTCAATAATGCGATTCGGTGGTCACCTTGCGCAACACGGTACACACACACATTCTTCAACGATATCCTTTTGAAACCGGCTTTTCTGATTGCTCTTCGTTAAACGCCTAATCTGTTTTCTTTTTTACTATAGGAGAAAAAAACAAAGTACACAGCATTCACGGTTCCAGCAGTAGCAGACCAGAGGCTGAATTTCCCTAATCATCTCTCTTTATTAAAACTGTACTAATTTAAAATGGAGTTTGTTTGTTTTTCTCTCCCCCCTCCCCCCCGTATAAAACGTCTAAAAGATTTTGCATACACTCTAGCAGAGCTAGGATATTTTTAAACTCTAAAACATTATTATACACATCGTCAGAATGTCCGAAAAATCTTAAAACTGCGTAATGCATTTATATCGTTTTGTTAAATATGTGATAAAGTTTTTGCACGCCAATTGGACGTTCGGCGAAACTGGTTAAAAAATAAATCGATTTCACTTTTTCGGAGAAATAAATTCCAAAATGAAATAAGAATATCGAAAAAAAAACTCAAGAAAAGGTGATAATTTTTTTTTCTTTTTTTTTTTTTCTTTCTCTTGGGTTTGGATAATAAATTTGAAAACTACAAAACTATATCGGGTTTTTAAGAAAAATACCTCACCGTAAAGAATTGATTAAAAGATATGTGAAAAGATGTGTTAATTTCAACTACCGTTATCCTAACATTCTGTAAAATGAGTAGACACTTACAAAAGTAGTAACTAAACAAATTGTACGTGGTAGGCAGTGTATTTTTTCGCTAATACGAGGATAAGGAATAGAAGTTGTCTTTCTTTTTTTTTTCACCTGTCAAAAAATTGGTTCTCTTAATTTCGGTGATATTACGTCATTAACTTTATTCTGTTCATAAATGTGTTTAAAGCTTTCACAGTGATCATTATTCATCATAAATAAACTAACGACACAACTGCGTTAGAAAGAAACTATACTTGCTTAACGTTTCTTCCGACAGCTTATATCGACCATCTCATCAGACGGGTCAATGTAGACCCTTCTGATGAGATGGTCGGTGTATAAGCTGTCCAAAACGTTAAGCAAATAGAATTTCTTTCTAACACAGTTGTGTAACCGTAATTTATTTATGATACGTTTATTCCCTTCAATTAAGCAAATCAGCGAACCGCTTTATTTCTTTAGCTCCTTTTTTATTGAGCGATTAAAAAGTGTGTTTTGAAGTGATCTTACAATTTTTTGTAATTAAATTTTTCGACTTCTCCGACTTAATGAAAGCATCTAGAGCTAAGTTGACTCGGTTTCTTAGTATCGGCCACGTTTTTTTTTCCGTTTTTCGGAACTTTTCTTTATAAAGTTTCTTCTTCTTCTTCTAAATCGAAACAGCTGGCAGATGCGCTCCTAAGGTGATTGCTGTTTTTTTGTTTTTTAATTTGTAATTCTTTTTATTTATTCCATTAATTCAGGTTGTCTGTTTGTTTATTTTCCCCTTTATCAATATTTCCATCCGCCAGAATTGGACGCTAACGTAGGAAGTGTAACGTTCCTCTCTTGTTCGATTTTAGCGACTTCTCACACTAAAAATGCGCCAACCTCATGTATTCGAGTTAGTTCATTTAAATTGTTTATTCATCTTGTTGCTTATCTGTGTCTAATCTTATTGCAAAAGAATTAATGGTTCCCAATACAGGACGAAATTCAAGTATTTCTAAATTACCTCTTCAAATTATAATAAATTTCTGCTAATCGGTCGCCTCCTTTCTTATTATTATTATTTTTTTTTACATTGCACCTATCAGATTTAAAGGTTTGCTTTGCGAATGCTTTCTAAAAATGTCGCTTCCTCAATATGATGCCCAATGTCTCTTAGATTATACATATCCGTTTACGGTAACTCGAAAAAAATATCTCACTTTGTCAAATGCATCGTCCGTGTTTCACCTATCTAATATTATTCGAGCTACATGACGCACAAGCGCGCAGTAGTTGTCATCTAATTTCTTTCCTTAGACTTTCTTTCGCTACCTCGAAATTCACATCGGAAACTGTTCGGTTCGACCACGTTTAAATTAACACTTGCCATTGGAACAGGTAACACAAGAAACAGCAATGATATTATCATTTCGACACCGCTGACTCCATGTCCGTCTTTCAATTCATTCTTCCCTTCCTGATCATTCCTGCGATTTTATCATATTCCGCATACGCTCACTTGTCCACGTTCTTTCTTCCCCCGTTTGCATTTATATCGATATTTACTGTGGGTTCCTAGTCATTCGGGCATCTTTCTGATAATGAAGCGGCGGATTCTTCGGTACTCGAGTTGCTGTCTCTTTTCACTTCTTCTTTAAAAAAGCCGCATCGTCTAATCTCCTTCCGCTGTGCAAAGGTTACCATCTCAGGCTTTGGTATCGGATGTGTATATGCTTCCTCTTTTTCTAACAATTATCCTTTTTATCTGTCTGTTCAACCTAGTGTCTTTTTGTTAACCTATGGTTTTCTTTGTTTCCTTCACTTAATCGTTCTGTTGTTGTTTCCATTATTCGTCTGCGTTCTTAAACCCCACTATCTTCCTCGCGTTTTCGTTTTTCGTTGATTGCCTTTCCATATTGTCCTCTCAAACGAAGAGCATGCTTGCGATGCTCATTATTAAGTGTTTATCTCTTTCCATTAAGCGTTCTGCTTTCTCCTTCAGTTTGCTGCAACTCTTGGTCTTCCTACTCCATATTGCATCTCTTACATCCTATCTTTTCCCTCTTCACAGATTGTTCATATTATTTGTTCCCCTCTCCTAACAACATTTGTGATATCTTATGAAGATATAATTGACTCCTATTCTAATTGTTTCCGGAGAGGTCCCCGGTTGACGAGCCCAAAGTATAAAAAAAAATAAAATGAAATAAAAAAGCTCGTTTCTGATTTCTGTGCTTAAAAAACAGCAAATAAGAACTAGGCCGGAACTTTTTCTGTCTTTTTTTTTTTTTTTTTTTTTTTGTTATTACGCGTTGGATAAAAGTTTTTTGAAAAAATAGCGAACGGATACGAAGAATTCATCTCTTACCTCCGAGAATGTCGTCTAAAATTCTTTCGAGGTCGTAATCATCGTCGTCATCATCGTCGTCGTCATCGCTGGCCGCTGCCGCTCCTGATTCTTCGTCATCGTCGTCATCGTCGTCGTCATCATCTCCGATGTCCAGATCGTCATCTTCGTCATCGTCATCATCGTCGTCATCGTCGTCCGAACCGCTGGAAGCCGGCGGGCTAGGTGGCGATGCTTGGGCCGGTGCCGGAACCGCTGCGGCGGCTGGTGAGGCTCCTTCGCTGGCTGTTTGTCGACCTTCCGCCGAATTGTTATCCAAAACGGCGTTTATGACGTGCACCTGACTGTCATCGCTATTACTGGAAATCGGTGTGCAGTCCATGCCGAGGAATACGCAACACGCCACCGTACATATCAGAAGTGACCATTTTGACATCTGAAATAAACAAAAAAATTTCCTTTGAAAATTTAAGCTCTTACGCATTACAAACGACGAGAATTTGTTCGCGCATCTTCGTTATCAGCACTCAAACTGCTGGCCCTTTACTCGTGTCCTGTCCACCTCGTCTGCGCCAGACATTAATATGGCCGGTAATTGCGTTGTCCTTCAAACTATAATTCCTTGAAACCGCACAATTCAGACTTTTTCGAATTTTTACTCTTTGACGACGAGGGAAGAAAATGGAAATTCCTTCTTATAAAATTAAGCCCTTCTGCTGATTGTTTCCATAACATCCTCCTTCGCGGAAATAAAATTAAGCGGAACCCTCTTTTGCGCTGCCAATTATTATATAGTGTTTTTAATAAGGTTTTTTTTTAAAAAAAAAAGGAACATTTAAAGTGCTCTTATTCGAATATTCTTGCCCCCTATTCGTTCTACATTCCAACCTATGCGAATCTATTCAGTTGAAAATTCGGCGGTAGAGATAACTGCGACTAGATCGTTGAGGCTGTAGAGAAAAAAAATACATATAGTTGGTATCGTTACTATCATTATGCTTTTAGCGTTTATGCCTCTCCGACATTTACAACTGGCCATCAGAAAGGTCGGAAAGAAATTCTTAACTATACCGCGCAATGCGATATCGGGCGTTAAAAAACAACAAAACGCTTAATAAAATTCGATTCGGTGTCAACCTAAATTAGGAAATGTAACACAATCCTACCGGGTTTTTTTTTTTCTTTTGTAAACAATAGCAATAAAAGTTGAACGAGTATACTCTAGCAAATAGTGTAGTTGGCTGGATAGTGGTTTTCCGTTCCGTAGGATCTGGTTCCAGTATTGAAAATGTGCAAAAATTTTATCCGAGTTAATATCCACAGTAGAACAAGCGTAAAAAAGAATAAAATCTAAATAGCCTCTAAAGTTTAATATATTTTATTAAGTACTATCTTAATTTGAACAATAATGACTTCAACCTAAATATAAATAATGACTTCGTTTATCTATGTAATACTTATTGTGTTCGGGATGCTTAAGGACTAATATATAAATGGGTAAATAATATAAATAAATAAAATCTCGTTAATAAAACGGTACACGTTTATACACTTCCGGTTCATACAAGGTTCCCATAAGTCTTCTTATCTGTTATATACCAGGTGCTCTGTGAAACAAACGGCTGCGATTCTAGCATGTTCACATTTATCACTCTCCCTTCAGAATCCAATGTTGTTACAACTAAACGGTAACAAAATTCCTTGTAAAACAACAACGGCAACTTTCATTTGTACCTTGATGGACGCCAGATTGATTTGGAGACCCTTTATATCTGATTTAAAAGCTAAATCCCTTCAATCCTTAAGGCTGATCATGTCAGATACTAAGTATGACATCTAACCCAGGTTCGTTCTAAATATTTACAAAGCAGAGGTCCTTAGCGAAATTAGTTACGACAGTCAGTCGCCGGCAAGGTGGTTCCTTACTAAAAATACTTGATCCAATCAACGCCGCTCTTCGCATGATACTCGGTGCCCATGCTACATGCCCGGAAAAAAGTCTACGTTCATTAGAGCTGGTGTCCCACCATTATCTTATAGTGGAAAATTTTTCACCTATCGTGATTTGCTTTCGTGTGCAGCGGATAATCACATAATCACGGAGTCAAAATTTCCGCTCGAAGTTAATCTACCAGGAATAAATGCCATTTAATTTCGAAATAGTACGAAGCTTAACTAAGGATCCAAAGTGTACTATTCAAATATATGTCCGCTCTGGGCTTCTTTTCGAAAAGAAGCTATTACAACCCTCATAGACAACAATCACCGTCCAGCACTGCGCACACAGGGGGAGTACCAGACATTATTAATAAATACCCCGCGTTTTCTGAAACATACACTGATGGGTCCAAAGAGCTGCCCCGGTTGCATGCGCTTTCGAAATAGTCACGGCATAATACGTTTGAACAACGTTGCATCCACTGTAGAAGCTGAGTTGTATGCTATGTTATTTTGTCTACAAGCATATCTAAAACTGACACTCCAACTGACCGGAATCTTACTGGTGACTAATTGCTTGCGGTCTATCCATGATTTTTGATCGCTTTAAATCACCAATGGTCCTAGAAATTCTGCTGACTACATATCAGCTGAAATGGAGAAGGTATCGAATAGTACTTTTATGGGTCTTCAGCCATGCTGAAGTTCTAAGAATGAGCGGGTGTAGACGTGGTCGCTCGGTCGCCCGTGATGTGGCTAATGCCGCTGTTTTCTTCTTTAGGAGATCCGTTGTCCCTAAGGAATTTCCTGTCGGTCACAGTCTTCGCGTAGTGGAATTATGATTCGCTTAATCAACCTTTAAGCTACGGCAGAGCCATCGTGGTCTCCAGATGGAACGGAGCGCAGAGTGTTCTTGGCAGTCAGCCGTCTCAGAACGAGACATACGTGTCTCTTTCCCACTACTTCTTCTTCCAGACAAACCGCAAAATTAATGCCCACGTTGTTCTATCTATGAATACCCCCATCAGTCTCGCACGTCTTGCTTAAATGGGCACGTCTTAATGTGTCGCGGCACAGCCGGATTACATCACTCGCAGACATCCTCTCAAATACTTTTGCCGCTTTGATCGATCCCATGACTTTCATTCAGTCTGCTGAGTTTAGGGGTCTGATTTAAAAGTTAGGGTCTTTGTGCTGCGGTAACCGAGGTAGTTACAAGCAGTGCGCGTACAGCTCCCACTCATTTTAAAAAAAAATAAAAACAAATAATAACAATTTTATAAAAACTCGAATGAATAAAAAAAAAAAAAAACTGGTAAAAGTTAGAATTTATTCGAATATCCGTGTGTCTCCGAAAGAAAAGTAAACGATGTTGTTTTTTTTATAAAATAGTAATTAAGATCTTTCTTAAAAATTCGAAGTTGCAAAATTGATTAGTTCATCGAAAACCCTTTCAAAGGAAATGTAAAAATTTTGAAGGAAAGGCACAAAAGGAAAGAAAGAAGCTGTGTGTAAGATTTTTTGAACAAAGTAAAACTGACCTCTTTGTTTAAGATATCTGTAAAACATAGAACACAATTAGTAGTTTTTTTTCTTTTTGTTTTGAGATCGTCAGCCAGCAGTTTACTTAAAAACAATGAGAAAAGGAACCAATCGATTATATCTTTCTACAGTGTCAAATGTTGCTATTAGTAGGAAGTAATCAATATACTGGGAATATAATGTATCGAGAAGGAACAGACAGGATATAATAAGAGGCATAATACGGAGTATTCCATCGAGTCTCACAGCAGATTATAATACAGAGTAGAAAAAGCTGAACGGAAAGCGAATGAACTCTTAATAAGCACGTGATCAGCATGTCAAACACGCGCTTCGCTTGAGTGAAGACAATACGCAGAGAAAAACAACGAAAAATGAAAACAGGAGAAAGATAGCAGAGTATGGCTCGAGGACTTGGACGAATAATTGATACAACAGAACAACGAAGTGAAGGAAACAGAAAGACCCAAATTGAACGGGTTAGAAAAAAACCGGAAGCGCAGTGGAGAATAAATTGAAGGGCAGTAACGGAGTTAGATACAATCAGAAATTTAAAGGAAATGAACGTAATGGGGAACGTAGAATAGTCATGAATTCGTTCAGGAATACGGAACAGAAAGGAGTCAGAGGGAAATATTCTGAAAGGTTAAAATCTCGGAGGATAAAAGAGGTACCGACACCAGCCGGCCTCTTCGAACCACCAGAAGCTGTATAAAATATAAATTTGGTACCAGTTTCCGTTTCGGTAAACCGCAATCGTGGCATTAAATTACGATCAGGACGCTGAAATTATAAATTAAAATATTCGACAATTGGTCGGATTTTTAGATCTTTAATTTTTCTTCTTAAAATAATTCCAAACTTACCGAAACATAAAACCCCGTGCATGAAAAATGCATACCAACGACACAACGTGTTTTCTCTAGAACTCGCTATTCTCATTCGGTTTTCATTAAATAATATTTAGGCTGCGCGGCTACTCTACAGCGCACGGGTCTATTTTTAGAATTATTAAGTTTATAAAAAAATAAAATTAAACCAGTACACGCATTTGTACCTCTTGCACAAAGGTACGCGTTCTTTCGGATGGTGCGTAAAGTGTGATATAACTATTCCGTTCTAATGAGAATACGAACTGAAACTGTTGATCGTAAAAAAATAGCGTAAATGTAAATTAGGGTAACAATTTTACCCGACGTACGAATTTCGGGAAACGACTCGCAGTCAAATCCACGCCAAATTATTCAAAAAAATATCGGGAGAACAAGAGAAGGTTATTTTCTTAGTTATCGAATTTTTTCTTTACCCTGTCGCCCTCTTTTGGTCTTAAAAATAGTTTGAGTGATTTTCGCTGATAACAACTTTGGTATTGCTTGCAGCCATAAAACGTACTTGTGTTAATAATTCACGTAAATATACCATTTCATTTAAGATTTGGCCTATTTTAACAAGCGTTGATTATTCGCGCGTATAGACCGCAAGTCTATAAATAGCGCAGAAAAATGACATACGCCGATGCGGATGTGCGAAGAAAATACGCGAACCGCTTCGTGATTAGTGAATAGAAATATTTAGGTGTGGTTCGGAATTTTATTATTTGATAAGTGCACACACGCCTACAACGGAAATGGTGGACTCTGTCGCATGAAAATATACACACGCACACCTGCGAATAGGAAAACAACGAAATGATTAAACTGAGAGAAAGTGGCGAGCCGATTAATAGTAAAACAAAATACGGAACATACTGAAACGTTTCAGAGTTCTGGTAATGGATAAAAACACAATAAAAAGTTCAAAATGAATGTGTCTGCACATAGATGGTCGCCATAAACAAGGTAATACGTTAGATGTTTTCTTCGGACTAACTTTAGGTGCGCTAGACTCGTTTAATCAAACTTGCGTTATTCTTTATCGTCATCTAGGTTAACCTACTTCGCCGCTTTATTCCTCTCATATTCATGGCTGAGATACATATATATTCGTGTGTTCGTTTTTGTTAGGTGCTTCTAGAACAGGAAATCTAACAATTATTAAAGGCGTCGCTCTCATTGCTCGTTCCTGAATACACGACAGTAATATTATACGATACGATGCTTAAGTATCCAAGATAAAACTGAACGGCATATTATCGCATCCGGTATATATCGATCCAGGGCGCTAAATCTGAGGGTGAGTTTTCGAAATGTCTGCGAAATAATGGCTGCTTCGATTAAAAATGGATCAAAATTCAGAATAAAATTATTTCTTTTCAATTTTTGACGAAATAATAAAAGATTGAAATTTTTATGAATTCTATAGGAGCGAGTATTATTTACTTGTTTCTATTATTATAGTTTGTTCAAATATTGCAAATAATTGACTTCGAGACTTTAATGTACTATTTATAAATAAATGTATTCTACGATAATATATTAATTACTGCGCAATTCGTAGAATGTCCCAAAAAAATGTTCCAATTTTACATAACGAAAAAACCGTCCCAAAATGTCTCAAAAATGACAAAAATATTCAATTAAAGCGTGTAATAACTCGCCAACGGGGTTTCACTTATAAACTTTAAAATTGGATCATAAATTATAATTAAAATTCTATCTATGAAAATCTACAACTTCAAGCTAACCGATTATCTCGGGCACCAAAAAAAAACGGTCAATAATATATAATATGGATGATAAAACGACCTCAAAAATCACCATTAAAAAATTCATAACTAATCACCAAATAAGCCCTTTTAGAAGTGAAATTCAAAACATAAAACAAAACGTAGAAGCTCTTTCATAAAATCGAAAATCAAAAAGTTATACGGATAACCCCCTCCCCCCCGCTTGAGCACAAAGAACGGCAAAAAGGTTATGTTCACGTAAACAATATTTCGAGTAAAAAAAGGTAAGGACCACTTTATAGGAAAACTGTAGCCAAGGTTATAACTTCATATTTACGCCCTCGAGGCGCTGATAGCTCGAAAGTTTTGAAAAAAAACATTTTTTTCCCCCGGCCGTGTGATATATTATTGGAAAGATCGCTGTTTATCGAGAATGAACCAGCATTTTATATTTTTAAAGTAACTTAAATCAGATTCCTTTGTTTTTTAAATTTATTATTATATAATTATAAATATTATAGTTATCTTTAACTTAACATACGGACTTCTCATGAAACATCATACTTGACTAAACTTGTTTTATATAATATTTTATAGGACCAAAATTGTAAATTGTAAAAATACGAATAATATAGAACTTTTTTTTTTAAAAAAATGTTTAATTTATTTTTATTTTATTAACGATTATTTCTATTTTTTGAAATGGAATAAAAAATTCTAACGAATATCGCAGAAGAATATCGCAACTTTCCTCATCTCTGTTCTTTCATGTTTACCACAAATTTGCTTCTTTCTTCTATTTTTTTCATTGTTTTTCTAACATTCTTTTCGCCAATTCCGCTTTGACGATAGCAATGCTTAATTTGTATTTTCTTTGAATGTTTCACTCTCTCCACTGAATGTTTGTGTTTCTACTGTCAGCCTTGTTTTTTTCCTTTTCACAGTTTGCAACCTGTTAGCATTTTGTTTCTCTCGCTTTTTGCAATACCTTGAACTGTGGCGCTGGGTTGATGATACCACAGCCTTGGTTGACGAACCAGAATAAAATTAATAAAACAGCCAGCTACTGTGGCCTAGTTGTTCAGACAGTGGTGTTTCGTTCGGCTGGAACCGGGTTCGAATCTGACTACTCTGCACACTGAAACTCCCAAAATTTTGTTTGTGTTGGGTTATTATTGTCGGCAGTGGAACATAAAAAGGTGATGAAGTTTTTCAGTTATCATTTCGCTTTATTCTCAAAGCTCTTCCTCTAAATAGGCTTCAGAAAATTGCGTATTTAGTTTTAAAATATTTCAATTATTCTCATTTGAAATTTTCAGGGCAGAGCTTCAGAATCTAATTATAAAACGTTTCGTAATAACTGTATCACAAATGATTCTAAAAGTGTACGATTTTAGTGTCAAAAGCAGAAGATCCCCTTTAGAGAAATGGTAGCATTAAAAGTAATAAGATAAAATAAGGAATATTGTAAATTTGATTATTAACTTTTGAAATATTTCACTTTTAAAAAGAGACAGCTTTATTAGGTACGACCGAAAGGGAAAAACAGTAAGATAGATAACAATAATGAAATGGTCTTAATTAAATTGCTCGATTGAATTTTTGAATATATGATGAATATAGAAATAGGTCATAACAAATTTAACATTGGTTGTTAGATAATATAAATTAGTGATATTTAAGGTAGTGCTAAATTTGTATATGTTTTTCTGAATGGGAATCGATCATATATATATATATATATATATGTATGTAAGTATATAAAATTAAGAGTGTTCGTCAATTGTATTAAGAAGTTATTATGTTATCTATTGTTTTTGAATTTTTTGGTTATTATTTTAATTAATTCTTAAGTAATGGCGTAACTTTATGTATTAATAAATGGTGATAAGTATGTCGGAATCCACAACAACTTATTTTAAAATTTAAAAAAAAATATATATATATATAGCAAACGCAATATTTATAGGAGACCTGAATCACAGCATCTCGCGTTTACTATAGTTTTCCGCGCCGATCTGATCCGATTACTAGCTTGTAATTACTTATTATATATAATAATTATGACTACTCTACAGAAACATAGTTGTAAATGCGAGAATCATCATTACTTTTAATAATTACCCCAGAAGAGTGATCTCGATTAGGCTGGCTCAGAATAGAAAAATTACATTATAATCGTAATCAATTATGAAAAAGGACAAGCTCTGGTGCAGAAGCTCACCGTTAGACTGCGTCGGGGTAAAATGTAGTCATTCGTATGGCGCACTACTACGAACAATATGCGTATGATAAGATTATAGAAGCCATGTGCCGAAAGTATAGAGATACAGAGTTATAAACTGAAATTTAAAAAAAGATCAAAAAAAAGAAAAAAAAAAAGGTTTTAGTAGGAAGATAAAAAAAGAGTACAAATTTATACGAAAGTTGTAAAATTGATAAGAAAAGTAACTTGGTCTGTAGTAAAAGTTTGCGTTCGAGCATGAATTATAATGCATACGGTGGAAATTCAGGGAGCCAGACTGCAGACGAACTAGAAGGTGATCTCCGTCCTTGAGTATGCTACCAAGTGAACTGTAGAATGATTTGAAAGCCTTCGGAGGGCGTCCTTTGGCCACCCTGATTGCAATGAAAGTTTGATTTCGCCGCTAGCATTTTAACCGCTATCGACATGAATTCGTGTTTAATCGTGAAACAATATTATCGTGTTTCGCGATTGATGAAATTTTTCCCAAGAGCATCTCGTAACGAAATAGAAATTTGTTTTAAATACTGCCGGTATTTAAGAGTGCAAGCTGGTGCATGATGAATTCCGAACAGCATGGTTATATGCTAACTCGGATGTTTTTTTAATGCAGAACTTGCATTGATGATACGGGATGTCAGCATTGTCGAAAATAAAATTCGAAGTGTAGGATCTCAAAAAAGAAAAGAAAGAAGAATAGAATAAAGAGCTGGTTACGTTAAACAATAAACCAGCGACATAATTTATTTGGTTATACTAATGTTGATGTGTTTATTAAAACGCAAAATTGGCAAAAGTAACAAGGACGCGAAATTATTTATTAAATACCGTGGTAATGGCGTAATTTTCAATTTTTTAATATCGTACAGATGAATGCGGTATGTCCGACCAAGTTGGCGCGAAAAATTCTTACATTCCAAGGTTTGACCTTTCCCGTATGTCCCAAACATAGAACTGATGGATAGGTTAGGAGGAAATGAAAAATACTTTAACATGCTGGTATAGAGAGGTAATTATTGAAAACTCTGCAAAATAAAAATCTCCAGCTATTTAGCGCTAACATCATACGAAACAACGCCGGCCTTTGATCCGGACACATAGCTGCACAGATAAAAGTTTAGTAACCGCAACAAAATCCTGTCAGCGAAAAAAGCAAATTGGCTTTTACAGCTAGAGGTCGCGTGAAAAGGAAAAGCACCGAATTGTGAGTTTGAACCGATTCAAAGATTCAAAATTAAATGATAAATAATAATCCAGGAAAGAAATCGGAAAACCAATTTGAAACTTTAAAAGAAAAACACTAGGCAAATATTCGTTTAAACAGGCTGCGACAGTACGGTTTATTGTGCGATAAAGCCGCTTTAAATCATTCTGCACGATGTAGTCAGCGTATCGAATTATTCATTCGCGGTTATACATAAGTGAAAGTCATAATGTAACATCCACTTTCATTTTAAAGTCCAGAAAAAAATTTAAGAAAAGTTAATTGATCGAAAATAATTAACTTTTATCATAAACTTGATGACAAAAATGTTTGTACATTATAAATATTCGTATTCATTTTCTGTTTCGTCCGTTCATTAAATATATATAAAAACACGTATTACTGAAAATAATAATTGTTATAAAAAATAGCTGACATGTTTCGAAATTACTTACATGGAATCATGGTAATGATAAATAAAGTTTATTGCCATGATTTATGTAACTCCGAAATATGTCGGCTATATTTTATATTTTTACAACTATAATTTTCTGTAATACGTGTTTTTATATACATATATATATATATATATATATATATATATATATATACGTATATTTAATAAAAACGTTTGTGTTCAAAATTTAGCCAATCCTCCTTTTTTTTTTAAAAAAAAAAAAAAAAAGAATCTTAAAATATTTAGATAAAAAAAAAAACACAGAAAAGGATGCATACGGGTGAAATGAAACAGCACAATTTTCTCGATAAGACTGAACTCTTTTAATTACCTCGCTGAAAGACCAATATTATACGTAAAGCATCGATGAATTTTTAAACATTTTAAAAATATGTCGATATTTCTTCTAAAGATATGTGTGTGCCCCTTTTTCTCTTCACTTGTTAATAAGAATCGTTAATTTTCTCACTAGGCGTTTCGTTTATTAGATAGGTTAATTTCCATAGAAACTTTGAAATCACGAAATATCATTAAAATAATAAAGGAATTCAACGACAAACCGGCTTATTGTTAAAATGATCGATTATTGATTTACCTTGATGACTCATAAGGACTGTCGGAGAGTTTTTGTCTGGATATTGCTCTTACTCGTTATTATGTTTTCACAATAGCATCATTGTTAGTGGTAAAATTTTGATCACGAATGATGTTTGAAATAACAGCGATTGGGATATAAATAACAGGAGTCTCCTTTTAATAAAATATCGTCTTATTTTCCAATAAAGCGAGCGTAATACACATTGTTAATACCGATGACAGCGTGTTAAATTAACAATAGTGGCAGTAGCAGGCGCTTAAAATTAAAAATGGTAAGAGCCGACTTTCAATACGATGTTGAGCATATACGAGGAATCTGTTAGAAAAGTTCTCCTTAGCACACGAATGTGTTTCAGTCGGAAATGACAATGATAATAATGATAGTAATAACGATATGATCTTTATATTGTGAATGCAAGGCTAGGCCGGAGAAGTTAATAGATCACACAATATGGAGGGATGTGTGAAATTGTCATTTACGAAACATACGGAACGGCATAATCCAGTTTTAAATATCATACATCGGTAATTAAAAACAATCAAAAATACTTCACATTTCAGATATAAACCAGGAGATGGGTCCTCGAAAATGAAGGATACGAAGTTTATTTTGATAGGGCAATAATTATCGACAAAACTGTTATGCTGATAATAAAAAAAAAAAACAACTAATGATATAATATTGTTGAGGCAATGCAAAACATGGCGAATGTTGAATAAAGTGAAAAGACACGGAATAAGAAATTAAAATAATCGTTCTGGTTGTATCAGCAAGCGCATGGTCCCAAATAAATTGTTATATTTTTTTAATCTAATATACAATTATTAGCACGCGTTGCTTGTCCAAGCTCTTTAAATCGTCAAAAATTTGTGAACAATAGTGTTGTGAATTTTTATTCTCGAATCGTGCAATACTTCCCAATAGAAAAATACAAATTGCTCGTCTGGAATAATAGTAATAATAAAAATAATGATTAATGATATAAATGATAATAACAAAAAATTATAATTTAGACTATAAATGTTCATATCCGTTTTCTGTATTACCATTTATATTAAATACACATGAAAACACGTATAACAGAAAATCAGTTATTTAAAAAATATAATAAACACCGATATGTTTCGGTGTTACTCCACAGTAATGGCAATAATAAAATTAAAGTTAATAATAAATAACCGATTACAAATGTCAATCGTTTATTTATTATTAACTTTAATTTTATTATATATTTTTTAAATAACTAATTTTCTGTCACACTTGTTTTTTTTTGTTTTTTTTTGGGGGGGGGGGGGGTTAATTAAAATTATAATGATAAAAGATTTAGCTGTGAGAAATTAAAAATAATTTATTTCTCCCTTATAAATACTTAAAGACAATGTAAACCGAAATACCAAACCTAATGATTATTCGACGAAGTGAAATAAATATTTGCACTGTCATCAGTTCGTTTATGTTTTGAAGTTTCCCCGACAAAAAATGAATTTCTTGTAATAAGTTTCTCGACTGTCCGCTTAATTTTGCGATTATTTATGCGATTGCTTTAAAATTGAATGTTCTCCAGTAATTAACCAGATTGTTTTTTTGCCCGCTGATGGTTTATTTATTCTTCTCTCGCTTATCATTTCACAAAATCCCATCAATTACAGAGTTTTTCGAGAAAAAAAAAATCGATCGTTGTTAAATAAAAGCTCTCTAATGGTATTTTACGCGACTGGCTACTCTTTAAGTTTCTACTTTGAACATTTTCTAGTCTCTTTTTGACCGAATTTTGGTATCGAGCATCGATATCTGTCATTGTGGAATCTCGAAACACGAAGCGCCGGAAAGAGGGACATCTTCCATTTTCTATTTCTCAGCGGGAAAAGTGCAGTAGGTTCGTAAAGAATATTCTCGGAAACCTCTGAGGATCAAATCACAGCGTCCGTCGCGTTAAATTAATAAAAATATTAGACATTATTTTCCCCATGATTTCCTCGATCATATATGCTAATATCGAATTAAGAAAATTATCAGGTAACTTTGGTTTTAACCGTTCGGTATGCACACTCGTCTTTAACTTCCCCTTCCTGTCGTTAACAGCTGTTAGAATATGACTGACCCCGTAATACGTTTCATCGAAATATATACGTCAGACTTCATGAAGCATCGTTTCCTCCTTTACGCCCTACTACTTTATTTACAAACTGTTATATATATATATATATATATATATATTATATCATTTTGTTATACAAAACCTGTATACTAATCTATTTCTTCAACGGACATTGTATAAGTGAAATTTTCGTGGAACTCTCTCTCAAAAATAAATAGAGAAAAGAAAAAAATAACACATACAGATCAAAGATAAATGAGATACGGTACTACATTATTATACATTCAATGCCGGGAGCGATTTAAACACATTCCAGCAGCTATCGAAATTTAAAAATCTCACAACAAACTGGAAGGAATTTTTCGTCCATGATATTCCATCAAAATATGAAGTCGACAAGGAATTGCGGAAATCGAGAGGCTGCAGCATAGCGCCGAATTGAAGAACACACGGCCTTTATACGAATCGGCGAAGCGATAAGTAGAAGGAAATTGGCGCGGTATTTGGAGAGAAGTGTTTAATATCGGTCGTAAATTTAGAGTTATGCAGATGGACTGATTCCCCGCAGGAGTAACTTGTTGGCCACTGTGTATAAAAGATGATTTCGCGTGCGATATTCGTCGGACCACAGTGCTTTGCGTATTGCGATTAGCGACTAGCGATTAGCGATATCTGGGTGACTTGTTCGATGTTTGTTCTCGATTTCTTGTTCCCGTTTTTCCGTTCTTGTAACATGTAGGGACCATCAGCGGAATATTCGAATTTCCGAAAAATTTCGTTCGAGAGCCTTTGGTAGAAGCAAAATGATTTAGATCGACATGGTACCTAATTTAAGTAGTGACTTTATTAACATTATGCCGAAAGATTGTGCACACAATGGTAAGCTCGAAGCGGAAAAAAAAAAAAAAAAAATTAAAACAAATAAATAAATAAAAATTTACGTTCAAAGTTCTGGGACAGATAGTAATAAGTTTTTAGGAAATGATAGAAAACACGAATTATATTATATTAATAGTAAAACCGAACGGATTCGATTGTCGTATTTATATCAGGGGTCGGTTGACCAGTATTTTTCAGCAAAAATTTCACTCGGTCGTCCACTTGTGAATTTATTATAGTTTATATATGTAAATTGTCACGGTTTTTAGAGTAATTTTTTATTATTAGATTAGTCAGTCTAACGCGTTTTTAAAATAATAAAATGATGTGTTGTGTATTTGCGAATTTTTAATTTTCTTTTTCAGTTCCAAGTGGCGAACGTACAACAGGAAATGTGTTATCACATGTGTGTTCTGGTTTGTTAGTTTATTCTGATAAGCGATCTGTGGCCTTTTTATCGATCTATTTTGAGGCTTTTTCTCATTATTTTTTAAACAAGCGCAAAATAAAATTTAATAACTTCGGCTCCTAAATTCTGTTAACGCTCCATTATCTTTCACGCCCCTCTTTCTAAATTAGAGATTCGAAAATTTTAACTAAAAATTCTCGTCCTCAACTTTCAGCTGAATATGGCAGTAAATTTTCGTTTAAAATATCTCCTCTGATTCTATAATCGCTTTTTTTTTTTTTCGAAACGTCTTTAAACCGCGTTTTCTTTCATTTTTGGTTACTATTCCACCTTCCGAAATGGATGATTATCTACTTCTATCGAGATTTCTATTCTCATAGTATTGAAGTTTGGTTAATCATGATCGTATATTAGGGAAATTCTCCAGTCTTCCAGGTTTCATCAGTTCTGCTGCAATTAGATTCAGCCTAGATATCGATTAATAATCCTAATTCTCCCTTTCGTTTGCCGAACTCTTTCTCCAATTAATTTTTCCTTTTTTTTTTTTTGCCCCGTTCTCTAGTTCTTAGTTTCATTGTTTCTTCTATCTTGTTTCTGCTTTTTTTTTTTTTCTTTTTTCGTATTGTCTTTTCTTTGATGTTCCCTGCTTTTGTTGAAGCTAAAGTATTTAGTTTTCCCAACACTCTGTACCGTGTCGTTCCTCGCTTCGCCTATTATTCTCACTCTAGTTATATCCGATCGAATATGAACTGTCTACCTATATTAAGGTTAATATTTTGTAACGATGCGTCAGGTGGAAGCTTAATCTGAAGATAACGACGGATTGGCAGGCAAGCCATTAACCGACTAGAAAAAGTTTCTTCAACCGTGTGATAATTTTTAAAAGAAAGTACGAAATAAAAATGTATTAAACTCGCAAAATTTTAATGCAACTCATCGGAAAAATGAAAAAACCTGTCACTTTTTGAAAAAAGCTTCTAGATATTTTTGTGTAAATTCGACATTCACTTTATCAAATAATAAAACACTTGGAAACACAAAACGTATATATATATATATATATATATGAATAATGCCACATAGTGTTTATCATCAGTGCCAATCAATAGTATCCGGAACTAGTCGGCATACTATTAATAATTTTACCTGTCTCAACTTCGAACGGTCTTATTACTTGATAAAGCGAACGTTTCGTTTTCTTTTAAATTTTACAGATTCATAATCATTAGTTAATCACCGACCATAAAAATGGATTTTGTCATTTGTTGATAATAGAATAAAGATTGCTCATCTGAAAAACATTTAGTTTAGTTATTTCGGCGACTAATATATATTCCGGTCTATTTTAGGTATGCTGCAATCTCCAGTTAAATTTTTTCATGAAGCTTACTCAATAATAGGTTTAATAGGAACCAAAACTGCTATCTAAAATAAACAATTATGTATGTGTCCTTATTTGAAGAGACCGAATAAATAGTATACAAATAGGCTACAAATAAATTTTCAATTACACGATAGAATTTGTTTACACGCATATATAAATATACATATTAATTACAACGTAATTCTTAGGCTACCCCGGATTAGATAAAATGTCCCAATTTTAAATAATGAGAATGTCGCAAAAAAATGTCCCAATTTTATGTAACGTTTGTTATATTTTATAGGATTTTTGTGATTATGTTATTATATTCATATGGACCGATTTAGAATTACGTTGTAAATTTTGATCATTTTATACAAAGTATAGAAGAGAAAGAGACAGAAATGTAAGCAAAAGAGAGGTCAGGGGGCGCATCCCCTTGCGAGGCCAAAATGACCGAGTTATATATATAGTCAAATAATATCTTTTTAAAAACTATCATTACAGGTATTAAAACATCAAATTTTTGTTATTTTTTAAAAAAATTTGTAAAATTTTGTAATTATTAAAAGCCGAGTCAAAAAACCAGTTACGAACGGATATGAAAAGAAAAGTACAAAATAAATAATTGTTTGATGTAAGTTTACGGGAAAAGAAGGAAAACGTGACATAAAGTTTATTATTAAAATCGTTTATTAATGAGAATCGTTTCAGACTTTTTTCGGTACTAAATCGATACTATCACATTGCCAGCAATGCAACTAAAACTTTGTGCATTTTTTCCAATACCACTCTGCTATACATTTTACGATGACTAATATTGTTCTCAATTATTTTGAAAGTCGTAATTTTCAAGGAGACCGTTCCACTTTAGATCACGGAATGATATTTATTTTTCCCATTCCTCCGATTCGAATTTCTTTTATCTTTCTGTTCAGCCTTTACCTTCTTTCACTTGTTGGTTTTTACATGTTTCTTTCTCTTTGTTGTATCACCGCTATGTGTCGCCTTTATTTCGGTCGTAGCTATCTCCCTTCGTCACTTTTTCGTTTTTCCCTCGTCTCTTCCCACGCCGTACTCTTCACCCTGGCGATTCTATTTTTTTCTGTGTGATGGTGCCAATCATGTTTTCTTCGAATGTTCCCTACCTTTCTCTTCTATTCTCAATTTTTTAAATCTCGGCCTTTCTACACGTCTTTTACTTACTCTGGTTTCCTTCCTTATCGGTAGTTCCTGTTCTAGCTCCTTTCATTCAATCTATCTCGCACCAGATTAAAACTTTGATAAGTTATGTTGTTTTTGAGCTACAATCTTCAGATTCCTTGGTTGATTGGGTTGTTGCTCTTTGTTGACGCCCCCACCCCCCCCCCCAAAAAAAAAGAACAAAAAAATTTGGTTAAAAAAAAAAATTTAATATAAGAGAACGCGGGTAACCCTTATCATATTCCGATCTTTCGTATTCCGCCATAGCACATGACAAACGAAAATGTATGTATACTAAAAACGAATAAGGAAGTAAATGAATAAATAACTAATTTAACGGGCACGCAAATAAATAAACCGAAAACCGATTAATCGAAACGGCCACAATTTTTTCATTAAAAAAAAGTAAAAGAAAAAGAACAGGGTGGGAAAAACAAAACGGATTTTTGGCTCCGATGATGTGTTCTTACGCGCTATTAAAAATTAATTTTTTGAAATGAAGCTTGTCTGGTACAACGTTTTTTTCCCTTTCTTGTTACTTAAATACTAGTCTTAATTTAATATGCATAAAGTGAAGTTGTTATTTTATTTTTATTCTATTTTGTTTTGCTTAGTCTTATCTTTTCTGGGTTCTGCGAATTAAAAAAAAAAAAAAGAAAATTCTTTTTTATTAATACGATGAGAGGATTTAAATATTTCAATTTTTTTCTTTTTATATTTTTTTAAAAAGGCTTCTGTAATTAGCGCTAATTTTTGTTCTTTGATTTATGAATTATTCGTTGTAAAGTACGGAAATATCTTTAAACAATATTAAACGGTTAGGAAAACGTGGAATTACCGTTATTATGTCCGCTCTCGAGATATTAAGTTTCCGGGGCATTTCCTAGACTGCGTCAACGCAATCAGCGGAGATTTAATTTAACCGTTAAAATTAATGAAGTAGAATGAGAAATGAGCGAACAGGTTATTTAAATTTTCCATTTCGTGATAATAAAATCAATGGAAAATCTTCATTACTAATAAATACTGTTGGGACTGATTTTTACTTATTTGATTCCTATTAAGGGAATGGAAATTTTTGTATTGAAGCCATTTATTTTTTATATGTATATGTAACATTCGCGGTTCAACGTCGGAAAAGAAAAAAAAAAAAAAAGGAAAACGGGACTCCCCGTACCGCATTAGAAATGAATCCTTTTTTTATCGATATCGAAGCTTCCACCGGTCATTAAAAGCTCGCGCTCAGATAACAGAGAAAGAAACAGAGAGAATCATCAATGTGAAATTAGTGTCTTAAATCTAGCCAATTAAATAATTTCAACATGGAAATTTTCGTGTCAACTCCAATTAATTAATTAATTAATTAATTAATTAATTAATTAATTAATATAGAATGTTTAGTGCTCGGACGGAAAGCAATTATTTCTCTAGATAGCAAATAATTTATCTATATCTAGGTGCATTATTGTGAAGGCGGCGTGCGTAATAGCGTATCTTACCTTGGTAAAATTTTTTGATGGGATCCGTGTACCGATCACGACGCAAAACGAAATCAGAACGGCAAGTTCGATAGATCGAAAAATCCGCTCGATAAATTCGATCGAGATTTAAAAAGTCCGAAAATAACGACGTGCAACGTGCACTTTTAACGAATAAATAGACGTGATTCTCGTTAGCGACTGAATTTATTTCTCTTCCAGTCTAGCTAGCGAGGTCGCGTCTTCGGACAGCTCTGTGCCAGCTGAGGTTGTTTAACTGCTGAATGTGTGCAAGCCGCTGAGTACACTGCGTTCAGTCAGTGTGCGTATAGCGGAGCCAACTCCGGTCCGCAGAGGACGAAGAAGATATAGGTGAAGAAGCGAAGGAAACGGAGTTCTTCGTGCTGGTATTCCAGCGCAGAGTACAAAGAAGATAAAACGCGACGCGTTAATTATTCACGATGATAGTGATAATAGTAGAATTCGGAGCGAACTGAGGAATCGGGTCCGCGTCCGCTGATTAGACGTTGTGAGAAGAAAACGTCGATCCGGAGGCCATGCGACAGGTAGCTCTGCTGGAGTTCTAGGGTTCGTAGAAGAAACGGTGAATCGGTTCGCGACTTCCAGACGGAACATTCGAATCCGTGCGCGCCAGTTACGGTCGTTCGAGCCGCAAGTTACCTTTACGTCAACGTCCGGTGCTCGCAATCAGAAACGAACTCGCTGCAGAGTCACACCGTGCACTATTTAAACGGTACACGAATCTGTTAGAATATCACGCAGCACACTTATGCCGGCTGCAGTAACTCTTCCCCGGTAACGTAACGACTATCTAGAACGCGTGGGAATTATTTTTATACGAAGCATGACGCACGGACTGGAAAAAATATCTTTCGAAAAAGAAAAAAAAAAAAAAAAAAAGACATCGGGAAAACACCTCTTAATTATTCTAATTAAAGTGAGAACTCTCTTAATGTGGTGCCCCCCGGTATAGCTGTCAAATCCGATTCTCGATCTAGTGTAATTTATCGATATTATCGAAAGTTTACAAACTAGTGGGTCGTCGACAACAGTATGCTAATAAATAAGCAAGTGACGGAGTGACGCGTGCGATGTTCTTTTTCGGTTTTTCGTATTCCCATCAAAAATCTATCCCATTCACGGATACGTAACGAAAGCAAAATTTTTTGCAGAACACCATCTTAATCTAAAAATCTCCTTCGCTACATCCTGTTTCGGTACAATTACCAGATGAAACGAATAACGGAAACCTTTTTAATTTCGTCTTCTACAAGTTCTCGATAATCTGTCAGGTCATTCGGTAGTAGTATTTCACGCGAATTTCCAGACCTTAAGTACATTCGTTTAGCCAGATTTAGACTTAACGATTTTCCCCGAATAAGTCGTACGGATTTTCGCGCGTCATCGCTTTCGTTTGTGTAAGGGGTGAAAATACGCCCAGTAATGATCTGGCCTCCGAAAATTTCCCGTTACCCCAAAACCCGTCGTGCAAGCTATTCTGTTCAGATCTTCGGGCAGTTATTCAGCTACTCTGTCTGGAGTGGGGAAAAATCCGTAGTAGTGCATAGAAGAGAATCCTGGCCATTATTCGACCTTTCCGTAAGCATTAGTGCGCCAGATATAGCAGCCGACAGCAGCATATGAACCGTGAACTAATATCAGCGGCGCCACCTGCAACGGTATTATTGAACCACTACTGTGTTCAAGGCTCACTGTCGTGAACAACGAATTCACTAGGTCACTGTCATCGGTTTTGACCACCGGCGAGTGAATAGGTATCCATCGCGCGAACAATGGGGATGCACCAACGGTTCTCGGGAGCACTATCAACGTAGATGGCTTTGACACGGAGCCGCCGCTCGTTTCCGTGATCCACGAACAATCTGTACCGGACTACAGCCCGCCCCGGGCAGTTATTAAGCTAAGAGTGTCGTGTCGTGTTCCTGTATAAGCTTTACAGTTCGGACTGTAAAAAGATGTTTGTACTACTCATTTCTACTTTCAGCGACGGGATGCAGCTGCCATTAAATGAAACTTTCGTTCGATAAAATAAATTCGCTGGTTTGTTTTTTTTCTTCTTTTTTTCCTTTTTTTTCTTTTCTTTTAAATTTGTGTGTCTAGATGTAGCATTTTTTCGTTTTACATATATATATATATAGAAAGTGAGTTGATTGAGATCGTTAGAACAGTGCATCCGGCATTAATCTTTAAATTCACGATAGCAATACGCCTAGTTTTATTTTCGATTTCGTTTTCGTAAAACGTTGGTATTTCGGTTCTTATATAGAACGCTTATCGGACTTTAAGCATGTAGAGATAGCTATTTTTTTGCAAACCCGTATCTCTGGAACAAGGAAAATGACACATTGCTCTCTGGTGGCGACCTTGAAAAACATTTAAAATTCGTACAAATCGAAGGTGGCCTCTTTGAGATATTCAATTTCGAAAAAAAAAATCACTTTTTTCGATTTTTCCAACTGATTTCAAAAAGTTTTCAAGTAATTAAAAATCTAAGAAAACCAGGTAAAAGCTGATAAAATGTCTCATATTCTGGAGAGAAAAAAATAACACGTCACGATACGATAATTTAGGCCAAAATTACGGCCATTTAATAAAAGTGTGAATTTTCATTTTCTAAATAAGGCTTTCAAGATGTAAAAATTTTGATATCGTATATAGATTACGACCCAAAAGTTCAAAAAAAATCGAAACAACTGATTTTTTTTGCTCCTTGAATCCATATGGAATGGACCATACTACATATAATATATATATATATATATAATATATATATATATATATATATATATATATAATATATATATATATATATATATATATATATATAATATAAAAACTAATTGAACCTCATGAGGGCACTTCCTGGATACCAGCTATCAGGCTTCTATATTAACTATGTATTGTTTTTTTTATCTCTACTTATTACTTGTACCAAAATTTGTAAATTTCACTAATAAATTTCATGAAATGCTCCTCTTACATGAAAACGTTACATCTAATTGATTCAAAGAGGTTACATAATTTTTTGTATATTCCCTCGGTGTGAAAATGGCATAATCGGTAACGTGTAAATAAATAAATAAATCAATAAAAATGATAAATTATTTTTCTATCATTTTTCTATTATTTTTAAAGCATTTGAAAAATTATAAATTCAATAAATACGTTAAAATTTTTTTTTTTTCATTTTAAATACATTTAAACTCTTTTTAAAAACTTATGATGACAAAAGGTCAATTATTTATACATAAATCATTTTATAAATATAAAATAAATAAATTTCTTAATAACATAAGAATAAAAAAGATATAAAAACAATAAAAGTATATATAACGAAGGAAATTACTAAGCTAATTAATCGGACATTAAAAAAAAAGTGAAAATACCGAATGGGTTAAAAATATCGAAAACGAGACCAATATATAAAGAAGGGAAATACAGTGGTGAATATGAAAACTCTATGATGCCAATTGCTGTAAGCAATGTGATTGCAACAATATTAGAAAAGTATGTACAAATAATCTAACAATGTACTTACAAGAAAATAGGATAATTGACAAAACACAATACGGGTTTTGAAAAAGGAAAATCCATATCGAAAGCAATACCGAAAAAATAAGAGATAGCTTTGAAGAGGGAAAGAAGGTGTTGATTACGTTTATAGATCTTACTAGAGCATTGAAAACAGTTGATCATAAAATACACTCATAAACGCATTAGAGGAAATAGGAATAATGAACAGTTTTTTTTTTAAAAAATGGTTTCAAAGTTATTTAACACAGAGGAAAACAAGTGTAAATATCTTAAATGTGCAAAGTGAAAAAGAGGAGATGAATGTAGGAGTACCGCAGGGGAGCAACTTAGCACCAATACTGTTTATTTTATATACAAATGGGGATAGGACTATAGAAACTAACAATTTTTACGAATTAAAAAAAGGAAACATTAGTTTTATTCCAGATAATTTCGGAAATTCTATCTCGTAATAGTAAGTTTTCAGTGTAGCTTTTTCGCGGTGAATAAAAATATTTATTATTGACCGTTATTTTGTTTTTTAAAAAAATACCAAGAGTTGTCCAATATTCGTTTAAACCTTAAATATAAAACAAACAAATTTTGATGGATCTCGTCTGATTTTTCGAGCTTTATTCCACCTCTACCATGAACCTTTTAATGCATATTCTCTTGCCGAAATTGAACCTAAAAAAATTCATAACTGCTTAGAACCACCTGTGTTTTAAATTACACCTATATTGCTTTTTTTGCAACTTTATCCCATCATTTATCGTTCATTCTCTCATAGTTACTATCGGCCGTACACACTGATTTACGTTGCTTCGAAAAATAAACAAGTACTGTTGTCTTTGTTCGTTAATATGTTTTGTAAGAATTGGAAAAGTTGGAAGTTGGCCAAAATTCAAGAAAATCTCTTTGGCTAACGCTTTATCTATATTAATTTTTTAACAAATTTTAGGAGCGAATATTAATCCAACAAATGTTCTATGCTGCGTATACGCAATGATATGTCACATCGAAAAAAAAGTGTTATTAATTTTACATGTTTTCATTAAAACTTGTATTGGAGACTTTTCAGTGTCATATTAACTTTTTTAGGGAAGCTCTCGATAAGCCCATACGTCTATGCTGATAGATATTAAAAAGCAATAGGCAGCGGTTCAGAAATAATGAAATTGACATAGTCCGTTGTTTTTTTCGAAATTTCAGTACTATACGATGTACAAATGCGATTACCGGTCTATTGAATAAATGCAAAACGAAAAACCATCAAATTGTAGGAACGTACAAAAATATCAAAGCGAAATATTTCGGGGACAGTTTGATTTTGTTGAATTTATGCTGATCATTAAAATAAAATAAGTCCTATATATATATATATATATATATATATATATATATATATATATATATATATATATATATATCCTTGATAAGGTATCATGGATGATGAAGTTAAGCTTTCCATAATATTACTAGACCAAACGGCACTAATTAGACTAGTTAAATAGAATTATTTTTAACGGTTTATTAGTAACAGAAGTTACAGTGGCGTAGCGTGTTGATTAGATGTTTGATTCCAACGGAACTATCGTCGTACGTTTATTACGTATAAAAGTGTTTTTCTCCTAAAATAAAACGAAAATACGTGCACCGCGTTACGACTTTTATGATATCAATGTCGGACTGAAGATTTTACGAGTATGTTCGTAATACGAATAAGCAAAAGCAGAAGTTTAAATATTTTATCGATTAGCGCGCGTTTGTTCGCGGATTTAAGACATGGAGGTACGTAGCAGCTGAGATGTTTAATTTTACAAAAGCGCGGGTGGAGAATACCGACAGAAGTGATCGGGGTTGCGAAGGACAATGAAGTGGCAAAGCTGCATACGTTATGTAGCGACATCCATTTACATAAATAGAGAAAAACAGGGGAGAACCGTAAACTGCAATAATTACGGAACAAATAGTCTCATACTGCACGCTATTAAAGTGACTAAGAGTTATAAATAGAAGAATAGTTGCGAAACAGAGAACATCAAAAATATTTGTGAGATGCATTTTATTTTATATTTAAAAATGGCGGACGCTGTAGGAATGATGTCAGCGATGTGGGAACGATTTTTGTAGCATATAAACTGCTTTTATGTTTTGTACATTTAAAAAAGGCATTTGTGATACAGTGAACCCCGAAAATTTCAGAATATTTATGAAAGAAAATACCGGTGGATTGGAAAGATTGGAGGAAGATTAAAAGTTTATATGTACAAAGAAAAAGTGAGGTTAAAATTTTTGAAGCACAACTACTTATCGTTTTCAGTTAGGAAGGTGTCGCCAACATTGTTTAACTTAAACATAGATAAAATGGCAAAGGAATTATGGAAGGATGAGAAAGGTAAATATTGAAAGAAAATTATAGAATGCGTAAAATTTGCTTGATACATCTTGCGAAGAGTGCAAAACATTTGAAGGAACTATTTTTAAAGCTGAACGGAGAGTGCAATAATTAACAAGGCAAACAGAAAAATATACCCGATAATAGTTAGTTTAAATGGGGGAAGTAAGAAAATATGTATATACGTGAAGGACTGGAGTAAAGAAATTAGGAAGAAAATAGGGATGACGAAAAAATCGCTTAGGGCAAAAAGAAACTTATTATATGAATTTTAGATGCGTATGTTTTTTTCATGCCTATTTCTGAACTTATACTATTTAAAATAATTTAATTTATAATTTTTTCAGAAATATATTATAGTTAAATAATTTTTTTAGAAATATAATTAAATAATGTTTTCAGAAATATAATTAAATAATTTGTTCAGAAATGTAATTAAATAATTTTTTCAGAAACATAATTAAATAATTTGTTCAGAAATATAATTAAATAATTTTTTTAAAAAATTTTCAATTATATCCATGAAAAACCAATATAAATTAAATTATTTTAAATAGTAAAATGCTTCATTTAGAATGGCTGAGAGATACTGATGCTAAAATTGGGAGGAATGAAAAAAAGAACTGAAATGCAGGTGTGACAAAAATAAAATTGAACGCGGGGGAATTCAAAACAGAAGAGTATTTAGCGAGCTGTGATAGCAAAAGAGGAAAATAAACAAACTAGACGCATTATTATACATTAACAAAGTTAACAGTTTACTAAAAATAGTTTTTAGAAGTGAGTGTAGAAGGATACGAAAGAGAGGGGAAAGAAGGTTAAAAATGTTTCAGACGGCTTAAAGAGAAGAAGAAGATCATCGTATGACCAATTGAAGGCCGCCGCTATAGAAAGGGAAGGGTGGAAAAAATTAAAAATAGTGTGAACTTTTCGATAATTTACGTTCCAAGGATAACTCGATCAATCACGGATTGGCGAGAGAGTGTGAGAATAACAAGGTATACGTACTAGAGAACCCTGTAGAGAGAATGATTTTGGACACCGAAATTTTAACCACATATTCCCAACTACTTTGTTAAATTATTAAAGTGATCGATTTAACTGTGTTATTTTTAACGTTATAAACTGATATCGTTATCTTTAAAAAATCTGCATAGTACTCCCGCAGCAGGGGATATAAGATCCAAAATAATCTGTAGAATACTTACCGGTAAAGTATTGAACATTTCAACTAACTCGTGATACCGATTTGTCCCTCCCTATAGCGTACATTTTGCGTCTCCAGACCATATGTTTCACTGAACCCACTTGTTTTCCGCAAGTCACCTGCATATTATAATAATAACATTTACCACACAGTATTTACCAGTATTCTCAAATAAATTTTCCCCCATTCGGCGATGTTTAATTTTAATGTTGACCGGGGACATTAGACTATTTCGACTCTTACGTACGTCAGGACGTGTATTTTTTACACAAATTCGTCACGTCTAAATGTGAAATGTATATAGCAGACACGTTGCGCTTATTTAATATAATAAATTACAAACATCTAGAAAGAATCTCCGCCATTTTGAGATAATACGCTTTGTACAAACACGCGCAAAGACCAGTAAACGACACATGTCTCATGGGAAAAAGATTTTAGTGTTTTTAGTTGTTTTTATAAAAGGTAGCCCATACTTTGCTAAATTAAACGGTCACGCCAGCAATTAAAAGGTCATTAACTGAAAGAACGGGTCGGTCAATATTGTACACAGTTAAGTACAACTTGTTTGCCCGTATATTTTTATTTTTATTTTTTTTTTTGAATTCATAAATGCAGACATTAGCTCGAAAATAAAGGAAGGAAAGTAGAGAATCTGATTTTTACGCAGTCCGAGATAAGCGGCAAAAAGGACCCGCGGGCTGAAATAACACAGAAGGAGAAAGAAAGGAAAGGATGAAAAACATATTATAGTAAGGAGAGGGTTGGAAAACTAGTTGGTAAAAAAAAAGAGTAAAAGGTAGAGAACGTTCAGTAGTGAAAATAAGTGATCAGCGTCACGTGTAAAGTAAAAAACGGAAAAGTGAAAGGATAGAATGAAAATACGAGTGAGAAACGGAAACGCCGGTGTTTTCACCATAATTGAGAATGAACGGTTGCGGATGCAAATGCGCTAAGAAATATTTAATAGTAAAAGAAATAAACAAGTAGATCCGCTAATATTTGATTCCAAAATATTCGGCCACTTGTGAAGAGGTCAGTTTGGATAAAGTGAGAAAGAAAAAGGATATGAACCAGAGACAATACGAGAAGAATCGCATAGTTGGTAAGTGGAGGAGGAAGTGAACGTGGTCTGTAGGACATTTTGAAAGTCTGATAAATATTAAGCGTGTTCTGGGAGACGGCAAAAGAGAAAATAAAGAAAACAAACGGTATACGAGATAACGGTATATACTCGAGACATAAAAAATTGAGCGAATGAAGAATAATTTTAAATTCGGAATAATTTAGAGAAAGGCGGAAGAAGCCTTCTTTCCTTTATACTTTCTATCTCCGATCGCCTCAGAATCTGAGTAGGTGATCTAAGTCCATGTAGTTGGGTCAGTGTTAACACCGAGCCCATTTAAAAAAAAAAAAAAGATTGAACGAACTCCATTGGGTCCTTTGAAAAAGCGATTGAGAGAAAAGAAAAGCTTGAGATAAAACTTTTAATCTAACTACATGCTATAAAAAAGGTTTTGACTGAATAATCGTTAATATATTATCTGAAGGGATACGGAAAAACTGAAAGTGAAGTATGAAAGTAAGTAGCGAAGAGTAAAGAAAGCGAACGGAGATGGAAGGTTGTATTCGGAAGAAGGATCAAGAGTGTAAGAAGTAAATGTGTTTGATAAGAAAACGACAGCCTATGTTCGAATAAAAAAGGGAGGAATGTGAAATTCGCATGTGCAGCAGAGATAGTTTTTTTTTTTTTTTTTTTTTGGCCCGGCAAGAAACCATCTGGCCACCAACAACTAGCAAAGATAGTTCCAAGGCAGCGCAGGAGCAGGCGTTTTTGGAATTTTGCACATGATCGAGTTTGAAGAGAAGCAAAAGAATTTCCAAAAACTATAAGTTATTCTAAAGATTTTTACAATTACTATTATTATTATATCTAATTATGCAAATTATTTTTTTAATAAATTTTTATTTTTTATCGACTTCAAAAAAAAGGCGGCTATATGTCTTTTTAATGTTTCCGTTTGTTTCTTCACCGATAACTTTTGTCTATATATTTAATGGTTTTTTGTTCATTTAAAAATGTTCAATATTGGTGCACCATATAATAGCGATGAACAAACTGAGTAGTATATCTTAAAGTATACGTTAAGAAAAAAAGAGATTTCCTTTAAAGAAATTTTTATTAACGTAACAGACGGCACTGAATCTTAAAATATCATCAGTGTTATATACCCAGCGGAAACGCGAATTAGAAAAAAACGTAATATAGCCGGAAAAAAAAAACTGAAATTATTATCGATGTCAATTACCACGGATAAATATCGATTCGAATAAGGAGAAACAGCGTCATTTACAAGCTCATCACCGTCGGAAATATTGTCCTTTCATTATACTACGTGTATTATAACATTATTTGACCGTCTTAACCGACTTCAATGATATCCATTAGAAATCGAACACGGCTGCTCCCATATGAGGGCCGATGAGTAATGACGAATACTGACTGAGTAGTCAGCCTTCAAAATATTTAAAGAGTGAACGCGGTTGACTTTAAGGATTATTAATGTTATATACACAGTACGAAAATGTAGATTCGAATAAAGATAATCAGTTTGAAATTTAAACGTTTATCACTGACGGAATTTGAACATCCATTCCTGAGCAAATATCCAGTTTCGACCGAATTACAAAAATTTGAGCGGCGCTACAAATTACGAAATAAAATAGCTTTTTAAAAGGAAAAAGAAAAGTACCGATACTTGGAGATCTACTCTAAAAGTTTAATATAAATGCACTAAAAAGTAAAAAATAAAAGATAATTTACAATTACCCCCCTTAATGAAAAGGGAGGATATTATGGATTATTTTTAAACGACATTCGTAGCCTAATTAGAATATCGGTGCACCAAATTCAAATCGTAATAATTAAATAAGCGCATTACTTTTCAATAGCTGACTTATAGAAAATGAGTGATTGTCTTGTTATAGTCATTTAATGTAGTTGTTTTTTTTAAATTACAATTTGTGATTTCCTCGCCGACTCTAATTAAAGTGTTTTTAATGTTGTTTAAAAATTATCATAATATTCCCTTTTAGCACGGTATATTTTACTCTATAGAATATCTTTTTATCATCGAGTTTTACTTTTTAATAACGCATTTTTACTAATTTTGTTTCTATTTTTTAAATTAAATACTGTTCTCTTTATAGACGTGCATAGACCATACAAAAAGTAAAATAAAAAATAAAAATGTTTTTGATAAACGTAGAGCGTTTTGAGAGAGTGATTGTGTGAATAAATGAGAACACCATCTGTTACCGGCTAAGGGTTGTTGGATTCAGATCGATTTGGCTCTTTAGTGATTGGGCATCAAATGAACTGATTGGTACTACATAAGTTGCGGGAAGAGGAGACATAGCACAGAAGAAAAAACAGAAATGGAAAATCACTGAAGTCGACAGTCGAGAGACAGCATTATTCGTCAAATCGCGCAAAAATATTGACTAGTTTCGGTAAGAATACCCCCGGTGGTGGATCGGGAAAACCGAAAGAAGTACGAAGAATCCAGCTTGCAATTAGTAAAGCCCGTAAAAAAGTTGTAAAATGAAATAATTTCGATTATTACCGTGTCTCCTTCTCGCGTTCATCGGGAATCCGATTGAACCACCAATGTATACCCGCCCATCGGCAAGAGACACTAACGACCCAGCGACCGTAACAGAGTGATTCGTGAAATTTGTATCACATTTAATTAATCGTTATTTGCCGTGTTATTTTCGTAAAATTATAAATCGCGTATTTTCAGCGACCGAGGTCTATTACGATGTAGGAAATTCGCTAATGTAAATATTAAGAAACAAAAAGTTGCACGATTAAACAATAATATCATAATAATAGCCCAATATTACGCATCCGCGGTATTAACGGAGCTGGTGGCATCGATGGGAACTTGGACGATTAATAATAATACCGTTTCACGCTTTTGTACGCGTTTATTTAATGACGTTTTATTTTTAAAATGAAATTCTTTCAGATTTTTTTTTTATTTTTCTTAAATTTCAACGAGATTTTCACTTGTTCTACAATTCAATGTAATATAAGTTGCGGTTAAAAAGTGCAGCACCCCGCTATTTACTCAAAATTACGCATTTATAGTATTATGGAAAAATGAATTGATATGAATTGAATTATTATTTATTATTTTTCTTCTGGTAACGTTTTTTTCTTCTTTCTAGTAATACTTATAAAATATACCGTCATCACGATAAAACTTATTTCACGTCAAAAACCGACATGTATATGTATTATGTGCGAAGTTATTTCGTAACTATTCATACCGGGCGCTTAATTGAGTTTTTTTTTGTTTTTTTTTTACTTTTTTAAACAATTTTATTAACAGTAAAAATAACTCCGAAGAGTGACACATTGTCTCCATAATTTCGGTAATGTAAAAATATAACGTCATCCATAAAATGTATTTCACGTTAAAAAATATCATTTCGATAATCAGCCAAAGGAACAATACTTTGCCGATTAACAATAATAAGTATATTATATGTATACACGTATTTATTGGGTAAAATGCTTACCCAACTGTATATAAGAAAATATTTCGCGACTATTCAGAAAAGGGTTCAGTCCGATTATTAGCGGCGAACGGAGAAGGAAAGAGTCATATTATTTCGGAGCAGTTTAGAAATAACATCTATCACGGATACTTTTTGGTAACATTTATATTTTTTTATAAAATATACTCGAACGTATTTCACGGACGAATGAAAGGAAATCACAGGTATTATTTTGGTCTGATAAAATATCGCTTACATTTTGTTTACATAGTTTTTATAAGGTTTTTGATACCCGTAAATTCTCGACGATTACGATATCTGTCCGATACTAACATAAGGGCATCGTTTCCGTTCATTCGGGGCATATTTTCTCTCAGCCTCATTCATTGTTTTCTATTTCCATCCTTTCAGTGCGTTATTTCGTCTAACCGTTTATTTTTTCTAAAAAACAAGTGGTACTTCTTGTTTCGCAAACAGTTTAGGTCAGTACGCTAAAGGGCCTAGCCGGGTAAGATAGGCGAATCGGCCCCCGAAGCATATCGAAAAAGTGATGGTGCCATCATTTTGTATATGAAAAAGTATACCTCTGTGCAAATTTTCAGCCCCCTAAACCTAAACCTACCCTAAAAAAAAAATGTTTTCCATTTTGGGGGTTTTTACGTCTAGCTTCGTCAATTTTTGACCTAGAACACTCTTAAATGTAGGTTTTTTTAAGCCCTACAAAGTGGTCAAGGCCGATTTTTTTTTGCGCGAAATTCAAATTTTTAGGCGCGTTCGAAAATTTCATTTTAAAATATTTTTAAAACAAAGATAGACGACACTCCGGAAAAAATATATGTTGTGTAAATTAGCGCGCCAAAAATATGTATGACTTTTTTCAGATTTTTAAAAGTGGTGGAACAAGGTCAAAAAAAATAAAAACCGTTTTTTTTCGAATTTTCGCCTATATACGCCCTCTCCCTCGCATCCAACACTTTCGTATGCAATAATTTTAGGCAGAAAATTAACTTTGGAAGCATTATGGATTGTAACATATCGAAAATAAGTCAGAAGTTTCCAATTTTTACTCTCAAGTGCCAGAGACCTTAAAAAACCCATTATACTGATGACAATCACGCATATACGCATATATTCTTCTACAGTAGTATGTGTAAATATGCACATTATATACTTTTTGTGAAAAGGAAGAGACAGATGTACTGAATGCATTGTTTTGGGTTGTCTATTAAACGCCACCTAGCGGGAGCAATCATCCCGATTCTTCACAATACGCTCGAACTCGCGTGTACTGTATTTCTTTATACAGTAACATATAACAGATATATTTACAGAATTTTACGAACTATATATTATATGAAATAATGCCTAGAAAGTGGGTACGATATTGTTGATTATTGAAAGAGCTGCAACAAGGTAAGTTAAATAATAACTGTTTTTCTCGCACTTTAGCATTTGCCTGCTCATAGCCCTTTCACGCAATTTTTTCTGTATCATTTTCATTTAAAAACCCTTTTCCAACTTTTTTTTCTGCTTGATTGAGTGCGAATATCATCTTGGAAAATTCCAAAAACTTTCTTCTACTCTGGCTTCTTATTCAACGCAAACATATTGTATTCATAAGCATGAAGGCTGAACTTGCTAAAGTTCTTGGACTTATTGGCTTAGGTTCAGTAAGTAATTAAATCTGCAAATTGTCCAAAATAATATAAATAATAAAAAAATCGGCCTTGACCACTTTATAGGGCTTAAAAAAAACCTACATTTAAAAAAAAAAAAAAAGAGTGTTCTAGGTCAAAAATTGACGAAGCTAGACGTAAAAACCCCCAAAATGGAAAACATTTTTTTTTAGGGTAGGTTTAGGTTTAGGGGGCTGAAAATTTGCACAGAGGTATACTTTTTCATATACAAAATGGTGGCACCATCACTTTTTCGATATGCTTCGGGAGCCGATTCGCCTATCTTACCCGGCTAGGCCCTTTATTGAGAAATTAAGCCAGTATGCCTATGTAGTTTGGTGTCGTATTCAGAGCGACCGTGTTCACAGGACCCACCAATAATAGAGTTCAGAGCGACCATCGGATCTTTATTATTATTATTATTACTATTAATTGTTATTATATCCGATTTGGACGACCGCGTTCAAAACGGCCCGCAGACATTTTTATTACTATTGTTACATATATGCGAACTAGAGCGGCCAAGTTATTTTGTTAAAACTGCTAGAAATTATAATACACGATTATTACTTATAGTCAGTTTAATCATTAATATTTTATTTTTAACTAAAAAAATACAGCATTTGCACAACAGTGCGTTTTGTGTTAGAAAAATTAAACTGGATGTGAGTACGTTTCCATTCTCATCTATTATAATTTTACATGAACAAAAATTATATACATTTTGCATTATTAAATTACGTTTTTATAATAATATTGTATATTTTAATGTTAATGTGTTAATATAGAAATATCAAGTTTAGAGTAAATAATAACGAATTTAGAAATTACATATTCCTATAAGAGAACCGTAACAGGATATGATCATAGTTCATTGTAATAGTATGATCAGAGATTTCCAGGAAATTACCTTTTCCATCCCTTTTAGATGTCGGCTTTAAATATGTTCGCTTTGAACACAAAACCATATGTAGTTTAAGTGCAAATTGTGTGTGACATGTGTCATTTGGATGGTGCGTAAAGGACTATTTTGTTTTAGTGAAAACATCAAAAACTCTGTTGATCGTATAACGAATAAGATAATTAGGCACTTCGATGTAAATAAAGATAAGGGTAACATTTTTACGTGATGTATGATCTCTGCGTTACGAATTATTGCGTGAACGAATTTTGCCAAATGACCCTCAATAAAAATGATTTAATTTCCAACAAAATATCACAACGAAAAAAAAGCAAAAGAGAAACAAAACACAACTACGGCCAATGAAAATTTTTGTTTTTTTGTTGCTATTGTCAAATTTGAATCGGACGCTTTTCGATTATTGAAGGCGCGGTAAATGTTTCTTAAATTCAAACAAAAAAAAAAAAAGCACATAACATTTTGTCTTTCGAAAGTGGTCAAGATGCGTACAGGTTGAGGAACACGGCTCGAGAGTAAATCACTTTCTTTAAAAGTGAAATGTTCGGCGACAGTGAATTAAATTACAATACAAAAGTATATTCCTCGCGGCTCGGATCGTCTAAATTTTCACTAGCCAAAGAAACGAATTGAGATGATAAATGTTTACTTCCAGTTGGCTAGGCTGTACTTCTCTGCCTTATTGGTTTATTTTTGACGTACGATCTTCCGGCCGTAGGCGGTCGCGACAGATGAATCGTAACAAGATCAGATCTCGCAGAATTGAGAACATCCTGGAATATTATTAGCATGAACGAAATGTATTTTCTTTCGCGACCAGAATGCGCAGTTGAATTGTTCGCCAACTATATGTATATATATATATATATATATATATACTCGTTTGCATCGAACGTTGTGTTAATATTAGCGAGCCTTAACCGGCAGTACCGGTAGAACCTCTGCACTATTCAGCGGGCTATACCAATTTGATATCTGAACTAACAAGTGCGCGCGCACAGACGAATCTCTGTCCGCTTTATATTGTGTCGTCTTCGATGACTTTTTGAAAGGATCTTAATGATGAAAACCACGGTACTGATAATAAACGCGGTTATGAAATATAGCCATTTTACGGAATTTATCGATAACATTTTAAAAGTTGCAGCTGGGCGCGCGAACGCAGACCTACACACGCACACGCGTACACGCACGCATCCGTACATGCGTACACACACATGCGCGCTCGCTCGCTCGCGCGCGCGCCGGATATAGAAAAATGATTGGAGAGTATGATTAGAGTGAAATTGTGAAAGTATTTACGCTGCCGTATTCTTTATCAGTGACCACTGACCGCTTCGCCGTATAACAGTACACACGGTGGCGGCGGCGGCGGCAGGTGCGAAGAGTAGGGAAAAAAGTTTGAAGATTCCCCAGCGTACCAGCGACTTGTCCGGAACAGCGATCGTTCCGTGCAGAATAATAGCCTTCCGTAGCTCTGACTCCAGTTCCAGAGCACGATAAGTAGAATGACTGGTGGCCAAGAGAAAAGTGGTTCTCTCAAATTCGAGGTCACTGGGTCTCCTTCGTCCACGGCACGATACCGGTGCGGTATAGCCAAGGACGCGCTCGTCGACCGCTGGAATCTTAATAGCAGCCCATCCTCCGGCCGACTACCGCTGCTACATACGGCCGATGCCGACTACAATTACTCTCTCTTAACCTATCCCATATCGTATGATTATCGATCGGGACGATATTTTCTTCTGGAACTAGTTGCATCTACGTGAGAAATGCCGCACCGCGCGTCAATTCTGCCGGTCTGGAAATCGTTTAAATATCTGTCTTCGATGACTATTGATGTGTGTGCGCGCGCGCGTGCGTGCACGCATCGGTAATTACTTCGTGTCCAGTTACAGCAGTCTCGCTATACTAAATCCCGATTTCCACGTCTTGATCGATAACGTCCGGTTGTTGCCGTTTAGGCTAATATATATCACGGGCGGCCCCTGGTGGCGTTATTAAAATTTATTAATGCGAGAGTATCTTCGTCCAGTTATCGAAACGGTCCAATGATGAAAGTGTGTTTTATCGATGTCTGCGCGCGCGTTTTACCACCGTTGTCGCAAATAATCAAGCTACAACCGAGGAAAGCGCCAACACTCAAATACGCATATTTATATATTATGTACTTGTAATAAATTAGCAGGAACATTTGTACGACATTTTTTCTTTCATTTACGTTTCATTTCTTAAATGGAATTATCCTTTCCATTTCTGCTAACGCATTCTCTTATTGCTTCTGGACCCTTTTACTTTATGCGTTCAATAAAAATGTCCGTCTCCACGTAGCGTCTATGATGAAAAATCCTGTCCACCCGGTGAACATGCCAATAATAGTGAATGAATATGGTGATTTTGAAAAAATCGATGAAACAATAAAAAGTGTAGGAAAAATTCAATTAAACGAGCATAATAATGGTAGGTTATTTTTTATTTCGATTTTTTCAGTCCGCGAATACGTGGCGGGCGTGTTTAAGCATCAGTACCTCATTTATTTAAATAAACTTACCATTCGTTTTATAACTAAACATCTGAGACTTTCGACTTACTCTGCGCATCATCATGTAAGCTGTCCGAAGCTTTGAGCGTTATAAATAAAAGAATTTTTGTATAACACGGTGTGCTTACAGTAAATTATTTTTCTAATTCGTTTTAACTGTCTTATTTTTAGGAAAACAGAAAGGAATATATGGCTTACAAAAACTGGTAAAAATCGAAGTGTGAAAAGAAATAAAAAGATAAATTCGAAAAAAAAAAATTTATCAGAAAGGATTGAATACCGTATTGCCAGTTTTTTTTTTTTTTTCGTATACATTTTTTTGTGTTTTTTCATTACACAAAATATTATTATTACCGCTTAAAGGTCGAAAGGAGTTATATTACATTTTTTAAATTAGGAAAATTCTGTAGCGCGTGATGTTTCACTTATTCAAAAATCGTACAGCTTTTTTGATTATATCCTTTCATTATTCCGATAATTTTAGTAGATTGTGTAGATTCAAACGGAGTTAGACAGTAATATAAATGTTTTATTGAGACGGGAGCCCTAAAAAGGGCTCTTTTAAGAAAAAAAAAAAAAGGAAAATACGTGAGCTATGTGAAAAAGAAAATTTCTTCAGATTTCTAGCTGATACGATCGAAATAACGGTAAAAAAAAAAGGTAATAAACAAAAACAAATAGCCGTTTCTGAAAAAGTCGAAGACAACCGCTGGTCATCGGTAATGCTGTAAATAAATTACGTGTAAATATTTAAATAAATAAAATACATACAAATAAGAAAAAAATAAATACGATAAATGAATGTTTAATTAAACAATTTGCAATGTTAACGTTTGTAGGTAGTTTTCTCCGACTACATTCTTCTAATAAAGGTTTTAAAGTTATGTTTGAAAAAGCACAGAATTTTCGCAGTTACAGAAATTATCTTTGACGCCACACACACACACACACACACACACACACACACACAGTCGTCTCAAATGTACCAGATGAGGAACCGTTTTATTCGGAAAGTATCATTAAATTATTATGTTCGTTCCGAAATATCCGTAAATTTGTCGGGTTTTATTTTAAATTCTTTTTTTTTCTTTTTTTTTTTCATTCTTCATATTATGCCATATATATGTATTTCTTAAAATAGTTTACATAAAAAATAATTTTTTCTTCAAATATTTCGCTGTAATCATAATTGCTAGACACTAATAATTATTTTAAAATACAATTAAAAACCTAAATTTGTAAGGATACCGTTTTTTTTTTCTTAATTGTAATATTATTTTTATAACTTTCAAAAATTCAATACTGCTTTATTTCACCACAAGAACCCCACACACAAGTTTAACGATACTTTCCGAATAAAACGGCTTCCCATCTGGGGTACATTTAGACGATTGTCCGTTGTCCTCCTCAATCATTTATGTTGATTTTATATTTTCCGGATTTCCCGTGTCCAATTCAAATTGGAACAAAAATCCAGTTGGAATATTTCTTTCTATGCATTCTATGAAACAGTAGAGAATATTGCATGCGAGATAGTAAATTCTTTTATTTTTCCATTGCGAGTTGCATGTGTATACTACATATACATATTTACTAATTTTTTTTTTTTTTTATCATTATTATTTTGTTTAGCGTATTAGCCTTATTTTTCAATTTATCGCCGATATAAAAGATGTCCGTCATATCATACTATGATTTATTTTTTTGTTTAAGTCGCATCCGGCGAAATGTGCCTCCGAATTTTATTTAATTACCGCATCTGTATATCGTTTCAGCAGAGATGAATATAAACAGTCAGAATTTCAAATGTTCTCTCGATATTAAGTATCATTGTAAAATACAGCAATTTTGTATATTTATATCAACCGGCACATCGTGTAATTAAAAACTTTTCCAATAGATGTTTTTTAAAAACAGAGCTGCTCGCTTATCCTATATTATATCGTTAGTGAAAGATCCTATCTGTACGTGTTTCATTTACGCGTGGAACATCTGTAATATGCTATTTTATTATTTTACGCAATCAGTGTGTCGTTCATTGATGCATATGAATGTAAAATAAAAAAATGAATGAATAAAATATTAAACGAAAATGTTTAAAGCTTAACGAAAGAACGAGTATGTGCGGGTATGAATCAGTTGCTCGGCTTGTCTTGCGTCGAAGCTGAGAGGGACGCGCACGATCGTGGATCACAGCAGATAACAGATATTGGTAAATCTTGTTACGGAGGACGGAGCGAAGAAGTGAACGAAAAATGGTATAGCCAAATAGGTGACAGATGTGAAAAGTTAGTTATTTTTCCAGAGTCAGTCAGAATTAAATCCTTTTCGGTTTGACGAACGGATCTTGAATAGCGAACGTCTAAATCGCCAAAATCACCCTTTGCCCCGTTTGTATTGTCATCATAATATATATTAACTCGGTAATATTACGGTTTCATTCGGCGTAATTTTCTCAAATTAATTAATTTTTCAAATTTACCTTTTCCGCTACTGAAGATACAAGGGATTAGACCATCAACGACTCATCATTCAACTAGACGACACGTCGCGGAACACCCTAGCCGCAATTAAATGACACGTACTATTTATTTTGAATTTTATTTCATAATTTGCATAACTAATTTTACTGTTGCAAGCACTGTTTTTTAGCGGCCGTCCCATATGGAAAAATTAAAAAAAAAGCAATTATCTATTATGATAATAATAATAATAATAATAACAGCAATAATAATAACTTAAATCCGAGGTGATAAAGTAAATAAAAGTAAACCAACCAAACTAACTAAATTTTTCATAAAAGCGATTTGATAGGTTTTTTATCATCAGCAGCAAATGAAGAAACCTTTTAAATTCTGCGTAATTTACGAAATAATTGCATAATTATCGAATGTATGATTTATATTATTTTTACGGTTTGCACTATATTAATTGATTATTATTATTATTATTTTTTTTATTACGACTGCAACTATTTCGTTTATAGCTTTATCATCTTCACGAGTAATTTTGATTATTTGATTGAATTACAATTATTTACCATCAAGTGACAATCGAAATTATCTGTAATTTCAGTTTTTTTTATTCCATTATAGCTAACGATGTAGTTATCATAACTTCTCAATTACCTTTTACAATCTATGCTGGGAACAGAACAATTTAACTAAATGTTAACTAATTCCAATGCAAACGTTGAAATATCTATAGTGTTTCAAAATCTTCCCTACGATTAAACTAAAAGAGGTAGCATTAGGTCTGATCAGGGTTCAAATTTCATATTTTCTGTCATTAAATTCCTCCCTTTGTAACACATATGAGATAAAAATTATCCGGGAAACGGCACGTTACACCGTAATGTGTAATCATAAATGTACTCGTTTTTTTTTTATTTATTTATTTTTTTTTTTTTTGTGGGGGCTCTAATACCCGTTATCTATGTCCTGTAAATATAATTTAGATAATTATAACACATCGGAAAAATTTGGCGTGTATTATTTATTACTGTTTCTATGTTTAATACTTGAAAAATATATACGTCATACTCCGTAATTGTTCTATAATTATCGAAATTTATTATTTACTCTATAATTTTTTCAATTTACTATATTTTTAATAATTTAAATTCGTGTATTATCGATATAATTAAAGAGTAAAAGTTAACATAAGAAGGCGCTAACCAATATGTATAATTTTATGTCTATGTTTCTAATAAAAATGCCGATAATTTATTAATGAATTATTTTTCTTCTTTTACTTAGCCAACGGATGAATAATTTTTTTTTTTTGTTTTTATTGCTAATGATAAGTTATCCGGAAGCATCCCCCAAAGTGTTCCTATAGGTGTCTCTGCCTCAAAACTACTGCGATACTCTTCGCACCATAAATAGAATCCCGCATTCCTCCTAACATTTGAAGTTGTTTTGTCTACCATTTTCTTATAAAACGTTTATCTATTCCATGTTCACTCTCGTTTCTTCTTGACTCCTATCCGCCATAATCGGCGCTTTTCAAAAAATAATTCTCCGCTATCTCTCATCCTTGTCCACATCATTCAATTTTCACTGACAATAAGCCGCCTTATTTTTCCCGCCTCTTTTCCTTCATCCTGTTAATTATGCTTTTTACTACTATCCTATCAAAGCTTACCTTACAACATATTGTTAGATCGGAATTCATAAGTACCTTATGGTTGACATCTTTAAAGGATTCGATAAAATTGATTCAGTCTTTTCTGTCCCATCTCTTAATTATCCCGAATAGGCGAATTCCCTTACTTCTGCTCAATTTCCTAGATCGAGCCTACCGCGCCATTGTTTTTTTTTTTATTTCTTCTTTTTATATCAGATTCTTCAAATGTCCTACAGACCACCTCATCCTCACCTCCTTTCTACTCTACTAACTACGTAATCCGTCTCATACGAGTTTTTATAATTCATAACTTCTTCTTTTGTCACTTAATTTTAAAAATTAACCTCTTACGGGCACTTGGACATTCTAAAATCAAAAGCAATTACTCGCATTTATCCATCTGCTTCCTGTCGATTCAATAACATTTTTAAATTCCGCCATTTTATGCAGCCGTTCATTTTAAATTAACATTCAACTCTTACCACTCTCAAATTCTGATTCTATCAACCAGATCTTCATTCGAGGTTTCTCGAATTTCCTTCTTTGCTGCGTCAACTCTCCCTTCAATCTACTGTCTACGTTTTGGATGTAGTTTGTTTCCCTCATCGTTTTTCCATCTCTAACTTATCTCCATTTTGTTCTGTCCACACTGATCGTACCTTATTTGAATGTTCCTCCATCGCTGCTAAAAATTTCTCTTTTTACTCATCACTTTTGTTAATGAATTCTTCACTCTACAGCACGTTTTTCATCTCTTCTCTTTTCCTTTTGTTATAACGGCATTTTAAATTTTTTTGTCTGCTATCTTTGATCGCGTGAATATCTGATTCTATTTTTTTTCTATTTCATCCTACCTCCAAAAAAAAAATAAAAAAAATAGTCTGACGCTGTTTATTTTTATTTTTTTTGTTATATTTCAAAGAGCTAAATTAACCTTGAAACCTTTATGACAAAATGTAAAAATTATGTTAAAAAGCGAAAAATATAAGCAAGCGCTAGAACATTTCTATTTCGTACAATGAAGATAATTTGAAATAAAAGAGATATTAATGATAAGTTGTTTAAAGATTATTTTTATGTGCACGCATTAATGATTAAATTTTTTTTTTGTGAAGCTATATGAGTTAACATTATTAACGAAGATGTAGGATATTTAGTGATTTGATACAATGGAAACCGGAACGGTTTCGGAATAATCACATCATTAGACAATACGTTAACAAAAACACGTTTGACTGTTTTATTTAATTTGAAATATCCGCGTTATTGATTATTTTAATTTTAATCCATTTAAAAGATAGTCTCTTCACATTAAACCATCTCGTGATATTTTCTGTAACGAGCTGACATCGAAGCCATAACTGATATATCCGTCGTTGAAATTAAAATACGTTTCACTAAGGGTAGACTAGTAGCTATTTCAAACTCAATGAATCAACTAAGACTGCAAATAGCGTCAGCTTTTAGGATGATAAGGTATTTCATATTACACTGTCGTCTATTGTATTGATTGTAAAATTTACCATTAATGGCGTTAAAGGTGAACATAAACAAGAGAAAAACTAATCTTTAGCCTTTTCAAAAAATTGCACACAAATTTTGGTATGTATCTTTATATACATGTCTACTTTTCCGAAAATTCCATTTAAAATTACCATTAATAAATCCAAATGAGATCAGCTCACATAGACGAGAAAGTAATAAGTCTAAACGATCAAATCACGTAAGTAAATAACAAATTCAAATGATTAACTCGTATAGAAAAAAAAACAAAAAAACATTAACGCACTAAATTGTTTACATCCGTAATAAACATGTTTGCAACATTCTTGTAAAAAAAATAACATTTTTGAAATTTTCGTTTTTTTTTTTTGTTTTTTTTTTGTTGGAAATCCGATAGTGCGAATTTGAATGCCGAAAGCAACCCTTACCATATAAATTCGGTCCTTTTCGCATCGACCTTCGTAATCAAAGGTTACTCGAAACAGTTTATGTTAAATAATGACTATTATCAATTAAAAATTAAAAGTCATCTTTACTTAATAATTGTAAGTCGCATGTTCAAAATTCAAAATTAGTTTCTTATCTGTTTCGCATTTCTGCTCCGCCGACTTTTGATGTTCTGAGCATTTCTCAGTGATCTGACTTCCGGAATACAACTTGTTCCACAAATTCTTTTTTTTTTTAAAATAATTAAGCTTAAAAAGACTGATCGGATTCTATTTATTCGTTTTATAAAAATCATTAGATTGCCTTGTTAGTTCAGAATTTCAAAATTCCGTTAAATAACATTTTTAAAATTTTCATTAACTCTGCCCATCTCCCACCTTATTTAATATGTTCGTTTGACATTCTCGTGAGCTGAATTTACATTTCAGCCGGCGTACTTCTGTTTGTTTATTCAAAGTCATTCCGCCGAGACACTGTTTTGATTACCTTTTTTTACGTCGTCCTATAAATTCCCTTTACTATATTTAGAGTTCTAATAAGCCTATATTATTTCTCTTCCATCGTATATTTTCTCAGCTTCCTTTGAAACTATTACAACTAATTAATTTAGATAAAACTAGACATAAATTTAATGAAAGAATAAAATCATTTTACTTTTGGTTGTACTCGATGATTAACAATCAGCGACCACAATGCACCGTAGTCGACAAAATCGATCGGGCAATTTCAGAACTGGAGCGAAATAACAATTTTAGAACTGGGTAGTCTCTTTTAATTTTTTTTAATCGTAAATAACTCTTGACAATTAATAAATCGAAATAATCGCTCGTCATATTACAAAAACTAAATCTCAGTGGAACGATAATGATTATATCTATTATTTAATAAGAACATAATTGTAACTTAGTCTCCACGACTTAACCAATAGGGGAGCTGCTAGTTTTTCTTTAATATTTGTAACAAGGTCCAGTAAAAAAAAACAAAAACAGAGGGGAAAATAACAGAGTTAGCAAGAACGTAATGAGATTAAACGTGCCGCAAAAGAGCATAAAATATTTTTCGTAATAGGATCTCTAAATAACACACACAAAAAGGCAACGAAACTCTCTTTCCCCTTCCTAATCTTCTTCTATATATTTTTTTCCTCCATATAACCGTACTCTGGTAAATATTTCCTCCTCCAACGTTCCTATTTCTATTGTCAATTCCGTATGTTACCTTGGGCTCTTCCTAAACAACCGGCTCTGTTTCTAAGAACATATTAATTATAACTTTATAACTCTTGCATTAGAAGAAGATCCTAAAATCCTTGCGCCCCATCAAGTGGGGCAGTGATCCATTTATTCTCCTCATTCTTTACAAAGCCATCATTCGCGATCCAAACTTGACTACTGCTCTTTGATATATATATACATATATATATATATATATGGAATAATGTCTCAAATTCTCTTCTCTCAAACCTTGATAGAATTCAAAATTCTTGCATTCGGCTCTGCATTGGTGCCCTAAAATCTTCTATCACTGCTATTCTCTCCGAATCCAGTACTGAACCATTTTTTATCCGCAGATCCCTGCTTGGCTCCGTTTTTTTATAAAACGTCTCCCGATCTCCTCATCCAAGTTTATTTCCTCCTATTTGTATATTAAAGAACACTGGCGTTTTATAAAATCCCGGTTCTAGCTCTCATAGCTGCTCGTGTTTCCAAATTATTTCCTTAAGTTTTTTCCTTCAATAAGCTTCCTTACTTTTCTCTCGATTTCAACAGCATACGGTAGCCCATTTGTTCTCCTTCCTTCACCTAATTCTTCTTCCGAAAACTTAGTAATCAATGAATATATCCAAACGTTAAATTCTTAATTTTTCCTCCATGTAAAAATCTTTAAAAAGTGGAAATGGAGCGGGTGGTGCTTTTACATCCTGCTCATTGAATCACTCGGCGGAATCTTTCAGTTTCTGCTCAATATTTTCAGCTGAGGCTACCTCTTTTTCCCGTGCTATTTCCTTTATCTCCTCTACAAGGGGGTTCTCCAAATTCCTCATTGTTTCCGACTCCGAATCTGTTCTTCAGGCTGTTTGCTCACATCCTTCTTACTTCCTTAATCGTATTATCCTTTCTATTCGTGCGTCTATTTTCGAGATGCGTTTGAATCGTTCTATCCTTATGGACTCTTTGCGGATTCCTAAGGCGACGAAACAGCAGACTTACTGGCCCGCTCAGCTGTTCTTAATGGTCATCTAAAATTTTCCTGTCTCAGACATCCTATTTATTTCCTCAAGTAACCATTCCAGACTATGGGTGGACATCTACCCTTCTCTTTTCTCCAGCCGTTCTTCCCATTACCTCCTTCTACAGCCCCTTCCGAATTCTCAGTTTTAGTTTTAAGCTTTTGTCTTTTCTCGTCGTTTCGCTATTGCCTACTTAATTAAACTAAGACTGGGTTACGTTTCCGATTTTCTCTTTCTCCTTCTTCTCCTTTTGTCCTCTACACGTCTCAGATCCTCCTCTTATTTGCGACTCCAATCGCGTCCTGTTTGAATGCTGTGTGCTCTTTCTACAAAATGCTCTCACCTGTAGTACTCTGAACTTCTGGCACTGGGCCCTCCTGCTCCTTTCAGTGCTTCTTTTCTCTTTTCCTTCCTAACTCCTGCTGTTATTCTTCCTTGTTACTTTCCATTTCTGACCGCATAACATTTTTAGTTCTTACTTTTTTCCTTTCTATTTGTTTCTGGGTTAAGGTCCTCGGTTGACGTGCCCAAGAGGTTTGGTTAGGGGGGTGGGGTAAAATAAAAATTACATAGACATTAATATATAGCCATATATTTAGATTTCCTGATTATTGGGCTGTTGCTTTTCGTTAGCGTACCCCTAAAAAAAAAAAAAAATGAACTTTGTCAGACTGTATGCTAATCATCTATAATTGCTATAGAAAAGTCGATTTTAAATGGCCGCGCGTTATTTTTCGAAAAATAGAATAGATTCGCGTAGATGACAAAATGTTGCCGATTCCGTTGAAAAAATTTTCGGATTAGCTCCGGCGTAAGAAGGACGCATCTTAAGCGTGACGAAAAAACTTCTTTAGTCCACCGTTTAATATTTCCGATTGAATAACTACTTAATGGAATTGATTTTGAATATAAATAATAATAATTTTAAATATTTTAATGCAGAAGTGTGCCGTAGACTAAAAAAGTAAATAAGTTAACACATAAAAAGCGAAACGAAAGGTAAAGACATGCCACCCCCCCCCCCTACTCATATTTAAAGATCTTATTTACGATAGATGCGCGGATAACTGTAATTTCGGGAAGTTTTTTTTTTTTTTTTTTTTTGAAGATGGGGATTATACTCTTTACAGTATTGAAAGAAAAAGTAAATAAGGGACGTTTGAAAGAGAGCAAATGATTAAAATTGCAATTCTACAAAACAACCAAGAATACAAAATGGTATAATTTAAATAGAACATCGAAAGCGATAGAGTTGTGTAACAACTATGCAATTTATAATTTTTCTACGTATATAAAATTTTTAACATCTGTATGTATAGTTCATATATTATAGGAACTGCGTGAATGAGAAGACATTTATCGGCATGCGGGAGGAAGAGTAGATCAAAGGCTTACGCAGTTTACCACGAAGTAAAGCGTTTTCCCGGAAAAATTTGCCATTATTTCACTTATGTTCAACTATAAATCACGACAAACTTTCTACCGAAATTACAATTAAACGTAAACTATCGAATTTTCTTTATTTTACATACGATTTAAGACTTCAGCCAAGTCTTTTTCGTCTATCGGCCATTTTATATTTCCAGCAAATAGAATAAAGTAACAAAATCGATACATAACGTCATCCGGACATCGGTTAATGCGTTCATGTTTTTCCCCAGATATCGTGTTTTCTTTTTTTTTGTTTCTTTTTATTTTTTAATTGTTTTTTCGTAATTTCTTCTCTATCCCAAATTAGATTGCAGAATTATTTTTTTTCGTTTGTCAGACGAAATGAAAATTCGCGCAATTGTTCAAAAAAATACATATATTCGTAAGTTAGAAAAAAAAAGTAACAATAAATAATTGAATGGGAAAGTAATAAAAATGTCCCCTCATCCTCTTTAGACACTTTTACTGTTCGCATCGAACACCGGCCACGGCAACTCCGTCACATCTGGAAAAAAGAGCAAAAATTATAAACTGGAATAACGATTTCGGAGAAACCTATTTTAATTGTCAATTCTCGGCTAATACATATATATATCTAAATTGAAGATAAAATGGCGCGTAATTTTGCGTACCTGTACGTTTATGTATTTACATTAAAGCCGATCGATCGGGAGAAAGTTTCCTAGCCTCTCTCGGCCAACACGTTACACGAACTGACTCGTTAATTGGATCAACAGTTGTCATCGAGACTTTCCAGCTCCGATTGATTTGTCGTACTTAATTGCATTAAGCCCGTTTTCTATCACTTGAAATCAATCGCGATCCAAGTTTCTTTTTACACGCAAACTGCCTATAATTCCCTGTTGTTGCCGCATTATGCTACCGTTGTTAAATTACATTTCGTTTTTGGCATGCGTGAATAAACGCCAGAAACGGCTTCTTCTCACGTTTATGATGCAAAGTTTATTCAAGTTCATTAGTATTAGGCGGAAAGACTGTGGTTTGGTTAGACAGCGTGAATGGAGACTATCGAAAATTACCCCGCCACTTCCGAATTAATGTCCATAATAAACGGAACCGAAATAATTGAGAAAAAAAAACGGATTTATTAAAAAGTTACCAATTGGTACATTCTAATAAGCGAAATATATATATATCGAATCGTAGTAACAAATCCGAGTATAAAAAACAAATATAAATGTATAAACGATTATACTAACTTGGAAACGTTTCCGGACATAGATGATTAGCTAAAATTTATAAAACAACAAACGGTGTACGTGATCAGAACAAATTCTAAATCATACTGAGGTCAATGTACATTTTATATACAGTTCAAATTAACAAAGTGTCGATATAAAGACCAATCAAAGAACATACGTGAGAAGTCGATTACATATAATAAATATTGGAGGAATGTTTACAAATATTAAAAGCGGTAAATTGTTTACAAGATAAATAAACATTAATGAACATGTTAAGAAACGAGATAAAATATTCTATTAATATTTGTTTATTTATCTTGCAAACAATTTACCGCTTTTAATATTGTAAACATTCCTCCAACCTTTCTTGGCTTATATAACTTATAATAACTTTCTTCCCTTCTTGCTCCCTCTTCCGACTATGTAATACTTCTTATATGCTTCCTCATCCGTGATTTTTACCTTCTCCGATCGATCGAGAATGATCTTTTTTGTATTCCTGGTTATTTGGGCACCGAGCGTAATAAATTAGCGGATATTCTCATTATTCCGTTCTTTCATTTCCAGTGGCAGATTTTTTCGCACCATTTCTGTTCATAATATTGTTCTTCTTTCCTTAAATGACACTCATTTTAGACTGTCGCTCAACTCGAATTCTTCTTCACTACTCCTGCCTATATTTTATTTCTCTATTCGGCCATCTCTTCAACTTCATCCATGGTGTTTTCTTGATACTTGCCTTCTCTTAAACGCTTTACAATCACTGCTATTTGTCGCCATCACTTTTAGTCTCCTTTCCGTATCATTATTTTCACGGTTTTCAACTACTTCTACTCCATTCTGCCCCTTTTCATCGCCCTTCTAATTACTTCCTCTGTGATTCTGATATCGTGTTTCTATTTAAATGTGCGGTCTTCTCGGTTGACCAATCGTCCTTCTACTCTTTTGGAATTAAAACTCGGTATTCCTACTCACCTTAAGTGTGCTTCTTACATTCTCTCATTTCCTTCTACTTCTGTTATTCCTCCACTTAAATTATTTTTATCCTCTGTATCTTTAAGCGTTTAAGAATATAGCGTTATTTCCTCCTTCTTCCCATTTCTTATGTTCTCGTTGACAAACCTATTGGGGGAAAAAAAAAAAATTTACCTACTTCTCTTTCAATTTTTCTCATAGATATTTTATCTCACTACTACCTCCAAGCCAGAATATTAGTTTTGCAGGAATTTCATAGTACTCTTAATTCTTTATTTCCTTCTCATAGGGCCATAAGGACGATTCGAAACTTCTTTTATTCTTCGAGATTTTAACATTTCCGAATCTTTTCGTCTTCCTTCCTTCTTTACTACCGCTGAACCTATCACGCGCTCCATTGTTTATATTTTCTTTCAACGCTCTTTTTCTGATTATTTTATTATCTCCGAGACTGCATGTGTGCTATCCAAGCCGTTTTTTCTCATTAACTTGCTTACTTCTGCGACTTTGTTACTCTTCGCATATGTTTCCTTATCTGTCATCTCGTATCGATCTTCTCTAAATCCCTAGCTACAAGAAAATAGAAGGTAACGAAATGGCAAGTTCTTCGGCTCATCTGCATCTTCCCGCCTCTATTTTTCTAAAATTCCTGCTTTTAACCTGCTTCCTCTATGGAAAAATTTCCATTATAGAGATACATTGATCGCATTTCTATTTCCAACAATCTTTCCCTTTGCCTATCGATTCGGCCAAGTCCCCGGTTTTACAGTTTTCCTTCACTTTGTCGTTTCGCTATCGTGTCTGTTGTTCGTTTGCGCCTTAATCATAGCGTCTTCTCCCCTCCTCACGTTTTTAACGCCTTTACCGATCTGTTATTTTCATCCTGACCACGAAGCTATTTGTGATCCTAATCGTACCTTTTTTGAATTTCCATCTCTCTCGATATTTTTGTTCTGATTTATTATTTCTTGGGCTTCCCTGATTCTCTGATAAACTTTTTTTTTTGTCCATTATTCCAGTTCTTCTGTCTTTCTTCGGTTTGGTGATTGTATCAACAGCAAACTATCCCCCCCCCCCTCATTTTTTTTTAATTGTTTCTAGAGCGCTTTGAGAAGTATATAATTAGAAGAATAAGCAAAACAACTATTTTCTTCTTATTTATTATCGATATTTAGGTTTTATTTTTTTATTATCGTCCTTTCGTGTATATGAAAAAACAAAAAAAATTGATTTGTACTTTGCAATTTAGTAAAAAAAATACGTACAAGTATAATAAGTAAACGATTATATTTGTTTAACCAGCGAAATGTTATATTCCGCTAAGTATATATGTCTTGATATTGGATATAACCAGCGAAATGATTCTAATTCAACCTATTTTCACTGTAAATTGGAGCGAAAAAAAATACAATAATAGCGTAATTATTCTCGAAATCATGAAAATGGTAGAAAAAGACCCTCCACCGTACATATTACTCTTACTCCGTATAACTGATAATTTGATTGTTTCCCTTTTTTCTTCTCTTTCTAAACTCTGGATAATTTCAATTAGGAGACTATGGCAGACGCGAATAATTCGAACAAATGAGTTTTATCAGTCGGAATTTTAAACGGTAACTGATTATTACAGGATTTGAATGTTTTTCGGATAATACCTGAATTCGAAATTGTTTAATATTTACGCGTATACAAATTTTCTCTACTGCAAAAGTCGAGTTGCAAAAGCATAAAAGTGTCTGAAAGCGAACTACTATAGTGTGACAAATGAAGTGAAACAAATAAAAAATAATACAATTCATAAAGGGTCCCTCAAATATTTATCGCCGATTTTGCGATGATTAAAAACGGAGATTCGCCTCAATTCGGCAATTAAATGTAAAGTAAAGCTTAATAAGGTATCGTGGACTGTGTAATTAAGCTTTTCATAATGTACTTAAGGTTCTAATGGATCTGATGAGTATATTGGGGCCAGTTCCTTTCTACTTTTGGATTATCCGCCTTTACTTTCATAGATTTCTCTGGTACCTAATTATTTCAGGGCTGGGTAGTGGTTAAGATGCTTGGCTACCAAATCAGAGGTGTCATCGATTATCGAGACTTGTCTCGTTCCGGATCCGAAAAAATTTATCAATTAACCGTCGCTAAATTGTGTAAAAAATTCGTTTGCTCGTTCAATTTTTGTTCATATCCTCCCTGGTTTACTCTAACGCCAGGCACAGCAAATTCTACAGCTATCCCGGCTATCTAAAGCGCGTAATATTCAATGTGTTCTTGATCCCACTCCTGCTTATAACATTCCGCTTTCACAAATTACGGCTATGACGGGTTAAATATGCACCAGAGTGAACTTAATGACAATATCGCTAACGCTAGACAACGTCCGTCTGACCATTTAAAAATGGTTGTTCGAAATTCTTCTGACAAGTTTGTAATTATGTGGAAAAAAGCTAAGCCATTTTTCTGCGTAATATATATGAATTACAAAATTCTTGGGCATACCAGATAAAAAAAAATTAATTACACGTTCTACTTTTTTCGGGAAAGCGCAACACTTATGCACATGAACCACCGTACAGCAATTAATATTAATGATCAAGATTTTGGGATCAGCTTTTTTTGTAATGGATCACTTCTGCTGTGCTACATATTCAAACGATATTCTGACTTTTTTGTATTTAAATATATTTAAAAATAAAACTTGCTGTCGGATTCGAAGGTAAAATTACTACCAGACGTAGTATTTGTCTTTCGGAGTACGAACGGAAGCACTTCTTTGCAGTAATTTGGTGACGCATAAAGTTTTGTCGACGATATATGTATTATTTGGTTTTTTGCCGTCTTTATCGCCTCTTTATTACACTCTTCAGTTTTTGCATTTATATTGACGAGACCGATAATATGTTAAAAAAAGGAATTTTTCAGCTTCTGCGTTTATTTTTCAGTGCCAATATCCGTTTACAGTTCAAATCATTTATTAAATTATAATCAGGTAATTATCATGCTCTCAAAAATTTTCTGCGATAAAATTTAGAGGATTATAATCGATAATATTAATTAACGTGTTAAGTTAGCATTAATCAAAAGTAGAACAGTAGGAAAAAATATCTGTATCTTCTTTACCTTCGTTGTTGATATCATCCTGGATTGTAGCTTGAAACGTTTCGAATATTTACCAAAATTATTTTGTCTTAAAATGTTTAGAATCTAAATGTGACTTAAGCTTCCATAATGAATACTCGTAATAAATAAATTGCGGGCGCAACTGTATGTTAAAAAGAATTATATTTGCTTAACGTTTCGGCCAGCTTACACTGACCATCATCAGAAACGAATTAAAGGTAAAACTTTAATTGGCTTCTGTTGATGGTCAGTAGTGTAAGCTGGCCGAAAAGTTAAGCAAATATGATTCCTTTTAACGTACAGTTGTGTCCGCATTTTTTTTATTATGTTTAGAATTTATTTTTCTTTTTATGTCTGTGATAAATTTATATGTTAAACGATTTCTGCCTGCGTGTATTTTTAATTGTTTTATTTTCAACGTTATGAAGAATCTTCTTATTACGAGTTTTATCTGATAACTGTACCGCATTGATCTGTTGCAATTTTAACGTAACGGAAATTACCCCGACAATTACTTCGACAATTCCAACTTTTTTTATCTATTAAAATGTGAAATAAACGGGCCAAGTTGCAGCGGGGATGCAAGACTCTGATGAAACGGACGATAGATAGCCCCATCAAAAAATCGAAGATACCCCCCCCCCCCCCCGAGAAAAATTATTCGGGCAATAAGCGCCAAAATAAAAATGCATTTTTTGAGAAAAAGCTACAAAAATGAAAGAGAAAGACGGATTGAAATATTGTTACACTACATCCTACACCGTGTTCTTCCCCTTAGTGGCGCTACAGCTATTTCCATGATGGTGACACTTTTCTCTGTGTACGTGCTACGACTTTCTTAACGAATTAGTTTAAATTTCGGTGTCGCGTCTCGGTTTTAACATTAATAAGTGGTCCGAATTAAAAAAACGTCTAGCGAAACCATAGTGCTTTTCGAAGAGTGCATTTGGAGTAAAGCAAAACGAACGAACGAGAAACGCGATATTTACCAGAATAGCGCTGAGGCAGTCTTTTATTTTACTTAGTGAACATTTAAAATCGGACGAAGCACGTTCTGAAATTGCGAAGAACACTGTAATGATAAATCAAAAAGACGCCAACTGTTTTCCTAAATGTAAAAAACATCGAGGTTTATTTTACCTTCGTTGCCGCGGTGGGTAAGCTGCTTGCCCCATCTGTCTAAAAATTCGAGCGCCACGCCATTTGTAAAACCGAACCCGGTCTGCGGTATATACTCTCCCCCTCCGCCTGTTTCTCCAGCTTTCAGGCACGTGTACTAAAAATGAAATTACGTGAAAATTTACATAATATACACATTTTACCGCATAATAATGCGATCGATTATTGTATATATATATATATATATTCTATTAATTACAACGTAATTCTTAGGCTACCCCCATTCGAAAAAATGTCCCAAAAAATGTTCCAGAAAAATGTCCCAATTTTATGTAACGTTTGTTATATTTTATAGAATTTTTGTTATTGTTATTTAAAAAATGTCACAATTTTATGTAATGAAATATGTAACGAAAAGATGTCTTAATTTTATATAATGAAGGTTAAATGTTAGAATAGGACTTTTGTGGTTATGTTACTTTTTTTTTGTGTTGATGCCAGTAAGAATTACGTTGTAAATTTTTATCATTTTATACAAAGTATAGAAGAGAAAGAGACAGAAATGAAAGCAAGAGGGGTCAAGGGGCACAGCCCCTTGCGAGGCCCAGATGGCCGAGTTTATATATATATATATATATATATATATATATATATATATATATATATACTAATGACACAACGTTATCCTCACGTCAAGAATGAAAAACAATTATGAAATTGTGGTAGAAATTTGTATGCAAAGTGTAAACTTTCCTTTTTCTTTTTAAGAATAAGCGGTCAATTGAAATTTGTTCGTCTATAAGCAGGGGTTTATGAGGGTGGCGAGAAGACCGAAAATTTACTATTCTATAAATGTTATAGAACAATTTTCATCCGCAAAATATTAAGTTTCTATACATAATGCGTATGTACATTAAAGACTACTTCTCATTTTTACAGCGGATGTGTGGAATAATAAGAACTAAATGAAATGCGCGACACCTAATTTTGTGATAAATAAAAAAAACGTTGGGGGGGGGGATAAAAAACTCCGGAGGATGAAAAATGTATAATACTTAAAACAACGGAGGAATCGAAATATACAAGTTAGAAAATAGGAAAATTAAGAAGAAAGAAAAGTGTGAATCGGAAAACGGGAAATACTGTGACAGAATATTATAAACAAAGTAAATAGAGATTCAGCAAAAACGAAAAAAAAAAAAAAAAAAAATCGCGGAAAAATAACAAATTATAAACGAATTACTCAGCGAGTGACATACGATCTCATCTTTATCGATCACAGATAAAGCCGACAAAACGAACATTACGCAAACCTACTAATTATCGAATATTTCAAATAAGGCAATTAGAATGCGGTAACGAAACTCATCGTTTCAAGTATAATAACAATAAAATGGGCTATAACTCGAGAACAGATAAATAAATAAAAGGAAAATTTCGAACAATAAATATTTTAAAATAACGCGGACGAAGGAAATAATGCTAATTGCATAAATAATTGCAGAGCAATTTTGTGTAACGCCTTATATCGAGTGTAGTGTGTTGAGTTTCTAACTTAGTTTTTCTTTCTATCATGACGTAAAAAATGACGCACCGTCAATTAAAATCGACTACTCTTTCATATATCAATACGCATTATAAATTTTCGAAAACATTATCTGATGATTGGTAGGTGAGAAGCGTTTATGTTACGTAATTTCCATTGCCCTATTTGAAATATCCGATAATGAATAGATTTTCGATTATTTTATTTACTTCCTCGGAATTTTCTTATTCAGCGAACTCTACCGTAAATTATAGAAACTTTTAAAAAATCATGTAAGAAGATAACGAAATTTTCATCAGCAGTACAGTAGTTTTTTTTTTTTATTTTTTTCTTTTTTCATAAAAAATATCTATTTAATTTTAATCGAAATATTTTTGCGAATTATTGCCGAAATATTTCAAACACAGTCACAGCTGTCGTAGCGTTTAAAATCTGGGCCCCAGCTACAGCTTAGTATGTGTGATTTCTTCCGTAACCGCTTAATTTGAATGCACACTTTAGAAAATTTAAAATAACCTTAGAGTACAGTTAATACGTAATTATGTAACTGTACTCTAAGGTTATTTAAAATTTTCTAAAGTGTACATATACAGCTTAGTGTATCTTGAAATGCTCTTAACTTGCGGTAAGGTCCGAAATGTCCTTGTAGGGCCTCAAGGAAATACTTCAGAACTTACGTATAATCACGGTGTTTGATTTTCAAGAAGCTTAATTTCCTGTTACTTAATATTATTGGGGGGGGGGCTGCATGAGAATAACGTGATAAAAAAGAAGATGCGCGTAATGAAAAAGGTTAAGAACCATTATTGTACGCCATTATAAATGCGCCCTAGGAATATATTTATAATCACATTGTATATCACACCTTCATTACTATATGTGGCCGATCTCGTTTTATCCGAATCAATTACCATAAATCACGAGGAGTATTATGTGATGAAACCTATTTTCACGGTTATCAGATCTGTAGAGATGCAAATAGGATAGAGAGGGGTCTTCTAAGCCATTGCGCGATAAAGTTAAACGACCAACAACGGCGCGCTATCGGGAACATTTAGCTTACACGCATTTAACACTATAATTAAAAGATAAACGAACGAAAGAAAGTCGATGATGAATAAAAACAAGCGAGAAGAAGAACAAAACTCGAGTATGGCAGCTATTCTCGGTTTCGCTTTAGTTTTAGATTTTCGCTATCTTTACAACTAGGAGATTATTATCACACAGTTGGATTTTTCTTCGCGTTAAAATTATTGTTTCGTTAAATCGCTCACGGGTGCGAATTACCTTTTCAAACATCGTGTTGCTCTCCATATATCCTTTGTAGTTACTGTAAACCCAAACTTGAGCCAAACGAAAGGCTACCGTTTGAGCCAGTCGTTGATTCGTTCGGTCCAAACCTTGTATGATGAAAGCCTGCAACGGGGGCCAAGCATTCGGATAATCCCATTGTTCTCCGGTCTGTTGCAACGATGACGGCGTACCTAAAATGATCCAAAATTTTACAATGACAAATCGTATTATTAAAATTATACGATGAAAAAAGTTTCGTCAATCAGACAGCTAAAGTAGTTCCGATTTTACCACATTGCACTTAATACTATAATCGATGTCGCCGGGTTCGAGACCTGTCTTGTTTCAGACTCTCAAGTCGTTGTACAGCTTGAAATTGAATTGAGTCTATCCGACAGACACCCGGCAAAGTAAGTAGAAGAAAGGAACTCATCCGCAATAATCTCTTCAAATTCATTAGGCATTTCGAACCCTTTTTACTTAGTGCCAGATTTAAAGGGGTGGAGGCAGGGAGGCCAGTGGCCTCGGGCCCGTCACCAAAAGGGGCCCTTCACTGAAAAACGGCTACCCGCTAATCACTCAAACATACTTGGTGAATTAAATTTTGATGATCTACTTGGAAAAACTTTGGCTATTAAAAAATCTCGACGCGTGTCTCTAGTTTAGAATTAATTATTAAAGATCGATAATGTACTTCAATTATTGGGGGGAAATTAAGGGGGCCTTCGGTAATTATTTGGCCCCGGGGTATTTTTTCCTTAATCTGGCTCTGCCTTTACCTTCACCATACCGAATACTGTGCCAAGATTATGGAATTCACTTTGAACTATTTTTCCTTTTTTCTTCTTCTTTTATATGACCTCGTTAATTATGAACGTTAAAAACCTTTTTCAATTTTTTTAGCGTCGGGATTCGAACCGAATTCCAGCCGGAACAATACGCTACATAACCATCTGATATTCCACGGGATAGTTGGCTTCATAATCGAAGTAAATCTCATTTTACCTGAAATGTACGTTGATTGATAGACCGGTTATAAATATTAGGAAAATTGTTTTTGTGTGAAATATTTTAAACGAGTTGAAATTTTAAATTTCGAGAGCTAGCAAGAGGTGTAACTAAGGGACAAATTACAAGAATCGGGGGGGGGGCTACTTCGGAGAAAAAAAAAGAATAACAAAGTTTCAACTATTTAAACGAAAACTATGAAATAATTAAAATTAATCGTAATAATGATAATGCTAATAAAGCGAAAAATTAAAAAAAAAACAACTGTAACAATTTCCGCATTTGTACGTGTCTGATTACATCCATTAACAATGCAAAAAACTTTTTCTTTGTCTCTCGAATAACCGTTTTTAGGGTAACTAAATTATTCTCGGCAATACAAAATTTAAAAATTCCTGTTTTTTCCTATACTACAAAATATTATATGAAAATTTGTATGAAAAACAACTTTTGAAGGGGTTTCATTGGCGAAACGATCTTCATGCCCACGCACCGACTCTTGCCTGCGATTTTATCGCAATTTGCCGACACTTTAGCCAAAATTAGAAGCATTGCCGGGTTATTATTAAATCATTAGGGGGGGAAAAAAAAAAAAAGAAAGCATATTAAATTTAGTCTAAACGGTTTCCATCAAGCTTATAAATTACTATTAAAATTAGATCACGTACGAGATTCTCTGCGACTTCGCTTGAGAGTCTTAAAGATTATTCGAATTCCTAAGATTCATGCTAAGGTATGTGTGATATTTTTTGATCAATACGTAGACCTCCCCAAAGATATATAATAAACCAATTTCCCTTCTCCGATTCATTCGTAAATTTTTACACTTGTCATAACTGACGATTCGGTTTTTACGAAGAATTCCCGTATTATCCCTCAAACGCTATAGAGACTTAATAAATTTACACGTCTATATAGCTTCGCTGATCTGTTGTCTCCTCCAAAATTATTTACTTCACTGTCTAATGCTAAATCCTTTCAATTATTCCAGATTAATTTTTAATAATATGGTTCCTTATTCCATTCTCATATACATTCGCAAGTGGCGCGAAAGGACCTCTTTGGCAAAAGCGAGTCTCATACTCTTGACAGAGCATTCGAAAAATTCTTTAAATTTCTCTTAGTTTCTTTTACTCTAAAATACTCATATATATTTTTTCGACTCAAAGCTTAAGTTTCATAAACACTTCGGACTGATACGGAGCACAGTCTACTAACAAAATGACTGTACTCTCTGCAGGAGACCTCACGACTAAGAGTAATAAATAAATTGCGCATCTACAAAGCAATCTACTTCTGCGCTATACACCATGCCGTGCACGTATAATCAGTGCAAGATGCTACATTAAAAAAATCCAAGTTGCACAAAATAAAATGCTCAAAACTGATTTTGGGCCTGCACAACGGAATTAGGTAACATGGCAGACGTTGAAATGACTCCTGAACGGATTTTAACAGATTAACTAACTGGTTCTTCCATAGATGCCTAACGGGGAAATACTTGTGTTTGTGTTTGTAAATAATAAATTTAAATGCAATATTCAGGAAACAAATAATAGGCCAAGTATAGATCTGGTGATAGTTGATGTAGATATGTGCGAAGATAATTTTTTACGTTTAATTGCTACATATCGAACACCGAGTAAAAACGTAGGCGAATTCATAAAAGAAACCGCAACACTATTGAAAATATGAAATAATAAAGATAATTTCCTGATTTGTGGTAACTTTTTTTTTTTTTTTTTTCTATGGGCACGTCAGCACAGGATATTCACTCAACACAAAAGATTAGAAGAATAGAAAGACATACGGAGTAACAGGTTATATTAATTATCGATTAGGGGCGGAAGAAATGAAGGCGACTAACAAGGGAACGACAGAAGGAGATGGAAAAGCGAGAATGTAGAGGGCACTGTAAGGAGTAGGGAGGCCAAGGCTAAGCAAATTGGAATAAAAGATAGCGCGTTCTGAGGAAATGAAGGAACATTTGAATAGTACTTGCATCGCAGATGACATTTAAGGTAGGAGGATGAAAGGGACATAAAGGAGATTGAACAAGAGCAAAGCGGAAACGAGAAGCCGGGAACAGACTATGATTAAAATGAAGGCGAACTATGGAAGAAAACGGCTAATACTTTGAAAATTGTTAAACCAAGGAAAAAAAGAAAAGGGGAAGGCCGTAAGGCAAGGTGAAAGGAGTCCGGGTTAATTTTAATATTGACTTATTGATTCATAATGTACAGGCGGAGAACTTTTTAAATGTGCATGTTTTTACATTTACTTAGACATATATTAATTTAGGTTTATTTCTTTTACGAGGATGAATAAGTTTGTAATGTGTTCAAAATTTGAATAAACGATAATAAGAGTGTCGGGCACTCACGCAACGGGCATACTTGCTCAGTGAGACCCACTACTTAAAAAAGAAAAAATCGGATTTTCTACATATCAAGGAGCTGAGAAACGCTCGTTCGAAATGATGTCGATCCTTATATCGAACATAAGTGTCCCAGGTGGATTTTTCCTGCAATTGCACCGTCTTTATTTTAAGGTAAAGTAGCAAAGTGTAATGTGGATTATTTACCCAAGTTCTTTATTAATTAAGCCGAAATTATTTTAAATTGTAAATATTAAAATTATAAATAAATAAATTAATTTAATTAAATTTTTCCGACTTTAGTAAAGTCCTGATAGTGCTTCTTTAACTATAAAAACAATTTTTTTTTTCCCGATACTCATTTGATTTTTCTATTCTTCATATACGCTTTAGCATTTCGAATTTTGCATCCTTTCACTTTTTTTTTGAAATCGACTTGAGCTCCTAATCGCACCGGATTTGAAGGAAAAGGTTGACTTATTCGCGAGGTTCTATACTTTTCATGCTCACCATACCCACAAGCAGGCCCGTGCCCAGAATTTTGGAAGGGAGGGGGGGGGTGAAAATTTTCTTCGCATATTCATTTTATAAATAACAATACATTTTTCGCTAATATTCGTACTATTAATAATTTCCATCATTTTGATTTATATATTAATAATTTATATAAATGAATTACCCCGTATATGAACATTAATAAAAATTACATATGTTATTAATTATACTCGTAATAAAAAAATTTGCATAAAATATTAACAAAGTACCTAAAAATATGAAGCACATTTCTTTTTTTTTTCTTTTAAAGTAGGAAAGAACACCCTAAAAAATCTCATCAATATTTATTTTAAATTTTTGTTTTTTTTCAGATTTTCGTGTATTTATAATAACTATTTCAGTTCCCATGGGGAGGGGGGGGGCAAAACCCCTTCCATGGACACGGCCTTGCCCACAAGAGATCCCACGATGAATTTTGGAGTGACAACTCTCTATATTCTTCTGCCTTGACACCAATCAAAAACTTCTATGTATTCAACTTGCACTTTCCAATTCTTCTTGGTATTCCTGCCTTTGACCTAGACAAACTTAGATTTGGACGTAGCCTCACTTCTTTCCTACCACACCCTATTTTGCCCACTTCACTCCTCTAACTGCAACAGTACAGGTCGCGCACTTTCTTCTAATGTCCTTCCATTACGTACCGAATGGAAAATATTAGTTCACTCTGCTTAAAATCAACTTCATTGCGCATCTTATATTCCTAATACTTCGATAATTCATCTTTCCTTCTATATCATCAATAAACTACGAATCAAGTTTTGAATATTTTTTTCAAGCCCAGTTTGATATGTAAATAATCTCAAGTGCCCTAAAAAAAAAGAGAAAAAAAACAACAAAAAAGTGCTCCCTATTAAAGAGCCGAGAAAAAAAATGTTGCATATTAAGTGTTAGCCGTTTGGAGATTTTTTCTGACGCCGCATACTGAATTTTTATCATAAAAATGAAATTGATAAGCATGACGCCGCCCAGGGTAGGAAAAAAAAAGTTATTGATCCTACGTCGCTGTAAACTCCCCCCGCCCTCTTTCAAAAACCTATTTCGAACTGATTTTTTGTCTAAATTTTGTTGATTCGTCTCCTATTGTTCGTTAACCTCTAAAAAGTTGCTTACTCTGTTCCTTTTAAAATATCATTATCAGAGGTATGAAATAGAGTTTTATTCATTGAACGTGAATGCAACATTAATGAAACTTACTGCATGACGTAAATCGCACGCAACTAGAATTTTATGAATGCAAATAAGTAAAACTGTAAAGGCCAGCATAAATCTCATTTTGAAAATAACACGTATCGATGGTTCCATATTTTTTGGTACTGTCAAATAAGCTATTCTATATGCTGGTTGCCGCAGATAAATAAAGTCGGTAAATTTAAATAAAAACTTCAGTTGGTTCGTCATACTAAAAGCTACAAAGTATTCTAATGAAGATTCATTTTAATTTTGCGGTTTATTTATGAAGAAATAAACAAAATAAAATAAATAAATAAACGTCTACAATCCGTTTTAATTTTTGTTCCAATTATCTATAAACGAATTTTGCAGGTGAAAAAGTTTCACCTTGGAACCGGGAAAAAAAAATGAAAACACAACCGACAGAAGTGGAATGATATAATTTCAGAGATGCGCGATGATTTTTTCGTAGAACATACACGAGTCATTTTACATTAAAACTCTTTGCTAACAGACTTCACAAGTACTGGTAAAACCTGGTGTTCAAATACGTCATTTATAGAAAGAGACCGTTGAAAACACTTCAGTAAAAGGAATAAAAATATCTAAATAATATATTATTAAACGATTGTAATTGTCAGAACTGGAGGTGTAACTAAGGATCGGTTACAAAAAGCAAGTTCCGGAACTTCTTTTTGTGTTTTTATAGTAACACTACGGATCCTTAAATAACAGCATAATGATAATAGTAATAATAGTAATAATAATAATAATAATGAAAAAGTAAATGGTAGAGTAGAAAAGTTGAAATTTAATAAAAGGGTAGTTAATATAAATTAAAGGTTTGGTTGATGGTCAAATAGTTTTACGCTGGGCCAGAAAAAAATAAAAATAATCACCCCGGCTGCCCAGTTTTATTTTTTAATTTATATAAGAAAGCAACATTTAAACCCTATATATATATATATATATATATATATATATATATATATCAGTGTCGGATCCACGGGGGAATAGAGACCCCCCCAAAAAAAACCAAAGCCCCTGTGAAAAAAATTGTAATAACAAAGTGACTTTATTTATGCTATAAAAGATTTGTATGAATGTTACCTATGGATTTAATTATAACTACTGTTTTCTAGTGAAACTATTAATGTTACGTTTTTATTTTATTTTAAACCCAACTGTCATCGATCTTTTGACTTTCTTATTTATTTTAAATTTTTATTTTGTAATGTAAATGTAGTTCAATGAGAAATATATATGTATTTAAACTTGCTCACGAACAAAGAATTCGGATCGGATTACTAACAAAAATAAAAAAGAAGTAAATTCTAATAAAAATACCATCTTACCATTTCTAAACTACCATTTTAGCTAGAATTTTATAATTTCGTTTTATTTTCACCCCCCTAAATTAAGACAAAAGTTAAATTAAATTATAATGATCATATATATTTTTAAGAAATATTTTTAAATTCTTAAAGAAGTCGCTACTTGATTTTCTTCATGAAACAAGGGGTCTTTCCTAAATATACTGCCTACCGTAGAAGATTTTACGTAATTATATAATTTCCCTCCCCAAAATGTTCTTCTGGATCCGCCCCTGTATATATTATATATATATGTATGTATATATATATATATATATATACATATATATTTATATATACTTTTCCAACACTTACGGGGGAAAAAAATTAGAAAAAACAACACGCAACTCTCAATTGAAAGTAATTATTACGAATTATGATTAGGTTCCAGTGCACACTGAAATATCTTTACGTGTGTAATTTTACGATTTCGATAAATTTGTAAGATGTGATAGCTACATTGAATGCACAGCTCCCGAGTAATATCCTAAAGTCTAAATCTCGTTTTCCTATATACACAACGAGATAAGATCTCGATTGAAAAATTCCAAAAAATTCCAAAATAACAATTATTGACCATCTCCCGTGTCCGCATCACTAATTACATTTCCTTGCACGATATTATTATGGTTTTTAATGAAACTACAAATACACAGACACACACTAACACGTGCATAAACAGGGGCTACTAGCGCTGGAAACTTTCTAATGAAAAAAATCATCGTGATAATTCTATAGTCGGAGCGCAACCAGATCATACCGGTAATCGGATTGGATGAACCAGCGGACGGAATGGTTGTTTCGTGAGAAAAAAATAACGCTCTTATTATTTCGAATAATTAACAATGTTGTTTTATTTCATTAAGGCAGCTGTTTCTATTAATTTTTCATTTCTTTCCCTACTTTTTACGTTCTTTCTCTTTCTCTTTCTCTAACTTGATCATCTAGGTCAAGGCTATCTAGTAAATTATTGTGAAGTCTTCGATCCGTATTATTAACTTCCGGCTGAACAACTATACAGTAGTAGTAATCGACCGGTTCATTTCTAATCGGTACGTGTCACTTTTAGGAGAAAATCAGTGGTGTTATATCAAGCGAAAGTGTCCGACTAAATTCTACCGAAATTCGTCACCGAGAAATTAAACCCGCTTTTGAAAAGTCTTAATGACGACGACGACGACGACAGCTTGTAGCGTAGAAATAGTTTTTACATTAAGCCAAGAACATGTAAAATCTTCATCATTAACGGTATACGAAGAAAAAAGTGACGATTGTCCCCCGGTTACCTTCGTGGAGATCTCTCACGGTTTAAACGAGGAGCATGGGAAAAATTAGTGTGAAAGGAGTTTGCGAAAGGAAAAGGAAAAAAGGAGAACATTGCGAATATGTGAAATGTGTTGTTTTTTTTGTTTTTTTTTTTTTGGTAACTACTCTTAAAGAAACAAATTTACAATAAAATTCTTCCGTGAATCCGCGAACAGGAATTCTAAGCAACGAAATTCGCTAGGAACAACGGAAGACCTAGATGATGATTCCAACGGAGCTCTCTACTTGCCGTAGTTACTGAGATATACATATATTCGATTAAATTTTAATCACGGGCCGAATTATTAAAATGTCCCGTCGGAACGCGGGAATTAAATTTCGTCAAATTTTCGATTAAAATCATTTGTACATTTTAATTTTCAAAATCGAGTAAACAAATTACGTAAAAATATCCTCTTAATAAAAAGGGAGGTGGACAATTGTGGCGTTCGCTGTTTTTCATGGAGAAGGGTACTCTACTTCGGTTCATTAAAAAGTTAGTGTAGAAGTATGAAAAACGCCTAATTTTTAATAATAATAGCGATAAGTTATAACGGGATTCGTTGGATTTCCGGAGGCAACGAATTTAAGAGAATCCAGTAGCGGTCAAGGTAGAAAACATGAGAACTCTAACTGAAATAAAGGCTAACCGCGCGCGAATTAATGGCGAACGTTATCTTAGGCCATCGAAAATGTTACAGAATGAAGGATGAGCAATTTGTATCATTAAAGTATCCGCAGTCACGTATGAGTCTGCCTGTCTATGTGTACGGACCAATTTCAATAACTCTGCACGGATTTTGTGTTTCAGATGAACAGATTTATTGTCGATAGTAGTAGAGTGAAACGCAGGTAAAATAATATTAACGAGAAAACATTAAAAAAAAAAAAAAAATCGAATGACTTGTATTCTACGCATTGCCGGGAATCATCGGAAATGTACAAACGACTTTATATACACGAATCGTAAGAAATGTACGTTCTTTATTTTTATTTTATAATCGTATATTCCTTAAATTTTTATTCGACTCCCGACATCAGTTCGAAGTGCAAATAACATGAGGCTTTCCAGTTCAATTTTCAATATCAAAGCATTTTGTTTCTATACTAGCAGGAAGAGGTAAATGTTAGTTGCAACGCAGATTTTCGGAAGAATTTTATATTTTTAAACTGAACATAATTCTCACTACAGCGGCTTTGTTTTGATTTTCTTCGCTCTGATGTGATTTCATTAAAAGGTGTTACGGAAGAAGAAGGGACGTCATGGAAACCGAAAGTAAAAATGTAGCCGAACAAATATTAAAAAGCAAAAAATATTAATATTAGTTACCGCGGAAAATAATTCTTTTTGTAAAATAGTCTGCTGTAATTTTAGCGGGAATTAACATAAACTTTGAGCTATTTATTTACCTTTTTTTTTTTTGTACCTAAGAGGAGGATCGGTACTATTTACGTAATGGCCAAACGCAAAAATTGTACTCTATGAAAATGACGTTAAAAAATTTATAAGCAAAGTGATTTTTCAACAGTTCTCTGGTTTTCTGCTTATTATTATAAGTCCTATTTAAATGACGGGTGAGCCTTCGAACGTGCATTGGTAATGTGATTTTTTGTGGCTACTTAAATAGAGTCGTTAATTAAGATCAGCCCAAAAAATTTATTATTTTTCAATTCATTATTCCTGATGACGTAATCTACTCTCGTAAGTGTCTAATTCCAGAGTGTCATGGAGATTCATCTGGTTCCCCTTTTTATTTACTGATCAAATCTTAATTTTAGTTTTACGATTTACGTATTTTCGCTGTCAGATTCATTATCAAAAAGCAACAATTTGATTATTTTTTCGGCTAATTTTAATTTGTCAATTTACAAAGAATTATCCTGAAAATGGTTGATGAAGAGAGGAGGGCGATAGAAACGGTACGACAAAGAAGAGACTGATTTTTGGGGCATATACTTTGTTTCACAACATCCCTTCGTGACTACGCAATAATTGAAGGAAAATTAAAAAGGAAGAGCAAGCGAGGAAGACCTCGGATTACATGGATAGATCGAATAAAAATAGGAAAAAGGCAAATGACATACAAATTAAAAACATGACGGCGCAAGATAGGTAAAAAAAACGGAAATAGTGATTTAAACTACAACGACAAAAGCAAAAGCTTTTAATACGAATGATGATGATGATTATTTTCCATGGTAACTAACATTGATATTTCTTCGTTAATTTTTGTTCGGCTATATTGAGCGCAATTTTTACTTTCGGTTTCCATGACGTCACTTCCGTGACTCCTTTCCCTTGCAAATATTCGTCGGAGCTTATAAACATTTTCAATATTACATTTTCGCCCTTGTGTGTCTATCTGTGCACACTAATGTCAGAGATTAATGTAAGCTGATTCCAATAATACCCCCCTTTGTTTATTAGAAATTGTACCGGTCAACGGGGTGGTTCTATATAAGGCCAGCGAAGAATATCGGTGATTCATTTACCGAATGAGTCTCCTTCGAGTTCCTTTGATTAATATGAGAACATTAACCAAAAAAATTTCATTAGCAAACAAGGAACATATGAACATCTAAAATATTAAAATTAACGGGGCGATGAACGGCTTAAAGTATTAATAATATTATTTACTGCAGGGAGATATCGATTTGAAGATCTGGAAACCCATAAAGCGTAATTTATGAGCTTATAACTGATTTGAACATTATATTCTTAAACCAATACCCATTTCGTTATTAATTAGAAACATTTTAAAAACTGGTCTATTACCACAGTAAAAAATATTTACACCAAAAATTGTAAAATAAAACCGATTAAAAAAACCCAGCTTCAACTTTTAAAAGGTTAATAATAAAAATGCGCTTAATTACTACTCGAAAAGAAGATAATATATTTTTTTAGTAAAACATGGGCCTCTAGAGGATATTACGATTATTCTTAAACATTGATTATAGCCTAGAAGAAATCAGAAAAAATAAAAATGAAATCTGATAAGCACCAAGCAGCAATCAAAAAGCAGATAAAAAAAAGTTTCAATAAAGGAACACTTCAACATGTACTCTAAAAACTGAATAAAAATGCACTGAACAATAAAAAAATACTCGATCAAAAGTAAGACATTTTATACAGTGAAATATACCTTAAAGAGATATTATGATAATTCTTAAACAATATTCTCATACCTTAGTTAAAAAGTCTCGCTACATCAAATTTAAATTGCAACAATAACAAAAACCCGTATTAAACGCGTAAAACAACACAATCACACTTGTTTTCTACAAGCCAAGAAATAGTTTAATTATCGTTGCAGTTTGAATTTTGTTGTACTGCAACTCTAATTAAACTATAAATGCTGTCTAAGAATGATCATAATAATATCCTCTAGATGTATATTTCGCTACAAATATATTATTTTTGATCGAGTATTTTTTTTCTCTTTTTTTATTGCATTTTTATTAAACTTTTAAAGTAAATCTTAAGGCCAATTTTTCTTAAAACTGTTTTTTTATTTACTTTTTTTGATAGCACAGCGCGCTTTTCGATTTCATGATTTTATTTGTTTTATTTTTATTTTATTATTTTCTTTTAAGCTATAATCAGATTTATAAACAATTGAAATGAAAGAATAATGAGAGCTCGAGTGAAGAATATGCCCATTGCCATCTATCTTAATCACCGTACATCAGTGCCGGATCCACGAGAAGGGGTAAGAAGAGGGGACACTCCCCCCCAAGAACCAAAATTTCGATGAAAAAATTTGTTACAGCAGAGAAACTTATACTATGAAATATTTGTATAAATGCGGATTTTAATAATTAATATTTAATACTGCTTTCTAGTAAAACTATTAATGTTACGTTTTTATTCTGTTTTAAACGCAACTGTCGTCGATCTTTTGTCTTTTTTATTTATTTTTAATTTTTATTTTGCAATGAGAAAGATATATATTTAAACTTGCTCACGGATAACGAATTCGGATCGGATTACTAACAAAAATAAAAAAGAAGTAAAGTCTAATAAGAAATACTATCATTCTATTTTTTTTTTTTTTTTGTAATTTACTATTCAAATTAGTAAACTACCATTTTAGCTACAATGTTATAATTTCGCTTTACCTTTCACCTAAGAATAAAATAAAATTTAAATTAAATTGTAATAATTATGTATTTTTAAAACACTTTTAAATTTCTAAAGAGGTGGTGCTTTTTGATTTTCTTAATGAAACAAGGGGTATTTCTCAAATCTACTGCCTACCGTATATAATTTCCTTCCCCAAAAAATCTCTCTAGATCCGCCCCTGCCGTACGTAATCATTAAGAGGAAGGTAAATAAAAAAATAAAATAATAAATTATCTCGTAATATTTAACCTAATGCAAGAATGTATGATTTCAATTCACTTTTCCAGGTTTCCAGGTTTGCGGTTTTTATAGATTTAGTAGCTTTTTTGTTGTTTCTTTTTAGTTTTCCGACAGAAAAAATTACTGTAATTGCCCTGAAAGTAGGAGTTGGAAATTTGATAATAAAATTATAATATCGAGTATGGATAATTTAAAAAAAGAATACATGTTAACAACGTAGTGTGTGTTAGTGTGCATGCATGAATATATATATATATATATATATATATATCATAGACCGATAAATAGAATTTTGTACCAGAATTGCAGTGTTTTTTTTGGACGCTTAGACATAAACCCAGCATAAATGGAATTTTTATATATTTTCAATGTGCGGCCGTGAGATTCGAACCAGCAGCCGAACGAAACACTACTGCCTAACTAAATCCGCCACGACGTCTGACTCTTGATTGCACTTGAAGAAATTACTGCAAATTTGATACTAGAATTTTTGAGTAATGTAAACGATTGCAAATAAAAGTAATTTAGTTACTTTTTAAATGAACTATTCCAGTTAAAAAAATATTTATATATATATTTATTTACCACGATTATGGAATAGTACTCTTTCATATAGTACGTATAATTATAATTGTTTTAATATATTAATGTTATTCATTTAAGTATTCGTACCGTTTTTCATAAATGATTTTATAAACTATTGTATAATTTTACCCTTGAAGCAAACATTTTAACATAATTAATTTAAATGCCAAGCCGATAAATTCTGTTATAACCCCCCACCCACAAAAAAAAAAATCGTGTCTGCTATTCTAAATAATTTTATAATTGTTTTATGAAATGCTGATTTATATGTAAAAAAAAAAAAAAATAACGTTCAGTGCTTCCTTAAAAATAATTATTAATAGTTATAGTATTTTTAAATTTAATGTAATTATTTTTTTCATAAAATTTTATAGGGTTAAAAACATTTTTAATTGCTAAAACAAATCAACTATCACAATGCACCGCTAAACGGGAATACTTGACACATCTATCACTAAATCGCGTTGGTCTCCAAATTACGTCAGTGGGCGGAGTCCGCGTGACCCGTTGTCCCGTGTATTTTGATTACATCAACAATCCATCTTAATCAATATTACCCGTACAATATGAAATAATATTAATTTTAATTCCGTACCGTTAAATTTCACAGTGTAGTCTTCCTCGATGATACGCTCTGAAATTAAATAGCGTAATATTTTTCTGGCCGCCCGCTTTTTACTCATTGCGTAACTGCCGGTCCATAACGGAACTACGTTGGATACGAAAAAGTATTCTCGGTGTTTCTTGTTTACCAAATCCCAATCGAACCAACAACCTAAATCTTCCCTCCAGGAAACCTGCAACAACACAATAGAACTATTTCTTCATCCATCAGTATTAAACTATAAAATGAAATAAATAAATACCTTAATAACAAACAAAATTAGTATCAAATAATTTACATTAAAGTAAATTATCTGATACTAATTTTGTTTTGTTATTAAGGTATTTATTTGTTTCATTTTATAAATATTAACAGACACAGATATATGGACTTATCTATATTTATTATTAAACTGTGCTTATGATTCTCGAAAATGCAAATTTTTTTCAGTTTCACTTTGACCGTCGACTAATATTCTAAAGTGAAACATCAAAGGACTAAAAATTTTCAACTGAATTTACAGAATTTGCCTCTTTGTTTCTTCCTTTCTTCTCTTTCTTTCATCTTCTGTCCTGGAAACTGCATTATTATTTTTACGCCACATTTAACCTTAATTTAAATTCTACAAGATCCGCTTGAGATTCACTATTAGTCTCTCACCGCTTTATACCGTAAAATGTCAAGCAACTATAATGCCTCACAAAGCTCGTAGTACAATTTTATTATTTGCCCACGATTATGTAATGTTACCTGATGTTAGTCAGCTATAATATTTATTTATGTCAACGGTTCTATAATATAAAGCTCTTTCAACGAAGAAAACAACAACGGTATAGTTACAATTTAAGTATAACACATGTGTCGAATATAAATAGTTATACTATAAACACGCACAAATATACAGATCAAGTACAAAATATTTATATTTTAGAAGGAAAAACAAAGGTTATATAAATAAAGATTTACGCAGTAACTAGTTCTCTTCGAGATTTCAAAATTAATGTAATATTACAAATGTCTGATTCTGAATTTGTATTATGTTCAAACAAACTGAATAAGTTCTGCAAAGTTAATAGTGGGGAAATCATTGGCATTGCGCTGTCATGTATAATCGAAACTAGGAAAAGTACCGCGAAAGGATATTGCAAATAACATTTTAGAAAAAAAAAATACATATGTATATATTTATAAGTAGATATATGTATGTCTCCTGATTACAGTCGCATTAATCGATCCAAACCTCCGTGACCATCTATTATTCTTGTTGTACAAATATAGGTATATGATAATGCTACAATATATGTATGGTAAGTGTAAGCAAGACTATACACTTGAAACTAATGATAATTCCTTGCATCACGATACAAATTCAAGTGCGGATGTTCATACATCGATATTTACATGCACATACTTGTACGCATAAATTACCACTGTCTTATATATGACTATTAATGATTATCAATTTTTTCTGATTTGTACTTTTCGTCACTGGTTTTCAATAACTCTTTCTCCTTTTTTATTCTTGTTTACCTTACTTCTTCAATTTTTCGAAAAATATTTCCTTCCCGATGATTCCTGATAAAAAATAACCGACGTCGGCTAGCCCAAAATAAAGAAAAAAAAAACATTTTTTACATGTATGTTTTTTACAAATAAATTTAAAAAGAATTTATATATATATATAAAAATCCCGTGTCTTTATGTTTGTGCAGGGTAAACTCGGAATTTACTTAACCGATTTTTATAAAATTTTGAAAGTACATGCAATTTGGTCCAACTTAACAGATAGGATACTTTTTGTTTTAATTATTTACATAAATATTTGTTATATTAAATAATTTAATCAATCAATTAAAAAAAAAAACAAATTTAATTGTTGGCTATTACTTTTTGCTTTAATTATTTACATAAATATTTGTTATATTAAATAAAACAAATTTTGACAATTTTATTATTTTTTGAGCACCAACTACTTTTCGTGGCGACTTTTGTGTATCGTGCGATGTTAATCGAAATGCAACCATGTTTATCGCTGGCGCATAGCGCTTTTATCGATGAATGATAAAATCAATTTTTTCGCTGTCGTTTACAAAAAAGTTCGGAGTTGTTGTTTAGGGGAAAAAAAATATATTGTGCGATATTGTGCGGCATTTAATTTATTTATATTTCAGTGTATTTAATAAACGTCCTGCCTTGATGAAAAAAAAAAAAAAAAAATTATTTTAATATTTCCACAACAATAGTGTGGCAGTGATACAACTCTCGGACATTGTTGGGCATCTTAGTTGCTTTATATTTCAGTATAAGATAGTGCCGCGGAGACAATCGCACCTCAACAATGCGCGTAGCAGAAATGCAATGCACGGCGTATGCGTGTTATGAGAACTACTGAATCGGAAGAAGAAATTGCAAGAATAAACGCATGTTGCCTGCTCATTCGTGTTAGTAAAAGACAGGTTGACCAAGAACATTGTGCACAAATTAGTGCTTAGATAATTTTCAATTTTATAAAATAATATAACTAATAGTTCGAAACCAACGTTATCTGCCTCATTTATAACATTTAATTTTTATGTAACTAATTTATTTAGTATATTGTGTAAATAAGTCATTGATTACAGACATTAAAGTTCAAGATTAGATTAATAAAACGTAAATTCAATAAGTGTATATTAGTTGGATAATTTCTAATTCTCTACATATGATTCAAAATCGGCTAAATAATTTCAGGTTCATTAGTAAAAATTAATTTGATTGCATCAAAATAATAAGTAAAAAATTAATTTAATCTATTATAACTACTAAGCCACAGCAACGCGTGGCTGGGTCAGCTAGTATATATATATATATATTTACATGTTTGAAAGTGTTCAAGAGCGAAAACCAGTGATTAGTTCTGAACGTTTATGATTCAACATTTGCAAAGGGTTAAATCGTTGGATTGTAAATATATGTACGTGTTTGGTTCAATAAAATTTATATTGCAGTTTAACCGTTTGCAGATTGCAACAGAAAATAGTACTAAACAAATAATTACTTAAAATCCTTAATTTGCGTTCTATTAATGCAATAATTAAAAATTTTCGATCGGCGTCTAGAGTGTTTTGCAACAGCGAAGTAAAAAGATGTCAGGCTACTGTTTTCCAAATAATAAACAGGATTACTTTAAAAATTATTTTCACACATATTTTTAATCAATTATACTGAATTATCTATTAATATGAATAATTATAATTCATATTAAAAGAAAACGCAATGTAATATAATATTACTTACTTTAACCGAAAACTAATTTCGAACAGTTCTAATAAATCGATTACAAAGAAGAATATTATTATTTTTCACGTTCGGTCCTTATTGTTATATAACCTGATAAAAAAGCAGACTGAACGTTCGCGAAGAAATTTTTTTACAGATACATCTCTACTCATATCGCTTGTAACATATTTTTGTAAATTTTCTGTTATTTTTTATTGATTGTAATTAAAATATCTTTGTTTTTATTCATTTTTTGCATTTTTACATGCGCATTTAACGTTGTACTGAAATAAAGTTTGTAAAATTACATACACATTTACATAGTTAGAAGTAAAAAATTTTTGCGTATAAACTGAAATCAAAAAAAGTATTTTTGATATCACTGACAAACAATAATTTAACGGGTAAAATAGGAGGAAAAAATATGTTTTTAATTTCACTTTTTATGATAACGTGTAGAAGAAGCATTTCCAAATACATCAGTAAAAACAAAATTAAAAATTAAAAAAATGAACGCCAATGAGAGTAATACAAAAAAAAATAATTTGGACATAACGAAAATGTTCGGAAGATAGGCTGCTAATTGGTTTTTCCTGACCATAAGTAACACGTGAAAGCGCGATGAGCCCGTTTTCATTCACGTTCATGTTCATATTCACGTTGGCACGTATTATCTGCAACGTCTAATAATTCAAATTACAGCTGGTCGTGAAAATAATAAAAATTGTTAGCGTAACTGAAAATGGATTGTTATAAATCGCAAGAAACTTCTTTCGATGAAAGGCGCCTGTTGGTGATTTTCAATCAAGGAAAGAACATGTCCAGTCATAAAATTGCAGCACTATTAAACATGAAACAAAGTACCGTTATAATCCGGTGCTTAAAAGAAGAAAACAGGATCGAAAGTTTGACACGGTCCGGTCGATCTGAGAAGTTGTCGTGTCAAATCTAACGACAAATCCACGAAATCCGAGAAAATAAGTGCCGAACAATTAAGTCGAGAGGTCCCTAAAAGATGACGTCAGAAGGAAATTACGGGTCCAGCGATTCGGAATTAAATTAAACGTACCATCGGTTTTAATTCGCGCACCGCTCGCAATAAACCTTACATTAGAGTATCCGGTCAATAAGAAAAAAAGTTTAGATTTTCTAAAAAAAAATATATATTTCAATGGACGAAACGTTTTGGGAAACTGTAATATTCAGTGACGAATCAAAATACTGAATTGGAAGTAAAAAATATAAATGTGAATATGAAACATGGTACGGACATGTCATGGTCTGGGCCTGTTTCGCAACATCGGGGGCTGACTCGCCGGAGTTTACGGATGGAACTATAACTGCCAGTGACCACATCAACCCTTTGAAAAAAAATCTCCGCCAAAGTGCTGTAAACTTTGGTTTTTTAAAGTCGTATCATTTTTATCAAGACAACAACCTCATAAAACTCTCGAATGGATGTTTTACGACTGCAGAAAAGGGTTTTAAACACGCCCCTCCCCAATCGCCAGATATAAACGCCATCGAGAACCTCTGGGACCAGTTGGACAAGAAATTTCGTCAAGGCCCCCTTTCTAATAGACTAGAAATTAAAGAACGACTCCTAGAAGACTGGAATAATTTTCTGGCAAATTATCTGCAAACTTTGGTTGCATTAGTGCCCCTAGGTAGACAACAATAACTAAAGCAAAAGGAAGACACACAAAGTACTAAGAGATGGTAAACTTTAATTTACTTTTTCTTTTCTTTTGACCGTGTTTGTTCTCTTTTGTTTTCAGGTCTAAATGCTTATTTTGAATGCGAATTTGGATCTTTTTTTTTTTTTTCATTTGAACATGGCTATGTTCATTTTTTTTTTTTAAGTTGCGTTTTTAAATTTGTATTTAGGAATGCTTTTTTATTCTATTTTCAAAAAAATTAAAATAAAAAACGCATTTTTTCTCCTATTTTGCGACTTTGGTTTATTTTTTGCGGCGATGTCAAAATACTTTTTTTTCACCACTGTATTGAATAATTCATATACCTCTTTTCAAGTGAATAAATCCTACAAAATGGTTTTCGTAATATCCCATCTACCGAAAGATCATTTTTTATCGAGTAATTTTAAATATTATTCGATAAAAATAAATAACAATAAAAGATAAACAAAACACGAAAGAAGTAGATGGAAGAAAAAAAATTCGGCTATAATAATAATTCTGCATTTTCAATATAATTTTTTAATGCTCATTATATAAGATGTCGATGAATGGATTTTCTTGAAGGAGACATACAATACCACCGATTAGTATACAAATAACATGACCTCCGTGAATTAATAGTTTTCATACAAATAACTGGAGACAATAAACATCTACTGTATCAAGCTTTACAAACTTCATAAACCATTCTTTAATTTTTTCATTTGAACAACATGAACTTGGCCGAGCAAAATAAATAAGAGTTCGACTAGTTCTAGACTACAATAAAGCGCTTAAATAATAATAATGCTAATACTAATAGATAATAATAATAATAAAACAATTATTTTTACTACGTATATTACTACAATGTGACATTCAAAAACACAGTTACACCGCATATGACATCATTTAAGTAAAGGGGTATTTGTGAGAATAAAATTTATATTAAAAATATTAACCTTTAGAATTGTTTATTAAACTACTGAATTTAAAGAATTCGACGATTAATTTGGATACGATTCCAAGTAATTAATCACTCTTAGAACTTAAATATTCATACAGATCTAAAAATTATGTGAAATATTAAAAATTTGAAGATTTTGCAATATTATTTATTAAAATCTTTCCCTTGATTATAGATATTTCACAAGTGTTTGCATCTTCAGTTATTGGAAAATAAAAAAATAATATAAGGGAGCTCCCGAAATATGCGACGTGGTTTTATAAAAAACGAATAAGTAAAAAATGATAAAGGATTAAAAATTTCATTTAGCAACAATAAAATATTACTTTTTACGGAGCAAAAATGGTGGTTCTGAAATCCTTAGTAACCAAAAGAGACTAACATATTTCACCCCTTCTGCATCATTTATGCTGCCTATCAACAGCAGATCACCTCGTTTATTTTTCTATACTTAATAATATAACAGGAAAGCGACAGATACCTAACACTTTTTTATATGAGAAAGTAGCAACCGCTTCTAAAAGGTTTCAGTTATCCTAGATAAATAAGATCAGTGGTAGAATTGTACTGTTGTGTTATTCATTTTATTCTATTACCCTGTAAAGCTAATTTTCTCTGTAAATCAAACTTAGTGACTACTTAAGTGCGTTAAAAAATTTAAAAGAGGGATATAATCACTTCCCGAGTTACACACCTAATTACCTATCTCATACATCTTGCTGCTTTTGAAATGTTACGAAAAATATAAGTTTTAAAGATTCGAATACGTCAAGGTAATAGTGGATGAAGAAAATTTTACAGCAGCAATAATGAGCACTGAAAAATTCCAGATATCCAAAAACTGAACGGAAATAGGGAATACCGATATATTAATTACACTTTTATAATTTACAGGATCAATTTGATGCAAAGGTGAAAAATGTCTGCAACAGAAATTAATCTACCTGCTGCTATCGGTTTGGTGTCCAAATAGAAACTTCATTCGAACACTAGCCTATCAGTCTGTAAAGGAGTTGAAATAGAAACCATTACTCTATTAAGAAATAGAACTAAACGTATTACTCGTAGCGTTTGGTTTTTTTTTTTTTAAACAAACAAAACAGATCCTCCAGTAAGAAGGTCTTTTACATGAACCGGGAAATAGGTACTTTTAATTGTTGGATAGGTCAGTGCAAGTGTTAACTCTACTCCGGATCTAAGGCTGTTAATCATGTCTTAGAAAAAAAGCAAAACCGTAGGTTTAATAGACTGTTATAACACAAATACTTTTTGAAACACATTTTCGTGTTACAAAAAAAAAAAAAAAAAAATATTCAGATGGTTCTTGTTGGAAACGCAAAACCCACTGAAACGAAAATAGATTTAGTAGGATTTAAATGTTGTTCGTGGCAGAAAAAGCTCCATGAATCGTATAGCGATACAGTTGTAATAATTATGAAGAGCAATAATTAGAAAAAATAAATCCTTCTAAAGATTCCACTTCATTACGTTTTTTTAATTTTCTAATTTTTCCCTTCATTTTCGTAAAAACATCTTTTTCTTTTCAGTTCTTTTTAATTTTTGTTTCTTTTGATAATGATAATAATAATAATGATAAAAAAAATTATTTAATTTCATTTTTATTATTATTTTTTTAGGAGGATATGACAATGAAGACATTGACCCAGCAACAAAGGAAGTTACGCCATATTTTTATTCGATTAAAAAAAGGGGGAAATGAAAAAATCTAATAAAGGAATTGCTGATAGTGAGGGAAAGGAAAGACGATATACGAAACACTACAAGGAATAGGGGTAAAAGTTTGGAGCATACAATAAACAAATTGCAATTATATATAGGTAACACTGATTAGGCAACACGTATAGCCTTCTTCGGTAGAAGAAATAACAATTTAGATCTAATAATGGTATCTGCTGTATTGGCTACACAGATAGAATGTAGCGTCCTGTCAGATTCTATGGGGAGCGATCACCTCCCAGTCTTGACTAAAATAAAAATGAATGATAATGGAAATAAAAGAAAAAAAGGAGAATGGTGTGCACTGTATTCCTAATAATCTAGAAATAGATTGGGACAAATATGTACAGGCTATATTCGATAAAATAAGTAGGCCATGTAACCCGTACAGAAATATGAAGTACTAGACTTGGCAATACAGGACGCCCTCGACAATAGCAAAAACAATAATATACAAAATTGTACAACTTCCAACCAAAAATGCACAAAAACTTTGTAGCACACAGAATGTAATAAGCTAGTCGCACTCAGAAGGTCAGCTCTGCGTATATTCAACAGAGAACCTTCTATGAAAAACTATACAAAATATAAAAAACAACAGGCACAAACAAAAAAGCCTTAAAGGAGATAAAAAGGAATGAGTGGCGAAAATACTGTAGCCAGATTGAGCCTAGGATTAGTCTGCGGGAGATATGGCAACGAATTAAATGGTTCAAAAACCCGTCTATCAATACGAAATATAGTAAAAACACGAGTTGGATAAATAAATTTGTAGAGAGATTTGAGAGTCCAGTGGACACCACAAATCTATCACTAATATTAGAGACAATATTAACGAAAGAGATAATGAGATATTAAATAGAGATATTACGATGCAGGAACTAAATGGCAGTTTGGAACATAATAAAAATACAAGTGTAGGTATGGCTGGTATTCCATACGGGGCAGTAAGGAAATTACATACAGAAGGGAGAAAATATTTATTAAATTTTTATAATACGGCCTTGAACTCGAGATTTGTTCCTGAACAATGGAAGAAACATTATAATTGTCCAATCATTAAACCGACGAAAGATCCAGACATAAGTGACTCTTACAGGCCTATTTCTTTGCTCTCCTGTATAGGAAGAACGCTGGAGAAGATTGTAAAGGTGTTGGCTGATCAAAAACAACCAATTTACAAAAATTCAGTTTGGATTTAAGAAAGGTTCAGGTTCCAGAGAAGCTTTGACAGTATTCTCTTTAGATATTTACAATAATCTATCCAAAAATTGGTACACGATTGCAGTATTTGTAGATATAACGGCGGCATATGATAATATCAATTTAATTCAGCTAATTAAGCAATTAAAAAGAATACATATTCCAGACAAAACAATACGTTGGATATATAACTATTATAACGGTAGAACGATGACAGTTCGATACAGGAAAAGAAATTATGGATCAGCTATAACCGGAAAAGGTATACCACAGGGCAGTATACTTAGCCTCCTATTATTTATTATGTACACACAGGAACTAGAGAAGATACAAAATAAGCAAATGCGCCTGGTGCAGTATGCTGATGATTTGGTAATTTATGCCTCTGCAGCAACACTAAACACCGCCACAGGTAGAGCACAAAAAGCAGTAAGAGAAATAGTAAAAAAACTAAAAAATTTAAATCTAGAAATTAATATATAAAAAACGCGTGGACTAGTGTTTACAAGAAGACACAATTTAATGTCCCCGCGGATACAAATTGAAAACAAAACAATACATTTCTGTACGTCACACAAATATCTCGGGGTTATATTCGATACTAAAACGAGTTGGTGCTATGAAGTAAATAACATTTCGAAGAAATGTGAGAAAGGAATAAATTTAATTAGAGCAATTGCGTCGGTGAGCATGATATACAAATCAATAATGAGAGCACACATAGACTATGTAGCCCCGTTTACACATTTTAGTCAAAGCAAAATGAAAAAGTTGCAGACGATTTTAAACAAGGCATTGAAAATGTGTATAGGAGTTATGCCGTCTTCTCCCACACACTGCGTTTTAGCGGAAGTAGCAGAAATACCACTGGATTTACGCGTGCAATTTGTGTCAGATAAGTTTTACATTAAAATCGGAGAACAAAGACAGCATGAGATTAACAAACAGATTCTTCGTTTAAATAATATGTTACATAATAAGTACTGGGGGAATAAGAAGGTTTGTCCTATAATCACAAGTTTTAAAAGAATGTCACATCTAAATATCATTTCGAATATTAAACTCCCTACAAATTATATGAGCTGGGAAGAGCGTTGGATGCCTCTTTCAATAGACATCGAGGATAATAAATTTTATACAATAAATGGTCAAATAAATAATATGCAATTTAAAAATATGTTAAGAAATTATTTAGATTACGAATACTTATACAATGCTGGATCAGTGGACAGGACAAGAGGCATATATTCGGCCGGTTTTTATTACAGTAACCTACAGATTAACAGGGTTTATCGGCTCACATACGCTGGAACTTCGTTTATGATGGAACTCTATGCAATATTCCTGGCACTGGAATTTCTGAGAAACCGACAAAATAAGAAAATTCTAATACTATCAGATTCGCAGGCCAGCTTAGCTAAATTAAAAAATACAAATCCGAATAAAGCGTATAATATTGAAATAAAGATTAGAAAACTGGTAATGAGACTATACAAACAAAACAACATAGTCAAATTTAAATGGATTCCTGCACACAGAGGAATTGAAGGAAATTAAATAATAGACAATTTATGTAAAAGGGAAGAACATAAAAACAGGCAAATTAAGTTAAACTGAGAGGAATTCGTTCCTTATATGTAAGAGATGATATAGTTAGAAGATGGAACGCAGAGTATAAAAAAAAGAATGAAATAAAAGGGAAAATATATTACGCTATTAAGAGCAAAATAGAGAAGGATCCTTGGTTTAAGGGAAAAGGTTTAGAGCGAGAATACATCTGTACAATATGTCGTATAAGATTAGGCCATCATCGGACACCAGTACACTTGGCAAGATTAGGAATAACAAATAACAACAACTGTAATGAATGCGGATTAGAGGGGTTAATCGAACATATGGTCTGGCAATGTGAGAAATATAAAAAGGAAAGGGAGAAATTGATGGAAGAAATTTTAAATTAATATTACGCATTACCAATATCTCTATACCAAATTGTAAAGGAGCCATTGCCCTTAGAATGTGAGGCGTTATATATATTTTTTAAAACTGCTAATGTAAAAATATAAAAAGGAAATAGTTAGGTATTTAGATCTGAGTATAGACTGGCCAAAAGGCGAAAGCTGGGCAAAAAAAAACAAAAAGTTTTGAACGTCGTAAAAAAGAGAATACTTGGAATCAATAATGTGCACTAGTAATAAGTGTTGGATAAGCCGGTAATGCGAGTAAGAATTAGAGAATAAGAAAGACTATGTATCACATCGCAGTCTGGAATGGCAGATTAAAAATAAGAATTGGAGGCTCCGAGCAAAAAATTTATGTAAAAATCGACTACCGAAAGCGTCTGAACGAGCAAGAAAGTCTACAGCGTCATTGCTCTCAAATCAGAGTGACTGGAAATCCACAAGAAGACAATAAGAATAGAACAGAACAAAAATAAAATAGTTTGGCGATAATAAAACGAATTGAAAGAATAATATTATTAAAAAATGTGAGGAAACCGATGAAATAACTCGTAGGACGCTTCTAGAATCAAAACTATGAAGATTTTGCAGATCCCATTTGCGGAGAAAATGACAGAAATAGCGTATAAAACAGCGATCGACTCAACCATGAATATGGAACAAAAGGAAAAGAGTATAAAGGATTTACAATGATACAAAGAGAGCGACGAAAGCGCTATTCACTCTTTCGTTATTTTTATCAGTAAAGTTTCATTTTAATTGTTCCTTGAATAAAAAGTACGGCCGACCATTGCAAGAGTAGAAAGGAAGAAAAAAAATGAAAAAAAAAGGATCCAATAGAGATTTTTTAGTTAGTCAGTCGCAGCTTTATCTTCTTGCAGTATTATTGTCTTTTTGACTTGTCTCTGATCGTGGCACATAATAGTCTTCCGGTAGTGTCAAGTGGTAAAAATAGATTTGATACAAAAAACGCGAAGGCTCCATTAATATTCAATATGAAAAAAGTACTCCTCGTTAAGATGGATGAAACACCCCTGTTCTGGAATGTTAAAACTAACTTATTGTTAGACTAACGTTTTTAAAGTATTTAAGGTAAAGTTTGGTCATATTAGTAGTTTTTATCATCTTGGTATAACCTGTGTATAACCTAAAAACCATCATTTTTAAAAATTATTATTTTTTTCTAGAAATAAAAACATTTATATGAAAAAAAACAGGCTCATATAACATGTTAGGACTATTCTGTGTGAATTTTTTAAACTTATAATATGCAGTTTGTCTACTTTTAAAACACTTCCAAAGTATTTCAAATACAAAAAGGTTTGTTAAAAGCTGTATTTTTTTTTTTTTTAATTACATCTTTTTTTTATGGCAAATACAATGGCTTAATGAGAAAATTGGATTTCAGTTGAGCAATTCAAAAAAACGATTTTTCAGTTTATTTATAATTTTTAGTCGCTAAATCTTCGTATAGATTATTTATATAATAAAATGGATAACGTCATCAGATTCTACAGGAAAAAATACGTTGATAACGTGTATGATACTTTTAAGAATAATGTTAGATCGAAAATAATTCCAGACAAGACAGCCCAGCGATTCGAAAATCTGGCTCAATTCGAACTCAAACACTTTTTCAGCGTTTGACGACTGCAAAGCTATAAGGGGAATGCATTTAAAAATTATCGTTCGAGAAAACCGTTGAACATAAAAATTGTCGGTCAAGACCGTTAATAATGTAACGTAAGATAGAATCATCATTTGAGGGGTCATTGGTTATTAAGTAAATATACATAGGCGACAAACAGATGAACATAAATAATCTGAAATTAATACACGCAGTTTGATTTAATTAAGAAATAGTCTTCAGTTTTCACGATTTTTTATAAATCGTTTACTATTCTAAAGTTTTAGAATTCAAATTCGTTAATTAAAAGTTATATAAATCTTCTGAAATATGGAAATATATATTATGTTGTATACTGATCAATTAAAATGATAGCTGGTTAACTCTGATGTATTTTAAACAAACATATTTTATGATTTTGTACTGAATCTGAAGAATGAAAACGTAATAGATTTCGAAAAGTAAATAAATGCATAGTAATCACGAGAGACTAATAAAATCACAGTTTACGGTCCGTAAAGAATAATTCTAGATATGATAGCTGTGCTCTCCAGTGGCAATTATCTTCAATGCACGTAAAAAAGGAATTCTCTAATTTCAATAGAAAATCGTGAAGTTCTTTTAAAATACATTACGTTTAACCAGCTATTACTTCAATTGATCATCATACAACATAATATGTATATGTTATTTACTTTCCATATTTATTTATATGACTGAAACTAAATGCTTTTTAAAAATATAATATATCATAAAAACCCATGAACATTTAGAATTTTAGTATCATGAAGCGGTCATCAGTTTTAAAAGCTCTGTGGTGTCCAATGACCAGCGATTATTAGAGTGCTTAAAAAAAAATAAAATAAAAAAATAATTCCAATGCATTCATTTATCGATTTAGGACTTTTAAGGGCTAGGTTTTATTAATTTTTTATTGCTATATGGCCATTCGAAAAGTTCTCGGCCTGACGTATAGATGGCGCAAGTTTGATGAAATAGTTGCGACATTTTTTAATACCACCCGTTAGATGGCGCAAGTTTGATGAAATAGTTGCGACATTTTTTAATACCACCCGTTAGATGGCGCACTGCAAATTTTGAGACGTCAAAATTCAAAACGTGGACTACAGAATTTAAACGTGGTCATACATTGATAAAAAATTATGAACGCTTAGACGCCCCAAATCCGCTCTACGGACGGGATTGTCAAAAAATCCACAATGCTTTGTTAAATAGCAGATGATTGAAGGTGCGCGAACTTGCTGATACAATAAGCGCCTCGATAGATCGTATTCGCCGTATTTTTTACACGATGTTCTTGGCATGAAAAAGCTTTCTGCTCGATGGGTGTCGCGTTTATTAACAGTCAATCAGAAACGTATTCAAATGAAACCAGAAGTGTTGTTTAGACTATTCAAACGCAATTCTGAAGAGCTTTTTCGACAATTTGTGACAGTAGATGAAGCATAGATTCACTATCACATCCCAGTGATTAAGCAGTAGCCTCAACAGTAAGGCCAGGTGAAAGTGCGCGCCAAAGAAAGCAAAAGGCATGACTGCAATTTTTTGTGATCTGTTTAAAACAAAGCAAAATCGTCAATGGGCAATAGGGACAACTGAAGGATACGATTTAGACGAAACGCCCACGTCGACTAAAAAGAAAGTTCTCTTCCATCGCGATAACGCGCCTACTACACGCCTGGGGTCGTTGCTGAAAAACTCCATGATATACGCCTCGAAGTGGTTCCACATAACCATATTCACCAGATTTGGCTCCCGGCGATTACTAGCTCTGGACGGTGATTTCTTTTTAATAATGGGGTGAAAATAGAGACAAACGCTTATTGTGCAGAATTGAACAATTCATTTTATACAAAAAGTTTTCAGATGTTGGAACATCGCTGGTCTAAGTGTATTGAATTGCAAAATTACTTTAAAAAATAAAAAAGACTCCCACAAAAAATTTATTTGTTTGTTAAGCTGAGAATTTTTTGAATTCATAAAACATCGACACACATATTATAAGTTATGAAAGAGTTTAAATTGAATGTAAACCAGTCTCTCCATTGAGAAACTCGAGTATGTAGAGTAACAAGATTAAGTGCCAAGATACACATGAATGAGATTCTATTTGCCCAGTAAATAATTCAATATCTATTTCAAAATTCAATCGTTTTCTTTTTATCAACAAATGTATGTATCAATTTATACAACAATGTTCTATGAAACCAAAGTTATGTTTACATCATTGTTGTGAGGCCTGATTCACAAAATAATCGCAAAAAAAGGTGCAGAGACGCATGCAAAGGACTCAATTTAATTTATATTATTTCAAATTACAATAATCGATAACGGTATTACATGTTCAGTATTCGCGTTGAATCGGAAATAATTAAATCGGTCGATTCGTCTACAACTGATTGTTGAAGTAAGATAAGCTAATAATTTACGTTTCTCGTTTAGTATTGTAATGTGACCATTACATGGTTCGACAAAAAATTAACAAAATAAAACCAAAATAACTTAACAAATAAATAAAATATTAAAAATTTAATTTAATAGACTATCGGGCAAATGGTGTGAGCGTAAGTGTGCGTATGTGTGTAATCCCGTTGTCGGCTAGGGAGAAAGGAATTTTGCATCGTCACCCACGGAGGACTATTCGGAAAAAATGAATAGTACGAATCATAAAGAACATGCCGACGAAAAACAACGACTGGAATGAGCCGGAGTCGAGGGCAAGCAAAACCGTCTAAAAAAGAGCGAAGTCAGTCTAATTTTTGTCACGGTCGAAGTCGGTACGATATAGTTTTCGGTCTTGGTCATCGGACCAGTAAAAAAGTGAAAAATTCGCTCAAGTTGGCCACTGGCTGTAATTCGACTGTTAAAAACGCGAAAGCTCGTAATTCCGATTGTTATAATTAAAAAAGTGTACGGGGTATAATTCGTTAATTGTTCCTAAAATACCGCGGACCGAATTTCCCCCTGCAGACCTACCGATTTAAGGGACCAACGAGACACCGCCATCCAGGATCTTGCACCACCCGGCCGACAACAGAGATACGTATTGAATTATTTTGTATTTATTAATCGTCGTAATATTATGTTCGTATCTAGTTTAATTAACGTGTGTTTTTAGCGGTCGACCGTCCCAGTAAAATAGTTGTAGATAAATTTTAAAATACAAATCTTTAAAGCGCAACCAATTTCTTGGCTAATCTAATAATTAATAATAATAATAATTAATAATAATAATTAATAATAATAATTAATAAAATAATAATTAATAATTCCGCGGACTAAATCCGTGGTGGCATCCCTGGACGCGAGTCAGACGCTTTGCAGCGTAGTACCGTTTCAGTATATATAAGTGTCTATAGATATCTATTATCTGACTCAAACAGCTTGAAATTCCGAAAAATGTAATGTACCCCGCTGAAAATAGACATTCCAGGAAAAAGAGTTCTCGCAGAAAGAAGTAATGATAGCGCATCCAAAATAGTAATAAAAAGAAAATTAAACAGAAGGACAAGACCATGGAGCAATTAGATACTGATGATGAGCAATCCATAGATGTTTCGAGCACAGCAAGAGAAATACAAGAACTAAGGCACTCCATAAAGTTTATATCCAAACAATATGAAGATACGAGAGAAATAAATCAGACATTGTTAACCGAAATTTAAAATTTTTATTATGCTTAATTTTTTTTTATAACTTCTCTATTAATTTTGCCTTTCAATTTTATATCTATCAATGATCTTTTTAATGCATTCTAAACTCTTTCTATTTTTTGCATTATGATCCAAGTCTAGCAACCGTACGTAATAGTGAACAAGAGACAACTACTGAAAATTTCAATTTTTAGGTCTTTTAAAAATATATTTGAAGAATTACAATATATTCGCCACGTAAGATCTCGTTCCACCCCTTCCATCCGATCTATTAATTAATAGCACAGCCGACCTAGATAAATAACACTTTCAACTTTTTTTACTTCGTTACTGTCAATTTGTCTGCACTTGTAGCGCGATAACAAGCGGCTTCAATCAGTTCCGAATGTAGTCTTGCGTGTATACACCTGCGTTGCATATTACAATTGCCTGGTACACAACCTATATCGGTACAGCTAAATGTACGAATAGGTTGCGCCAACGCGCTATGTAGCGTACGGCAACGACAAGAGCAAGGCTCTTTAAATATATAAGATAAGACTGTCAATTTGTATCCTCCTGTTTAAATTTCCTACGGGTAACACTTTTGTTTTACTTAGATTAATGCTCAAGCCTGCCTCTTTTACTGCATCACTTAACTCATTTAGCGTAGTTTAAAGTTCATCTATATATATTTCTTGCTATTACCGCTACATCGTCTGTAAATCTATGATCATTAAGAAATTTACCATTTGTATTAAGACAAATTAGAGCATTAAATAAGTATTAGGAGCTGGCCCACCTGTTGTACACCTCTTTCTACTTTAAAGTATTTTTCTATCTTGTCAGCTCGAATTATTATATATGTCCTTCACAATTTTCGGCAGTACCCTATTTTTCCAACGCAATTTGGATAAATTTGTGCGATTAAAAAGGTCAAAGCTTTCGTATAATCAATAAATGTCGGGCTCGACTTAATTTGATATTTATTACACTTTTCAGTTAACTGATTAATGCCCTGCAAACAGTAGACGGTTACCCATCTCAAAAACTAGCTGGTTTCATGGACTGTTCCGAATTTAGTACACTTTTTAATCTGTCCGTTAATACCTTGGAAAATATTTTTAATAGAGTAGAACACTGCGATACAAGATGTAACGGGTCTGAGCTTACAGATGTCCTGTCTCAAAGCAGAGAATCGCGAGCAATGTCGAAAAATAATTAAATCGGCGTCGCCATGATCACGACACCCCTCTGGGGTTTTCGACCAAATGATGAGGACACTGATTGAGTCATAATTATCGATTTTTTCCTTTGCGCTGTTTTTATGGATCAGAATAATATCAGAATTTTTTCAAGTTTTTAAGGATTTTTTTCTAAATTAGTAGAAGGTGAAAAGGCGTTGTCAATAGTTCAATCATAATCTTTTTAACATATTTTATTATCTTATGTATAATTTCGTCAGAACGAATCGCTTTGTCTTTTTTAAAGTTCTTTACAACCATTTTCATCTATATTCGTCGAACTAGAAATTTTGACTGCGTAATATGTTCAATAGTAAATAATGATCTGGCAAGTGGGTGGTTTAAAATATGTCGAAAATGAACATTTGAAAATTGTGAAACCGTTTGAATACTCATATTTTAAATATCAGGGAATTTTTGAACGTAAAGGTACAAATTATATTTAAAGATGTATCAATTTCACTTTTACCTATTGAAAGCTTCGAAGAAGAGTTTAAAAATACTTTTTCAAATTTTAATATGCAAACATTATCATCAGAAAAATTTCTTACGATTTTACATAACGATTATTTTTGCTTTAAAAGTGACGACACAATCATAAATCTGTGGCTTTTAAGATATAACGGATGTTTAAACATTTTATTAAGCAAAAAATTAATAAATTCAACATTACATTCAGATACAAAATAAACTGAAGCTAAGAAATCAAGCTACAAACATTTTGTTGTTCTTCTATTTTTTCTTATTTGTTCAAAAATGAGTTTCTTTTTTTTTATATATAATTTCCCATGTTTAACACTGCAAATTAGGCAAATTTATTCTGTAATTTGTATATAAAGGAGCAGGGAACTAGAGTACTTAAGAACATAATGCGTGCATGCGTAGTGTAACCGACAAATGAAAATAAAAAGATACAAAATGAACTATGTGTGTAGTACTAGTTCCCTGCAAGAGTACTTGGATTATTAAAAGGCGACGGGATGTAAACATAGTCCCGCCACCAACCACATTGTGCGTAACTAGTCGGTACTTTTTTTTTAATCTCATTATGTTAGTCATAAAAGAAATAAATGTAATAAAAGCGAGAAAAACCGAAAAGACTACGCCGAACAATCAAAAACAGTAGCCTCGGGATCACGTTTGAATTATAGGCAAACTATTACTGATTGGACAGCGTAAATTTTAAAAGCATTGCCCTTTCGGCATATTCGAGCAAGACCGCATAGTTTCTTCTGTCGAGAATAAGTGAAGTGCGTGAGGATTCTAAGTTATCGAAATAACGAATATCGGAGAGGGCAGGACAATTAGACAGAAAGTGTGTTTCAGGTCATCAACTAAGTGTAATAAACAAAATAATGCAGCCGGGGGCATCGGCAAGGGCAAACCTGTATAAGTAGGATTTAAATTAGCTATGCCCGGATAACACCTGCGTGTTGAAAGAATTTACTTTCATGTTTTTCAACTTTTAAAAGAAAAATCGGGCAGGAACTCGAATGTTTTCCTACCAGTAGATCCCACCGTCTCTGTCACTCATCCAGTATTAGTTTATCCACATATTTTCTAAATAGCTTTTTTGGAAATCGGGTGTGGTATCTGTAAAAAGTTATTTTCTCGCAAGCCTAATTGTTTCATAGATGTGAAATCAGCCAATAACCAATGATCATTGATCATAAAACTACCAATGAAATATAAATCCACTGGTAGGACGCCATAGATCACGCAAGCTGCCGAGGTAGGATAAGTTTTATATAAAGAAACATACGCAAGAGAAATTTCCTCTGTTGCTTATTTACTTCAATATATCAACTATCGCTGACTATCTGCAGTTGTCAAATGCTCTTACGAATGTCGTAAGAGACGACAATTGCAGACCTGCCTTTAACAACCGGGGATTAGATGGTAGAAACTAGATTAAGTACAGCATCCTCCGAAGAGAATCCAGAACGGAAATCAAATTGATTAGGGTGCAGCAGGTACTTAGAGGACAAGTCACTCAATAGCAATCTGTGGACAACCTTCTGGAACATTTGCCAATCGAGTTCAGAAGAGATATTGGACGGTAGCTAGTGACTAGTGTGAGGGGTCTCTCCCCGGCTTGGAGAGCAACTTTATATCCGCTACTTTCCTGCATAGAGGAAAGACCTGTTAGATGCATTTTAGGGGGGAAATAATGTAAAAAAGAGATTAAATTTTTTATGTAAGAGTTTAACAAGTTTGTTATTTATTTTATCCGAGGGTGAAGCTTTTCTATTATTTAATTTATTTATAATAGTGGGTCAATGATATGTGTAGATATTATACTTGGAAAGCTGTCATATTTTTAGTCTCAGATATTTCTTTTTTATAGATTACATTAAGTTTTGCCAACGTATTTTGAATGAAAAATTAATTTATAATTATTATCATTACATTTAGTTGTTTTTTTTACGAACGAGGTTAATTTTATCTTTAATGAGTTGTAGCTTTCCATTCCACCAGTCGTTAACAGGGGAGCTTTAACCAACATTTGGTTTCTGCGCACCACGCTGGAAATGACAATTTTTTATGCCATCAACACAAATTACGACGTAATTGTTATTCAAGTTGGGGGAAAACCTGCTCAAGCTTAACTTTGAATGAAGCCTAGGCAGCATTACCCCACATCCTAGTTTAATACTGAATTTAATATTCTTATGAAACGTGAAATCGAAGTGTTGTAAATTGAAGGTTGTCAACAGATTTAACTTAGTCGAAACAAGCAAGTGTTCGATGATGCTATTTCCATTGTAAGTGGAAAAAGTTGGGGTTTTGTTATTTTTTATTATTAAACTATTGAAGTGAATGGGATCAGATAATAACAGGGAGTTTCGGGAACTTATAAAAGCAGGGTAGCCTAATATTAAAATCTCCAATGATAACTGTGAAGAAGTTGGGATATGATTTAATTACGATGTCGATGAAATTAAGTTATCCGTAGATTTATAGGGGGAAATGTAATTTCTGCAATCTTAATAGCAATTAGGTTAAATTTACTTACTAACAATTTATGAGTGCTGTTTTCTTTAATTATTATTAAGGCTGCCCTATTATTAATTTAAATAACACAGTTGCAGGCGATGGGTATAGCATCGTCGAGATTAGGTAAGTTTTCTGATATGGAGCATACATCGAAATCAGAATCACAGGATTCTTTAAGGAATAGTAACTAGCCAGAATAGCAGATATCAGCGTTCAAGTAAGTGCACCTAATCGCGAGTCCAAAATCGATTTTTTTTTGGAGATCCTCGCAGGCCTTAAGGAAGCGGGACATTTCTTTGAATACACTGCGTGGTCGACTTCGGCCATGCGTTTACTGATTAAGTTCTTATCGCTGAGATTAATGATAAACATACCTTTGCCGGAGGTGGCAGCCAGGATTTTATTACTGACACAATTGCAACATGTGTCTTTATAGGTGACTATAGCAAATTGATTTCCTCTGGTGCTTTGCAATATTTCGATGGGTGACCGAATTTGTTGCAGAGAGAACACATCGGCGGCGGAGGTTAATTGCGTCAACATAAGGAAGCGCTTCCCATTTAATGGTTATCTCCAGTACAGGTAACGGCCCTGTATTGTTGTGGTGCATGAACATAAGCTCTACTGGCCCCCCTGTCGGTGACAATTCTGTTGACACTAATTGGTTTTGTGCCAGTAACCTCCAAGGAATGTGTCGGTCCATATCATTTTCGGATATATTTTTAGTTTTAAATATCAGCACGGGGGTCGCATTTAACAGTTTCTCCTCCGTAACTGTGAAATATTTCATCGTTTATTTCTTTCGCTAATTTTGAACGGTCATCCGTCGAGGACGTGGTAATAGAATTTATTTTTTTGAAGAAGGTTACGCTAATTTTGGCTTTTTCGAGGGAGGTTTCATTTTTCCATTCAGGTTTCAAGCTCGTTAATGTCATACGATTTGAGTATTAATTGCTGACAGCATCACGGTAGCTAACAATCTGTAGTAAAGTTACGGTTGTGTAGTACCGAGTTCACACCATCCTTCTTTACCTTCTTGAAACGAGAATTAACCATTTTCTCAATATTGGACCGCCTCGGCAACGGCGCTGTCAATTGAATCGGAGAGTTTTAAAATATTTCGTTTATGTGCTTTTGTAATCGTTTTATTTAAAATTTGATCTCGAATAGATTTTGCATATTGTGACGTGCTATTAAGTTATCTAGGTCGGCCACATTTACTGCGTCACGCACACTGCAGTGCGAATATAGATTACGCTAAAGTTAAATGAATAAATAACTACCGTTGATAAGGGATAATAACAAAAACGATAAAATTAGAGAAATAAAAACGATCTCACCGATAAATACAGCAATCAATTAAACACCGTAAAGGTAAACTTTATCACTTAACGTACGAAACTAAAAGGCGTTGGTGAGATTGTTTTAATTTCTCTAATTTTTTCGCTATTATTCCTTATTAGCTGTAGTGTTATTACTGCCGCGGTTATTTGCATTGTTGTCATTTATTTTATTTTTTAAATATTATTTAAACAATAAATTAATCCATATTAACTGACTTGATGCAAAATGATTCGATAATAATATTAATATATAATTTATGCGTAAACGAATGCGCTGTAGCGTTTAATTAGTAAAATTTGGAAATACCTCTTGAAGGGCGGTTAAAAAATCGTCAGCCAGATCATTATAACGGGATGCTTTTTTCAAGTCTCCAATTTTGTACCACCAAGAACTCAGTGCGACGGCATTGGCATGCAGAAATGCATTTAAATCGACCGGAATTATGGCAGGTGTATTTATATCCTTTAAAGTCCCTGTCCGAAAAAATGGTATCACATAATCACTCAACAATAACTTTTATGTAAAAATGAGATCTTTGGTTAAAAATCTTTGCCGTTTAAACTATAAGCATTCGTAAATGCGATGATTCACTGATGAAAGGCTAAAAATAACAGAATTATCTCAAATTAATTAGGGAAAAAGCTTAAATGTAGTTTATAAGATAACGCTAGAATCAATGACGTTCTAAGAGACATTCTAATAATAATTTTTTGGTCTGTAAAATTTACGAATGCCAATAAGAAATGTTGACTTTTTTTTTGATTTGCCCACTTGGTATTATTATTATATAACACTTACATTACTTAAATGTTCTTTATGTTTCAGCCAAAACTATAATCGAAATTTTATAATCTTTTGACAAAAACCAAATTTTGCCCTAGGCTAAAACCTGAATTGATCCTAAACTTTTATTAAAAACCAAATCTATATTCCAAAATTTTCTAAAAATTCTGACTGAAAAAACCGTTTAAATATTTTCCATATCCTCTAGTGGTACGCCCATGGTTAGGTTTTCATCCTTGCACCTTTTTTTTTTTTTTTTTTTGTATTATTCTAATACATTTTAAATGCGAATAATATCTTTTTTTATATACATATTTTACAAATTTAAGGGGAAAGGCAATTTATTTTGTTAGTTTTTTTGTTTTATAAAACTTTCAACTATTAGTGGTAACGAACAAAATTTTAATTTGGTATCTTTTTAAAAAATGTGTCTAATAAGGTAGTTAAATAAATGGCTTTCGATTTAGATTACAAAAAGCGACGAGAACACAATAATTTTTTACGAAAACCATATGAAGTAGTGTTCCATTCAAAATTCTCCGTTCAAATTCCGCTTAAGGTATATCGAAAATTATCATCACTTTAAGGTAGCGCGGTGGCCTAGTGGTTAAAGTGCTTGGTTACTAAATCAGAGGTGTCATAGGTTATCGAGACTTGTTTCGTCCCGGATTCAGGTCGCTGTCCCAGGTGTAGGTTTACCCAGCTCATAATTGAATTGGGTACCAGAGAAATCTGGGAAAGAGAAGGCGGCTGAGAGAAAGGAACTGACCCCAGTATTCTCATCAGATCCATTAGGTCCTTAAGTAGATTATGAAAAGCTTAACTTAACAATATCCACTATACTTTATCAAGGGTATGGGACTTACTTTACTTTACACTTTATCATCACTCTCATTTGGCTGATGCTCATAATTTGCAAGTCCAAATAAACCAACAAATAACAAAAATTCTACAGATAAAATGTTACCATTTTTGCATTTACTTTTTTGTAACCTTTCTAATTTTTTGATTTCTGTTTAATAAAAAAATGTCTCGCATTACTTATTTAATTTAAAGAGATTATTTTTCTTTTTTCAACCTTTCGTGTAATTTAGAATTCCACAACTCTCTTATTTTTACATTATATCGAATAATTGCACTTAATAATCTACTCCTATTGCTGAAATTGTAATTTACTGGTAACCCATACGGTGACAAGCTAAAAATTTCATTAACCGACTATAGGCATCTTTACAGTCATTTCTCTTAGTCTAGTAGCACACGCGCAACACATAATTTATGCTTACGCACCAGAAAAATATTCCAAATACTATTCAACCATTAATTGTGGTCAAATGGACAATAAATCCGGATCATAAAAAAAAACCACTAAACATAAAGCGACACAAACAATATTGTAAACATTATTACGGCTGGAACAGCACAGGCATTAACCGATTCGAATAACCGCGCAATTTAATCAACTTATTTAACACCAGCTAAGAGCTGTTAATTTTACTGAAACAGAAAAGGCGAAATCGCAATCCGAGCAGCACGCTCAGATCATTACACTAAAGCCGATAGTTCTATTTCACTTGGAGCATTTGGTTTCCGTTCAGTGACTGAATAGTAAAATACGCATTTATGAAGGGAATTGTACCTAACCTGCTTGTTAAAATTAGCAACTATTCTAATAATTTAATTACGCATATAACAGACAACGAGAAATTGTATTTAATAATACATTTAATTGTAGTAACCCTTTTTCGAGTCCAACCTATCATCAGTTAAGAGTAAAAAACAGATTTTACTTTTAACTGATGACGAGCTAGGCAGTTACTACAGTTAAATATATTACTACATACAATTTCTAGTTGTTTGATATATTCGTAATTTTATTTTGATAGTTCAAACGCGTATAATCGCTAATACCCGAAAGCAGTCAAAAAAGACGAATACTGTTGAATCAAAATAAGTACATTTAAATAACGACTATTTTTTTTTTTTTTAATTTATATTTTAATAAATAAATTTCAATAAAGAGTAAGTAAAATGAAGCGAATAATTCTCCTTGATAGAATAACATGAATAAAGAAATTTGACCGTTTCTCTTTGTAACACACTACGCGGATATATAGAAAACATTAGGTTCATTTTTTACCCTTTTTTGAGATTTCCAAGTATTACTTCCTTGGCATGTTCCCGATGGGGTAAGTTTATTAATAAATTCCGTGTACAATTGTATTCAGTGTATTTAATGTAACATGATTATCTATATAAATGAAATCGTATTACACTTTGTGTATGGAGTGTAGTGGGTACTTAAAAATTTAACATAGAATTTTTTAAAATAAAGTGTATAAAACATTAAAAATATTTATATAAAATTGCACTGGTGATGTAGAGCACTTAGTCACCAGTTACAATTGATAATAGAATAGGTAAAAGAGTTACTGATTATATACAAGACGAATTTGTTATTCTTAAAGTGCATTGAAAGAAACAAACAATAAGAAAAAAAAAATATAAATATAAAAAGAAAAAAGAAAGAAATATTATAAAAATAAAAACCGAAACAATACAAATTAGTACACGAACCAAGTTGAACTTTATTGATTCACGTTCGACAGAGTTATAAACAAAATGTTTTTTCATTATCGTATGAAAGAATTTGAGAAAATTATTGCAATTTTTGGAATCTATGCGTAGTTGGGTATTAGAAGTAATTTTGAATTGTTTTCTTAAATCAGCTAATGAAGAACAGTTAAATAGTATACGACGAGTATCATCGGGAACATTCTTTTTACAATATTTACAGTTTGAACTATTTTCTAACTTAAACCTATGTGTAGATATTTCCCAATGGCACCGTGCCCAGTGAGAATTTGAATACTGAAAAAGGTTATAAATGGATTTTTTATCTCGAATTTTTCTTTGACATCTAGGAAGAAATTATAGGTTTTCCGACCAGTGTAATCCGCGTCCCAGCGAGATTGCCAAATATTAATTATTTTTGTATTTATACGATGTTTGAGTAATTTGGTAGTAGATGATGTTCCCAATTCCTTTATAGGATCTTAGTTTTCAATAAATCTTAATGACTCGATTAGACCTAAATTTTTTACCACTCTGTATTCTGAAACTACTGCATTACCTATTAGAAAGAGGTCTAAAGGCATTATATTGAAAATGGCACATGCAGCAGTGGAAGGAGCGGTTCTGTATAAAGAGGCAATGTTCAATAAATATTTCCTTTAATGCTTATTGACTTTATTAAGATATACACAGAAGCCATAGCTATATATTGCTTGGATTATTCCTTTAAAACAAAATACATCTTTCCTTGTGGCATATCCCATAGGTATTTGGTAAAAATTTTTTTTTCAAGTTTATTGTAAATTTTAACATTTTTATTATTTATTTCTTCCGAGTGAGCAGAGAAATTCATCTCGCGGTCTATTACAATTCCAAGATACTTTAATGTAGGCAATGCAGTTTCAGACTGTTTAGACTTAGGAGCGATTTAGGTGTATGTTTATGTAAAAAAAGAATACATTTTAATATTTTACTTTAAGTAATTTAAGCTGCGACAGCACATCCTTTCTTTCGGATCAGGATATTTTTCCATCTGTTTCTTTTATTTAAAGAAGTTCCCTTACCGGTTTATTCTCGTTACGATCTACGATTGATTTAAAAATTTCCCCTGTTCGTCTCGTTTGTGTATAATCAATTCGTGGTAGTGAGGATATTTCGAATACAATTAAATAACCGGAAATAATTAATCTTTTAAGCGCATTGTATTAAAATACATCCCGCTTTTGAAGTAGTTAATAAAATAATTATAAACAACAGCATAATAATAAACGTCTTAAAGTTGAACATGAATAAAAATACCAGAAACGTCTTTTGACGAGAATTAGTAATAGAAACAGAAAGAAAGTATATTGAGACAAAGACAAATTTAGAACATTAAATATTTAGAATATAACTCGTATTTGTAGGAAACTTAAATAACTTATTTTCATTTGAAAAAGAAAATCAAAGATATTATTGGAAATAAACCAAAAAGTTGGATTTTTAATTAAATTAATTCATATTTTCCGGCTTATTATCGTTTAAAAACTTTTTTATTCAAGTACTTCCGTTTCCCACATTTTTTCTTTAATCTTGTATATCATTTTATTAGTAGGTTTTCTTCGGTTTCGTTCCGATTAATCTCATTCATCATTAAAATATTTTATACATATATATATATTTTTTTATTTTCCAATTCAGTGTGATTTTTTTTATATGCATTCTAATTTTTTTAATTAAAAATCAACCATTATTCTTTGATTTTCGTTTTCTAAACGAAAATAGGTTATTTAGGTTTTCTGCAGATAGTTTAAACATTTAATACTCCATAATTTATCCTTCACATTTTTCTTTTTTTGTTCCTAGCTGGAGATGGAACATTTCTCCGAAAATCCGTTACTAGTATATTAATTTTTGCTAATTTAGTGTTGTTCGCTATGGTGCTTATAATTTTTTTTTTTTTTTTATTAAATGGGCTCGGTGTTAACACTGACCCAACTACATGAGTTTAGATCGCCTACTCAGATTCTGAGGCGATCAGAGATAGAGAGTATAAAGGAAAGAAGAAGGGGAATAACGGCTAGAGATGGGAAGAAAAGGATAAAGGAAGCATTGAAAGGGGTAGGAAGATCCAACGCCAAAAGTTCGGCGTATAGATGAAAGCACTCAGGAAAGAGAGCAGGGCATTCAAAAAGGATATGGTTGTTTATTGATTAGTTTTTTCTTTTTATTAAAAACTGAAAATGTATCTCTGTTAAATAATTCTTTCTGATGTTCTATATGTTTATCGAAGCAAGCCGATCGCCAGTGTTAGCAAGCGAAACGAGCAGGAAACAACGACATATATTTGGTTAAAAAATAAATATTATACCATTCGCTTCATCTTCTGGCATGAACCATCTGCTGGAAAAATCCCAACCCGTTTCTGCACCCGATTTGATCTTCGTGTAAAATGCGTTCCTTTTCTTTGAACTCGAAAACTGAGACGCTATTTCATAATCTTCCCTTATAAAATAATATAGACAAGCACATTAAAATTATCAATACAGTCTTTAATGTGTACCCACTATCACTTTAATCGTGCATAACACATTTTTTTTTTTTTTTTTTTTTATTAGAAATAAATTGTGGTTCTTACAGGGCAAATATCCCCGTTGTGTGGTGTCCAACCTCTTATCAGCGTTTATTACAAAAGATACCAATTACAAAAATTTCAACTATCTTAACTTACTCTCTAAATAACAATACTTATAAACCTAGCATTATATTTAAGTAAAAGTATATATTTAACCGGTACACGCAGACAGCTTAATATTTAAAATCGAAAAAGAAAAAAAAGAATAACATAATCTGAAAGAACTTAAAATTCAGGAAGGACACGACAGAGTCAAAACCAACAAACCATAAAAAGAAAAAGTACCATTAGAGAGTATCAAGATAAAGGACGTAAGTTAATCTTCAATCTTTGTACCATTCCTTCAGCCATTCTTGCACCTCCTTTTTCCACACACCAATTTTTTTTCCCTCTAGTATATCATTAGGGATTATACTTATTTAAATTAATTAAAACTGAGTCATCAGTGTCATCAATTCGTAGATTTACACCGCGGGGATAGATATAATATGTATTACTTTGGTTTCTTGTTAACCGAATTTTTTCCCTGGATGGTAATTTTATATTTTTGACCTTAAATTCTAGTAATCTATAATAGAAATCACATTTTGGGGGACATTTAATCATTTTCCTTCCACCATGTTGGCCCAGAGTCGTTTTTCTTCCAGTAGAGAAGTATAAGTTTCAAACACCTCTTCTGTATTTTACTTATTTCTGTTATTTCTGTTTTCTTAGCTTCGCCCCATATTTGAATTCCATATAATGTTCTAGACATTATTATTGAATTATAGTATATACGTAGTGTTCGATAATACCTGCTTTATTATTTATATAAAGCTGGAATTGTCTGTCTTATTTTCGAGTTTAAACTTAGGATGTGTTTTTTCCAGTTCAAGGATTTATCGATATATATATATATATATATATATATATATATATATATATATATATATATATATATATATACCTAGATATTTATAGTCATTTACGTTCTCTAACGGTCGACAAAAACATAAATGGGTATTGTTATTTACATGAAGCTCATGAAGGCAATCGTTACTATGAAGGACAATTCGCAGATCACGTATCTTCTGTTTAGAACTGTTCCGAATGTGTAATACTTTGGATTTATTTATATTTATGCATAACCTCCTATTATGTGCCCATTTACTGAAATTATCTATATCCTCTTGTAATAATTTTTCCGCCTTCTCTAAATTTTTTGCTCCATGAAAAAGGCAATATCATCAACAAAACCATATACCTTTGCATGTTTAATATGCTTATGTACAGCTTAACAATTATTAACTCTGTGACTAAGTGAAATAATCAATCGAGCTGTTGGAATTTTTTTAGAACTGTTAAACACTATCTAATATCGAGGGTTATTTTTTTAAAAAATAGAAATATACCTGGAATTTTTAAGTATTTATTACCGCAGAATGATTATATAAATACATTTCACGTAATTACATAATTTTATAATTTATTTCAATTACTTATATGATTCGGGACGCGGTCCACTGGATGCAGCGTAATATCTTGCCATACGATAGATTTTACCGTTTTTTTCGAAACTAATCATTCTGTTGTCTATCCAGAATTCAAATTCCGTTGTAAAAGCCTGAAAATAAAAAGAATGCTTAGATACTATAAAGTTCATTAACGGTGTACTACATCAGATGCGCATTAGATTAAAAGAAACATTAGTAATAATGATAATAAAATTTATAAATAAGAATAAACGATTAATAATCTCATAAAGCGTGCGAATGTGTAGGTGAATGAGTATTTATTGCTAGGGTACAACCTGCTTAATCAATTCATCAGAAAACGGGTTAGTAGTAAAGAACCGAAGAAAAAACTTACTTACGCAGTAAAAAAAACAAAAAACAAAATACGACGATAATCGATATTTAAAAAAACAAGGTCAGTGTCAAGCATAACTGCGCCGAAGACACTTCCGTGTGTGTTCGGCTGAGAATTATACCGCAATTTACTTTTGTATAATACACTAAATTCTAAATAAATCCTATTTGAAAATTATTGTAATATTTCTTACAGTTTCGACACAATTTATTCATGTAAATAATATTTGTATTTATAAACTGATTAAAAACTTTGAAGTATAAAAATAGTGTTTTTTTTTTTTTGTTGACCATTTTTAAACTTTTCGCAAAATTCCAAAGTTCAGCTAAAGAATCAAAATTTAATTCCATTATCTGCTCTTTAAGAACAAAAATGAAAATATTTTTTTTTTTGATATAGTATGAAACTAGGCCTTCGCTAGAATAATTCACCCCGGAAAGCTCCGAGCCATTGCTAGTGCTGGACATGCTACTATAAGAGCCATCAGCGACAAGGCGTCGAATCGACAGATCCTGTCGGAAGCCCGGTTTGGTACATGGGCAAATGCTTGTTAAAAATCCCACTCATCCTAAAAATTTTGCAGTTAAAATACTGATATAATCTCCGAATTTCCCAGTAAAAGACCAGGCTTAGAAGCAATATATCTTATTATAGTAAACCGACGAAAAATTTAGAAACTTCACAAATAGTCAGATTGGGAGGAGACATAAAGAACATAGAACGTTAGGGTCATATAATTATAACGGAAGAGAATTTAGCTTTTGTGCCGAACAGGAATTAAAAGCAGGAAATACTTTATTTAAGAAAAGGAAGGGAAGAAGTTGATCTCTCCACATCAAAACTGTAAAAGTCAAATTGATTATATACTCTAACAGGCGAAAATTGTAGACTTTAATGCAATACAAAATTTCAAATTCCACTCGGATCATAAACCAATCTTTTGCAAAATTTTGCTTTCAAAATCCAAATAGTAGAAAAGAAGAGGAGTATGAACGTAAACGAAAATCATGGCGAACAGCGTAGAACAAATAAAAATAGAGATAGACAGAAAGGTTGTTGAATATGTAGATGAAAGAAAATTATCTAGGTCAAAATGTAAAGATTGAAAATGGGACTAAAAAAGATGTGCAGAGAAAAACAGCGCTGGATACACATTTTGCGTTATTCGGTTGTAATGGATAATAAATGAATAAATTCGAATAGTATTAACACGTAAAACGTCGAATTAAATACTATTACGCGCGAATACTGCTTATCACAGATTCACTGGCCTCTTTGCATCTAGTATACCGTCGAGATAGTAAAAGCCCAGTAATCGTAAAAATCCAGGGTGATTTATATAAGCTGCACCGGAGGGGATGCGAATTGTCGTTCTTATAGATTCCGAGTCATGTCGGAAAATATGAGAGCGAGAAGTTGACCTTGCAGCACGCTCTGCAGTATACACACCAATACACCAGAGAATCCCCCCCCCCCCGACACGATTCCATATATTTATGAGGATGTGCAAATAGGAGTGGAGTTCTCTGAGCGGATAGCACAAAAAACTTTTCTGGAAAAAAAAACGTTGAATCAACCACTGACTCTTGGTGGCCTCCTGATGGAATAAGCAGGAAAGATTATTCAATCATCAATCATTTCCTTGCGGGGGGGGGCGCTGCATCATTACGAATTACTATGTTGCGTTTAAGTGTTATTGCATTTATTTTAATGTCCGTTAATTCAATAGGTACGAAGAATTATTATATTATTGTAGAATATTACTCTTTAATTATTGCGTGTTAAAAGGATTTTCGTGAAGTGAAGGTAAAAAAAAAAAATAGTTTAGGGGGATAGTTGAGAGTGGCGAAGTTGAGGGAAAAATAGGTACGGCCAAAATGTGCTAAGACGAAGAGAAATAAAAGGCTAAAACACGGATTATTTCCTCAAGCGTAAAACTTCACTTCTTACACATGGAAAAATAACAATGAATAAGAGTAGAGAACGTGAGTGAAAGACGTGTAGCGAGGAAAGCTTGAATAAGATCTGCGAAGAGACAGACGTATTGGATTCGACAAAAATTACTGGAACTGGAGATCGAGACAGAGCTGAAAGTACAAATTTCGGATTGTATCTAATTTTTGACGAGCCTTCGCAATTATTAAAGTTTTTCTTGAAAACGATTCTATCTCACCAGTTATGAAACAATTATGCAAGTTTCAGTATTGATTCGAGCAACGATTATCATTTTTATGAAATATACACAAGAAATATATACACAAGGGTTTTAAATCGAAAGAACGAATCTCTCATATCGTTTGGAAATGTTTTCGTTCAATTAATTAATTAAATGCGAGCCGCTTTGGTTTTTTTTTTTTTTTTTTCGTTTGCCATATTTGTGCTTTGGGAAATTGTAACTAAAATGTATGTAATTTTACATACGACCAATATTTAATAATTTGTATAATAATTCTGTACCAGTAAACCATGCATATGGGTTTCGTGCATGTACGCGCGTCTGTTACGTTTTCCTGACGAATAAATTAAACGAGACACACCTAAGCTAATTAATTTAGATTAAATTACGTAGAAAAGATAAATTCCCCTAATGATGATTTTCTGTGAGAGTTTTAAAGAGATTTGACAAAGGTAACAGTTAAAACTGCATGAGTTTACGTTTTAAAGTGTCCCTGAATACTCTTCTCTTTGTCTTCTCATGTTGCAAATTCTTTCTCATTTTTTTTTGTTTTACAATCTCTTTTATTACGATTTCTTTCTTATAATCATACGAAATATTTTATCATTTTCTTTTTTTCTCTTCAGTACCACTTCATTTCCAAGTAGATTTGTTTTGTTTTTTTTCATACCGATTTGTCAACTATTTAATTTTGCGCGAAATTTTCTTTTATATTTTTAACCGACTTCAAAAAAGGAGGAGGTATTCAATTCGACTGTAATTTTTTTTTTTTTTTTATGTGTGTTACCACAGAACTTTCTTCTAGATGAACCGATTTTGATGATTCTTGTTTTATTTGAAAGGTGGTGTTTGTCATGTGGTCCCATTTAAATTTGATCAAGGTCCGACCGGTAGTTTTTGAGTTATCCTTAATAATGCGGGAGATTGAAGCTTTTTGGATGCTTTTCATTCATGATTGTTTTCACCGTCGGATTAGATTTTTGACTTTATAACTGTAAATTTGCCAAATTACCATGGAAATTGATGCTTTTGAGGTTTTCACACCGTGAAAATATCTGTTCTTATTAAAATGTTTTAATTTAATTGAATAAAAATGCACTAAAAAGTAAAAAATAAAATGCTTTTTTACAAAAAATACATACCGATACTTGAAGGTTTATTATACAAATTTAAAAATGCACTAAAAAGTAAAAAAGAATTGCTCCCGATAAGAAAATATATATATCAGAGTGATATAACACTTAAGTGGTGATATCGTAATTCTTATACAACATTAATTTTTTGGAGTTGGCATCAAATTCATATTAAAAGAATAATTAAAAACTGCATTAAATGTTGATTAAATTGTTCCTAACATGAATTTAATTCCAACTCCAAAAAATTAATGTTGTATAAGAATTACGATATCACCACTTAAGTGTTATATCACTCTGATATAGATATTTTCTTATCGGGAGTAATTATTTTTTAAATTTTTATAATAAACCTTCAAGTATCGGTATTTATTTTTTGTAAAAAAGCATTTTATGTTATTTAAAAGTACACATTTTAATTAACCGTTTTCCGCTAATAAATTTTGCATAACAGTAAATTTCCCATAAGTGCTTCCTGATGAAAATGCTCACATCAAAATTATAAATTTTAATTTCATTTATGAGCATAGTCGTCGCAATGGCCTGGGTGCTAGAACGTTTGGCTTCCGTTTCGGAAGTCTCAGGTAACAGAATATTATGCGAGCTAGTTAACATACAACAGGATAGCGCACCTAGGAGGATCTGCATTTGTATATCGATAAATCAAGTGACTATAGTCAACTCCAAGTGTAGTCGTCCCAGTTAGCGATTCAGCCGGCGAACAATCGCATCAACGTCGTCTCGGTTCGCTTTGCTATCGGACATTTTTTCCCATGTTGGTCGGCAAACACAGGTTGCGCCGCAGTTTACGTGCTGTACGCTGCGATGTTTATGCGGTTATGCACCGTTTTCCACATTGTCAAATTCTCGCACAGACTTTGCATTTCGAACGTCTAATATGTATATAACGCATACGGCTACCTCGGATACGAGAGCCTGACTAATAATATCCATTGAACGTAAGACGTTAATGGAGTTATAATTTAATTCTCTCTTTACCGGCGAATTTACATTCGCGAAATTTAATCACCCGTCGATTCGTCATACTTCTAATATAAACAGTATCACCGCCATAAACCGCTTCGTTTAAGCGGCCAAAAATATTGATAGGGTTCACGTTTTTGGCGTTTAAAAGTTCGTGGCGATACTCGTCTCTGTCGTAACGGCTACTGAAAGCGAACCGGAAGAATTATTTTAACGAAACTTTGTTTCCCGATACAGAGGGGATGTGGGTTTGTTATGCCACCGCGCGGAACTCTATAGGTTGTTTTGTTGTTATTTTATGATCGTACGGGCATTATTTTTCAGCGGACCCCCATAGTTGAAGATTATTACAAAAGCGGGGGGGAAAAAAGAAGAAAAAGCTGAGGAAAAATAGCAGTTCAAAATTGTTCTAGACATTTAATTAAAGAAGAGATGATAGAAGAAAATATTAATGCGTAACGCAGTGTAAAGAATCCGTTTGCGCTTACGTGCAAGTTTTTTTCAATGAAATCGAAATCGTCGGTCAGTTTATAGTAATTAAATGCCATCAGTATCAAAAGAGGTGGCTGAGATCTATTGAGATAATAAACTCTGTTGCCGTTCGGCATTAATCCGAATCTATTCACTAACGATATGATATTTTCTATAATTCCTTTAGCGGTATGATGCATATCGCACAACAGCAGTCCGTTCACAATCCAGTACGTGTCCCAATAGTAGAGTTCTCGGAATCTTCCTCCCGGAATGCAAAATCCGTTCGGGACCCAAATTAACGAATATGACTCCGGATACACTTTGACGTCGTCTTTTATTTTCCTAGCTAGAGTTTTCCAGATTTCATTCAGATTCAGAGCCCAGTTCCGGTATTCGTTGTCGACAATTTTTCCCATTATACTCGGATATTTCGTGAAGTCGGACGGATCCCAGATTTCCAGTTCATCGCCGTCTTCGAAATTGTCATCGATAAATCGGATCAAATCCAACTTGGTCGGCCGACCTTCTGATTCTTTTTTCAGGTCCGAATACTTTTGCAATATTTCGGATTCTGAATATTTCAGTTTTTTATCGACAAACGTTTTCGAATCCGGATAAATCGCTGCCAACTGAACATCGTGCAAAAGTTCACTGTCGCAATATATACGGCTGTAAAATAAACAAAAAAAAAAAGTCACCGACTTTAGTAACGCTATCAATATGGCGACTTCTATTATACATCCTCCGCGCGCGTTTCTACGTATTATCGACGGGAAAACTTATTATAAATATGTATAATAATAACCTATTAGCAAGGAGTAGGGCCAGATTTAAAGGGGTAGAGGCAGGGAGGCCGGTGGCCTCGGGCCCGTCACCAAAAGGGGCCCTTCACTGAAAAGCGGCTACCCGCTAATCACTCAAACATACTTGGTGAATTAAATTTTGATGATCTACTTGGAAAAACTTTGGCTATTAAAAAATCTCGACGCGTGTCTCTAGTTTAGAATTAATTATTAAAGATCGATAATAAATAAAATAAAAAATGTTTACTTCAATTATTGGGGGGAAATTAAGGGGGCCTTCGGTAATTATTTGGCCCCGGGGTATTTTTTCCTTAATCCGGCTCTGGCAAAGAGCTCCGAACTTGTAAGCGTGCACTCACCTATAGCGCACAACAAGTCTGTGCATAACTTTAAATCTACCTTTTCATCCAGTCTAACTTGATCAACTATTTTGCATTTATCTAACCCCATATAGGGTGGAATGTTGTTCTCCCTTATTTATACTTCGATTGTGCTTTCCGCGATTTTCATTTCATCCATTACAATGAAGTTAGGTAATAATAATATTATTAAGAAATAGGTAAGCCAATAATTAAACTGTGTAAGCTCACGCCGAAACGTAAAATATTTAAAAATAAAAAGAATAGCAGTTAACTTAGATTGAAAACTAACAATTATATTTGTGCTATTAAATAAACCTCTGGGGTATATGTGTGTATACCTTCCAAAAGCGCAGATGACACTGGAAAATATAAGAACAATGTGCGATGTTTCTACCATATCATTAAATCGGCGAAAAAGAATTTTAGAAAATGTTCCTAAACATAAGTATACTTCATTATTTCTCTACGTCTGGCCCCTACTCCTTTCTCTCCTTAGTCCCGTCTTTATTCTTTACACCATGCAATCAGCCATATTTTTATCTTATTTTCCCATATGTGCAAATTTCCTTTGTCTCTAATTCCATTTCGGTATATTACTTTCTGTATTTTTATCAAAACTTCTTTTTCTACATTGTTAATTTTATCGCTAATCAATCGCAATCCCTCTAAGTCTTATACAACATAATTTGTCATAATTGCTGGTCCCATAAATGCTTTCCCTTGCCGCTAGGAGAGACGTTATATAATTACATAATATCTTATACGGTAGACCGTAGACTTGAGAAATGCCTTATTTTATAAAAAAAATTCATAAAAATGTTTTAAAAATACATAATTATTACAGTGTAATTCATATTTCGTTTTATTTTTAAGTGAAAAATAAAACGAAATTATAAAATTCTGGTTAAAATGGTAGTTTAGAATTTGAATAGTAAATTATACTAGAAAAAATTGCAACGATAGTATTTTTTATTAAACTTTAATTTTTTTTTTATTTTTGTTAGTAATCCGATCCGAATTGTTTGTCCGTGAATAAGTAAAAATATAGTCGACTCGCGACTATCCGAGTTAATTGGGCGACTAGCCGATCCGGATAGCAAAAAATCCGGATACGAGTTTAAGGGACGACCTTCTCTAAGTGTCAACAATGTTGAAGCTACAGTATTTATATTAAATAACGGTACACTATGAGAATATGGTTAATGAAGATACTGTACGGCTGTTTTGTAAATTAATTTTATAGCTGTATTAAAGTAACCAGTATAATATATTCAGGTATGTACTGCGCATATAGGCTGAGGATTTGATAAAAGCGCTTTGGCTTTTTCTTCTGTTTTTATTTATTTACTTTTTTTTTTTTTTTTCAAGTCTATCCGGATAATACGAATAAACGCGATGATCGTCGCAAGTCGATTGGATATATAATTCTCATTGAATTGTTTTCATTTACATTGCAAAATAAAAATTAAAAATAAACAAAAAAAAAAAAAAAACAAGAAATCAACGACAGTTGTAACATTAATACTTTTACTAGAAAACAGTATTAAATATTACTTATTAAGATCCGTAGGTGACATTTATACAAATTTAATTATAGTATAAATTCTCTGTTGTAACAAATTTTTTCATTGAGAATCTGATTCTTTGGAGGGAGAAATGTCCCATATCCCGCCCCTTCTCGCGGATCCGCCACTGATTCCTATGTTTTTAATTATTCATTACTCCGCTGACTGATTTGCAGGTTCCGAACAGATCTAAGCAAAGCTTGATCATCCGGCATTTATGTTAAAGGAAACGAATTAAATTAGATGATCAAATATAAAGGTGAATGTTGAAATACCAAAAAATATATATATATACATATATTATATATCACCTATTCATGTAAATACACGTTGGAATGGATATTACAAAAAAATAATAACAAAGCGATGTTTATTTATTGAATATTGAAGAATTAATTACATTCTTCCGGGTTAATAACTTTTTATCTTCAACTAGGTTCTATATAGGAAGAGTAAAGAGAAAATTCTAAATTGAACTTACAGGACACGAAATAAATTATATCCTCCAAGTGTGAAATTAAACTACTTGGAAGAGATAGAATTATTTTTAATTTCCGAAAACTGCTAGTTTGCAAAAATTAATTTTTAAAATTTAATCGAAATTATTTCGTATAATTGCGACGCGATTATTGGTTTATTTATAATATATTCGAAATTAAAACTATTTTTTCTTCTTCTTTGTTTCGAATTATTATTAATCGACGATACGTAAAATTCTTTGGTACACTACTATGCGGGCTTGTGCGTTTGTTTTCTTGAAATTTAATTCTCTAGCAGTATTATCTAGAACAACCGATGATAAAAGTATAATAGGTAAGTCAAATTGATAATCAAAGAGAAAAACAGCTGGAATTACGCCACTGCAGTTTGAAATTAGTAAACACATAAATTTATTTTGCATTAAAAATAATATTACTACACATGCTCGCTTAACTTCCATAATGCCTATTAAGAAAATGGTAAATTTACTCTTATGAGAATAAAACCACTTTTAACGTAAAGCAGTTTAAAAGATTATTACATGACTATTACCTAACGCAATATCAGACCATGTGGGATAATTGTAATAACAGTGTGTTATAACTTACATTTTCTTCCCTAACATTAATTAAATAGAATGAACAATTTTTGTTAACGTACAATTTCTCACTGGTCACGGAAATTTTAAAGACTATCTCTACACCGATTTCAAATTGCTGATTCGCCAAATTGTATTAAATCTAACTTTCTCGATAATCGTATCGCTCATATATTAGCTCGATGTAATAGCACACTGATTTCCCTTTTCAGTGCTCAGCAGAAGATTTAGTAACTAAGAATTTTCAAATGTTTAACAATTTTACCGTTACAGAAATTAATTTCCGTAAGCAACATACACACTTGTATTAATTAACCGCAATCAATGTTAAGCATGATCTGACACCAAAAACTTTTTTGAATGAGTCGTTTCCACCTCACCATCATAAAATTTGTACTACTCTAACGCAAATATATTTGCCTCATCGGTATTATCCGAAGTGAGGACCCAAAAAAAGAAAAAAAAAAAAAAAAAAAGTAGTAATTGAGTTACAAAATCGGTCAACAACTAAGACCAAATTGAGATTAGACTCTGAAATTTCGGCACTTTGGAGCTGAAACAATTATCGTTCAACTGTGTGAACCGTCCATTATAAATGACGTCGGATCGTTCTTAGACAATGTAACACGATTCGACTAATGTAAAACGATCGAAAGAACGCAAAATTCGTAATTGTAAACAAACCTGTAGCAAGAAGGTTTCAGTGTCGTCGCATTTTCCGCATCGTCATTATCGTCTATTTCTTCGGGTACCTCTTTAAAATTCTCTTCGTAACAGTAAACTATGACGGGAATTCGAAAAACGAATAGTAGCAGTACACCACTCAAAGCAAAATTTAAAGCAAAATTTAAAGCAAAAAATCCGTTCATATCGGATTACCCGGTGGTCCGCTAATTCGAAGTATAGAATGCGCAAAATAGTTCATGATGTTTAGAGAACTAGTTCGAAAAGCAGCAGTATCCCAGTAGTCGATAAAAATGCAAATTGAATTCAATTGACTGTGACGGCAGTATGCCCGATAACCGAAACTTTCTTCATTTAGCTTTGATTCTTTTTCCTACTGCTCGCTATGTGATAATGCGTAATCGTGACAAAAGTTTGCTAATTAAATGAATTCGAGTTTTCAAATTTTCATAAGAAGCAAATAAGAGTAAAGAAAAAAAGATCGAACGAATGAGAGCGTAATTAAGTTCGAGAGGACTAAAAACAGCATTTTTTCCTTTTCCCCCCCTATAATATGTGCCTTCGAAATATTCACGAAAAAAAAAAAAAAAAAAAAAAAAAAAACTTACCGAACTTTAAATAAATTTCGCAGTTGATTTATTTCGCAAGATGGAAATTAGACAGAAATTCTGACATTTTTTGTTGAGCTCTAGAAATTTGTTTTTAAGTTAACTCTCTTTTCGTACGCTTTCAGGATTTATTTTCAATATATTATTTAGATATATCGGTAAAATTACACTCCCCATCTACCAAAAACTAAACACATTCATTTCTCAATATGCAATGGAAGAGTGCCAGCGGAGAAAATAAAAAGAAAAATTTTAATTAGAAAAACAATTTACGATAGACACCGTGTTTAAAAAATTAATCTTAAAACTAAAAAGTAAGTTTTAGGATTTCGTGGTTAATGTGCTGGAAAAATAATCTCTTTTTTTCTAAATGGCACCTACTTTCTTTAGTGTATAAATGCGCCTAATTCGCAATAAGCTCTATTAAACTTGACATATTTATCAATCAGAAATGAATTTTTATTGGAGAAATCATTAGAATTTTTCTTTAACTACGCCTGAAATCGGCGTTTCCGTACTTTCTAGAAGTTATGGGTTAATTAAATTCGCGATTTTCGGATATAAATTTAATAGTGTGCAATGTGGCAGACTGCACATAGGTTAATGCCCGTAGTTGAGGCGCCTTCAAAAAGAAAAAACAAACAGGCAATGCGTTTGTTCCTCATTGTTTTGTTACAAAATTGCAATGGCTAGGTAAGCAGAAAAGTAATTGATACCTCATAAGAAGTTTAAGAGGTTGGCTCTTCAAAGGAAGATATAACATCACGTCGCCTATCAACAGTTCAAAAAGAGAAGAATAAGAGAAGGGGCTATCTGCATTGTCAAGTCCGTACAATTTAGTGTGAGATCAATGGTTATTTTTATTATTTTAATAACGTACTATTCATTCAAAATGCTACAACCTATAAAGAGTCACTATTCTCTAGCACTTCTCCATAAGTATATTACCTGTTCCGTAATGCTGTATTTGTTTCTTTATACGTGCGGATTATTAGATCTCGTTCTATTCGTAATGAAATTTTTGACCTTTTTTTTATCTGTCCGATTCCGAAAAAATCCATCGACCGTTTTCTTTTTTGAACTAAACCCAATAGCTGATACCCATTTGAATGTTATAAAAATATCCTTATCCCGACCGTTACCTAATCGTAATGGTAGCTAAAGCCAATCGATCTCTATAAGAAACTTTTTCCCTTCGTAATTTCTGCTAATTATAAACACCGTTTCGATTTAGCGTGTATATTTCAGTTAAAAATTAGCGATGCTTTCAGTAATTCAACGATTCTCATTGTAATAAAAGCTACAAGCGATTCCGTCTGAATAAAATATTTCGCACTCGGGAAGACATAACCAAATAAGGGCGTTATCAGTAGACGGAAAACGCACTAATTTATATTATCATCAAACATTAATATTAGTTTGCCCCATGCACGCGATACCTTTATTATGAATTCCGAAATTAATCTTATCGCGCCGTCGAGACGTTTAATTTATTTATTTAATTATCCCACCGCTAGGTCGTACCAGTATAGATGACAAAAACGTAACGTTAATTTAATTTTTAACCCAAGGACCATTTGTGTCTTTTATTATATATATATTTTTTTGATGATTTGCACAAAAATATCTTTTTTAATATGTCAACAATAAAACATGATAACATTAAAACATGTAAACCTTTCGTTATCAGTGAAATATTTAAAATTTAATATATAACTCTGGATCCGTTGTCGGAAGTACGACTTTATACAATGTGCCGTGCGTACAGTTCTTATTGCGGCGAATTCCTCCCGTTGCTTCCATGCAGGATCTCACCGAGAATATTACGGTCAATGAGAAGGTCTCTGGTTTTCTTAACATTTTTTTCGGCAAATGATTTCTGACATTAGAAAATGAATCGAGAGAAAAAACAAAGTCGACTTTAATCACAGACTTTTTTCCTCTTTATTCTAGACATGGTACCCGTTTTTTCGCTTCACGGCATGTCACACATTGTTCAGCATCGGATTTTCATTCTCTTTCGCATACTCTTCCTCGCAGTACAATTATATACTTTATTTCATGTACATATTGCTCATTGCGGTACATTTAGCAATTAAATTTTTACACTAGAATGAAAAGTTCGACGGCAAGTAGCTGGAGTATACGTGTACATAAAATGTGCGCAAGCTAAAAAAAATGCCGCGTGCACTACGTCAAGTGATTAAGTTTACCTTTACGGTGTTTAATTGATTGCTGTATTTATCGGTGAGATCGTTTTTATTTCTCTAATTTTATCGCTTTTGTTATTATCCCTTATCAGCGGTAGTACTATTACTGCCGCGATTATTTGCATTGTTGTCGTTTATTTTATTTATTCATTTAACTTTAGCGTAATCTATATTCGCACTGCAGTGTGCGTGACGCAGTAAATGTGGCTGACCTAGATAACTTAATAGCACGTCACAATATGCAAAATCTATTCGAGATCAAATTTTAAATAAAACGATTACAAAAGCACATAAACGAAATATTTTAAAACTCTCCGATTCAATTGACAGCGCCGTTGCCGAGGCGGTCCAATATTGAGAAAATGGTTAATTCTCGTTTCAAGAAGGTAAAGAAGGATGGTGTGAACTCGGTACTACACAACCGTAACTTTACTACAGATTGTTAGCTACCGTGATGCTGTCAGCAATTAATACTCAAATCGTATGACATTAACGAGCTTGAAACCTGAATGGAAAAATGAAACCTCCCTCGAAAAAGCCAAAATTAGCGTAACCTTCTTCAAAAAAATAAATTCTATTACCACGTCCTCGACGGATGACCGTTCAAAATTAGCGAAAGAAATAAACGATGAAATATTTCACAGTTACGGAGGAGAAACTGTTAAATGCGACCCCCGTGCTGATATTTAAAACTAAAAATATATCCGAAAATGATATGGACCAACACATTCCTTGGAGGTTACTGGCACAAAACCAATTAGTGTCAACAGAATTGTCACCGACAGTCGGGCCAGTAGAGCTTATGTTCATGCACCACAACAATACAGGGCCGTTACCATTAAATGGGAAGCGCTTCCTTATGTTGACGCAATTAACCTCCGCCGCCGATGTGTTCTCTCTGCAACAAATTCGGTCACCCATCGAAATATTGCAAAGCACCAGAGGAAATCAATTTGCTATAGTCACCTATAAAGACACATGTTGCAATTGTGTCAGTAATAAAATCCTGGCTGCCACCTCCGGCAAAGGTATGTTTATCATTAATCTCAGCGATAAGAACTTAATCAGTAAACGCATGGCCGAAGTCGACCACGCAGTGTATTCAAAGAATTGTCCCGCTTCCTTAAGGCCTGCGAGGATCTCCGAAAAAAAATCGATTTTGGACTCGCGATTAGGTGCACTTACTTGAACGCTGATATCTGCTATTCTGGCTAGTTACTATTCCTTAAAGAATCCTGTGATTCTGATTTCGATGTATGCTCCATATCAGAAAACTTACCTAATCTCGACGATGCTATACCCATCGCCTGCAACTGTGTTATTTAAATTAATAATAGGGCAGCCTTAATAATAATTAAAGAAAACAGCACTCATAAATTGTTAGTAAGTAAATTTAATCTAATTAATCTATCTATATACATATATATATCTTCTTTTTAAGGTGCCGTACGCTACATAGCGCGTTGGCGCAACCTATTCGTACATTTTTAGCTGTGCCGATATAGGTTGTGTATCAGGCAATTATGATATGCAACGCAGGTGTACACACACGCAAGACTACATTCGGAACTGATTAGTAATCATTTGGTTTACATCGTTATACAAGTGTGGTCAGTCCGGTGTGGGTCTGCTGTGTACTGACCTAGCGCGCATATGATGTTGAACGTGGTGGTTTGCCATTGCCTTTCACGTGATTATTAGTAGAGTATTTATTTAATTCTTTGTAATAATAAGTTCGTCGTCGCTCGGGATCGAACCCGTGACCTCCATATCGGAAGTCAAGCGCTCTAGCAACTAAGCTATCGCGACGACATATATATATATATATATATATATGTATATATATATAAATCAAACGGTGTATTGTGATCGCAAAACTCAAAAAGTAGTGGATGGATTGACTTGAAATTTTTACACAACGTAGCATTTCTGTAGAAGATGGGTTGTATAATTTTTTATCATTAAGTTTCCTGGGAACGAGAAAATCTAAGCTTTTATAAGGGGCGCGATCTATGATTTTCTTTCGGCATTACAGCGAGGAATTTCAGAAAAACGTATTATGGTTGTATATGCGGGAGACTCTGTAATTGCATAAGTGTGTGTAAATCAAATACGCGGCGACAGTCTACAATCAGTGATGAAATGAGTTACGGATAATATATATGGATGAGAGAGAGAGAAAGGGTGCAACAATAGTTTCGTGGAAATGAACCGATCATCATCGTCGAGCTGCTAGAAAGAAAAAAACGTTTTTTATGACACTGTTCGTGATTTCGATGGGTAGAGTGCTGGAGAATATTGAACCGCATGGCATTTGAAATTGTGATCTGCGCTGTGAACATTGTTTTTTTCCGAAGCAGTTGCCATTTTTGCATTACAATTTGAAATTTCATCCACGCGATCTGATTATTGCATCATCCATCGTTTATTTTTTATTGCGGTAAGTACTAATACATTGTTTATTTTATTTGTTATATTTCACGTTTTATACAACATTATTTTTATTCGGTAATAAACTTTTCGGTCCAAATCTAATTATCCGCTTAAAATATATGCTCAAGTAAACATTACCGAAATTTACAAAGTATGTACCTACAGTAACAATTTTAATACATTACTAATTTTTTATGTACACGAAGACAATCAATAATATACAGAAATGAAATAATAGTTTTTCACTTATTTTTCTCACTCCACACATGTCTAAAATATATATTATTGTTTTTTATTAGTGAAGGAAAGATTTAATAAAAAGTATTTTATATTTTATCTTTTCAACATATGTCGATGAAATTCAGTTCTTTCACATTTACTTTCATACAGCATTAATTTATAGGTTTTAATATAATATTTTTATGAAAACAGTAATGGATAATACTAGATATTTACAAAAAGACAGAAAGAAAAAACAGATTTTTTCATCCCATCTGCGGAATAACAAATTATACTTTTTACAACATTATTATTTAAGCGATGTGTATAAATATTTATTTCTTTTATTTTATATGTTACTTTACGATATCTATAGGTATCGCACCGGCAGCAGCTCAATTATATACAAGAAAGGCTTATACACCAATTTTACATTTTTCGAATATTTTTTACTGTTCAGTAAGTACATGAAATTATTTTATTTGCTTATATGTAAAACAAATATCATATATTTGAAGTCCAATGAAAATCAATTTAATATATTATTTTTATATCAAATTTCTAATCAACTATTTATTTCTTTTTCTCTCTGAAACATTTATTTTCTAAAGCATTTCATTTTAGATTTCGATTTTTTTATTGAATTTTTAAATTCCGTTCACTTCATGATTTCGTTTGCATTTCATACATTCTCCAAATTAAAATAGGCTTATTTATTTTACGTCACAATTTAATTTTTTCATCTCCATTTTAATTTTATTTGCTAATTTCAATCGTTCGGATCATGTATTTTTCAATCACTTTATTCTCTCCGTGGTTTATTTTTTTCATACAAATTTATTAACCTGATTTTTCAGGTATGGTATATTTTATATATTTAATTATTGATGCTACATATTTATTAACCGACTTCAAAAAAGGAGGAGGTATTCAATTCGACTGTAATTTTTTTTTTTTTTTTATGTGTGTTACCACAGAACTTTCTTCTAGATGAACCGATTTTGATGATTCTTGTTTTATTTGAAAGGTGGTGTTTGTCATGTGGTCCCATTTAAATTTGATCAAGGTCCGACCGGTAGTTTTTGAGTTATCCTTAATAATGCGGGAGATTGAAGCTTTTTGGATGCTTTTCATTCATGATTGTTTTCACCGTCGGATTAGATTTATTAACTTAAAATACTATAAATTTGTCAAATTACCATGGAAATTGATGCTTTTGAGGTTTTCACACCGTGAAAATAAATGTTTTAATTTAATTGAATAAAAATGCACTAAAAAGTAAAAAATGAAATGCTTTTTTACAAAAGATAAATACCGATACTTGAAGGTTTATTATACAAATTTAAAAATGCACTAAAAAGTAAAAAAGAATTGCTCCCGATAAGAAAATATATATATATCAGAGTGATATAACACTTAAGTGGTGATATCGTAATTCTTATACAACATTAATTTTTTGGAGTTGGCATCAAATTCATATTAAAAGAATAATTAAAAACTGCATTAAATGTTGATTAAATTGTTCCTAACATGAATTTAATTCCAACTCTAATTAAGGTTTTAATGTTGTATAAGAATTACGATATCACCACTTAAGTGTTATATCACTCTGATATAGATATTTTCTTATCGGGAGTAATTATTTTTTACTTTTTAGTGCATTTTTAAATTTTTATAATAAACCTTGAAGTCGGTATTTATTTTTTGTAAAAAAGCATTTTTTTTACTATGCACATTTAAATAAAAGAAAACTGTGGTTGTGTACTTATTTCTATGTACATATATGTTTACATATATACAATTTATAAAACTTTATTCTAAAATTAATTTTATTATGATCTCTTTTTTGACTTTTGCTTATTTTAAAAACATTCAGCAATCGCATTGAAATTTAAAAAAATTAATTACATGTTTATATTTTCGACTATATACTGTTACTTTATCTAATGTGTATTCCTTCAGTTAATTATAATCTATAGGCAGATTTATTTAAATAAATACATGCGCATACTAAGGCGAATGATTTTAATTAGTGATAAAAAGAAGAAAAATCTGTAATAAAGAGGAAAAGGAGATGAAAAAAGGTTAGAATTAATTTGATGAGAGGACATTTAATTATATGTCGTTTTCATTTTACATTTTCTCCGATAATTTCAATTAGGCTTATTTATTTTACACCACAATTTTATTTTTTTATTTCTATGTTAATTTAATTTTTTTATTTCAATCGTTCAAACCTCATATTTTTCAATTACTTATTCCTCTCTGTTACATTTTCTCTGCGATTTACTTTTTTTATACAAAAGAGTAAAGTTTACACCATTCGATATGAGCTGAAAAAAACTGCTACAGCCAAATTTTCAGCTCCCTATCCTCTGTGCTTAATAGAATGTAACCCAATTTTGAGAACAAGTTTGCAGCATTGGTAATCGAACGGAAAATTTTTCACTGAACGATTACAGCGCCATCAGTCGGTAATTAATGATTTCTTTATTATGAAGATAAAAAATTATATTATGAAAAGAAATGTTGTGAAAATATTATACATGAATCCTATATTTGTAATGTAATACAGTTTAAAACAAAAATGTCTACACATTGAATTACAAAGTAATTTCCAACGGAAAATTTGTCGTTAAAACCATTATTTGGCGAAGTATAATCTTTGATTTTTTTTATTTATTCATTATATTCAAAAATAATTCGTTTTTCGATTTAATTGCTCAAAATATTTTAAGCCCAGAAATACAATTCCTGGCACATGAAAGTAGTAAAAAAATTGAGTGAAATTTGATATACCAACAGTAGTTATAAATTGGCGCTGAAAAATTTTATTGTATATTGTTGTTTTGCATAAATAAAAGTTCTGAAAAATGGAAATTTTTTTTACTTACGCAGTGTGTTTCACGACGTTTAAGAGTAAATTTATTTTATATAAACACATAGTTAAACAGAAACATTCCATAGAAAATAAAATACCAATGGATGATCTGAAGGTGATGTAACAAAATTTTGGAACTGAAAGATATTGTTTATTTTTTTATATTTCCTTATAACAGTGGCGGATCCACGGAAGGGGGGATAGCCCCCCCCCTACACGAAGCAAACCCAATATGAACAAATTATAAATATAGACTTTTTCCATCGGCACATTTTCGTTGAACGGACCATAACAAAAATAAAAAAGAAGTAAAGTTTAATAAAAATACTATCTCTCTTACTATTTCTAAACTACCATTTTAGCTGAAAATTTTATAATTTCGTTTTATTTTTCACCTAAAAATAAAACGAAATTTAAATTACACTGTAATAATTGTATGTTTTTAAAACATTTTTAAATTTCTATAAAGGTGGTCGCTATTTGATTTTCTTTAAGAAACAAGGGGTATTTCTCAAATCTACTGCTTACTGTAAAAGATTTTACATAATTATATAATCCCCCCCCCCAAAGGCCTTCTGGATCCGCTTCTGCTTATAGTATATAAATTTTATAGATGAAAGGATATGGTCAAGTGTTTTAAGATCTGTGTTTGGAAAAATATGGCAAAAATGAAGCGAATGGTTAAGATTATAAATGAATGTAAGCAGGCCCTATCTATACTAAAATTTAAGGGGAGGGGGAGGGAGTTACAAAAATATTTTTATAAACATATACATATGTACTATTATAAAATATATTTATTTATAAATAGCACACTAAAGCCTTGCAGTCAATTATTGCATTTGAAATATTTAAACAAACTGCAATAAAAACAAATAAAAAACAATGGTTTCTATGGAATTCGTGAAAATCTGAATCTTCTTTTCTTTTGTCAAAAATTGAAAAGAAATAAACTTATTCTGAATTTCGGTTCATTCAATCGTTAGCAAAAAACGAATAAACCTTAGGTATGAATAGAAAAACGGAGAAATATTTACGATAAGTAGAGTATGGTTAACATTTCATTAGAAAAATCAATGAAAGAATTTATTTGATTAACGTAAACAGTACTTAATATTTAACCTCTGTGAGTTTTAAGACTTCTGAAAAAAATGATGTACACACTTCTTAATGCAAAATTCGAAATATTTTTTGTTTTAAAATCTGCGATAATTAGTATACATTATCATTACTAACTTCTACCTACTTAAAATCCTGTTATATTCGGTTGAGCGTAATGTAAACATAAATAATTTTCATCACGACCGACTGATTGCGTTCTAATCGTTCCGTAAAATTTTTCTATTCGATTACTAACGCTGCAAATTTATGCCCAAAATCGGGTTACATTCTGTTAAGCATCCCCTGTGCATGCGTAGTAAAGTCAAAAAACATTTTTTTTTTTGACGTGAAATGTCTTGAAAATCGCTCGTGAAACGAAATTGCGCAACGCAACGACTATTTTTTTTCACCGCATATATTTATATATACTTATGTATGTATTTATATATTTTTATATATATATAAAAAAATCGATCATTTTGGTCTCGCAAGGGGCTGTGCCCCTTGACCCCTCTTGCTTACATTTCTATCTCTTTCTCTTCTATACTTTGTATAAAATGATCAAAATTTACAACGTAATTCTAAATTAGTCCATGTGAATATAATAACATAATCACAGAAATCATATAAAATATAACAAACGTTACATAAAATTGGGACATTTTGCGTTCAAAAATGTTATATTATTATAGCAAATTACTCAATGCTAAACTCGAAGATAAGCAGTTACCAACTAGAACAAGAACGTACAGGACTAGAAATTGCGATACACCTTGCTATGTACGATCTAGGAGGATTAATAGTAAAATAGACAATGTAGAGGAAGAGGTATTAATAAAATTAATAGGGAAGATACCAAATAAAATTCGAAATGAAAAAAATCCGGACAGATGGAAAAACAAGGTTAAAATTTGGTTGGTAGCATGGTGTAAAGAGCAATAGAAATAATAAAAAAAAAAAAAAAAGTATTGGCTACGTTATTATTATCTCCAGTTTTAAGCTGCTAATGAGATAGTGGTAGTTGTATAAAAATTATATTGTTTTATTGTAATATATATAAGTTAACAAATTAAGGTATTGCAATAGGAAGTATTATTTTAGATAATGGTATAATTGTAATATAAATGATAAATAATGAGAGTGTGGATTTTGTAGTATAGTAGTACATAAGTTAACACTTTTATGTTGTTACAGAAAGTAGTACTTAAGTTAAGTTGATGTTATATTGTACAAATAAATGATATAATTATGTTGGGAACCCACAGACGGGCTAGTGCCTTGTGGGACCCGCAAAAAAAAAAAAAAATTGGGACATTTATTCTAATGGGGGGGGAGACTAAGAATTACGTTGTAATTAATATATATATATATATATATATATATATATAGATATATATAGATATATATATATATATAAATACTTAAACCGATATAGGCGTTTCACGTTAAATTAATGGTCCTGTGCCTCAGCACAGCCACACCCAAATTTTTTAATTTATTTTTTTCTGAAGCGACTTTCAATCCGAAAATTCTGAAAAAATTTATAGTGGTGGGATTCCATATAAGAAATAACTATCATATTTTTCAAATTTCATAACCTGAGAATTGGCCTCCAAAAATATTATTTAGGTTTTAAATCATTTTTTCACACCCTTAATTTGAGGTGCCGCTTTTTAAATTCATTGTTTAGATTTTTTTCCCGCTTTTTAGGATGTTGCTCATACCTTTTCAAAAAAGGGGGGGTGAGCCACCCCGTTTTTAGCCAAAAACCAAATTTTTCACGATCTTTTGCGTTTTTAATAGGTCATGTTACAATTAGAGAGCTTAAATGACATTTTATTTTATCCCGCTCTTTATGATGATATTATTTTAATTAAGAGTTTTAATATAACACGTTCTAATATCAGCGAAATATCTGATATTTTACAATATTTTTTGTTCTACTTTTAAGTTGCAGTACATTCTGAAGGCTCAGAATTATATTTTACGTATTTCGTTTATATTTCCAATGACGGTGTTATAAAAATTGTAGTATTTTTATTGCTTTACATTCTGCTATAAACCGAAATCGAACATTTTTTGGTCATGTGATATTTCTGAGTCATGTTACATTTAACACATTCAAACCAGGGACAGATTTAGGATTTACAAGGCCGGAGGGAACTAATCTGGAATGAGAAAAATAAAACTAAACTAATGATAATAATTATAAATTATTTTTCATTGGCAATACGTTGACACAACTTAATGTAATCTATAAAAAAGAAATATCCGAGACCAAGTTTGATTACTGGAAAATTTTTTAAAACGAAAGCACAGCTTATGGAATGTCTTAAATTTGCTGGTCAAAGACTGGACAGGGCTGGTCGTTCCTAACATCAGATCTAAGCAGCAACTGCTGTGTTCGGATGCTGATAAGTCTGCGCTTTTCCTAACCCTATTTTTTCCTTAAAAATATGACAGCCTTGCAAGTATAATATATGCACATATCATTGACCCACTATTATAAACAAATTAAACAATAGAAAAGCTTCACCCTCCGATAAAATAAATAACAAACTTGTTAAACTCTTACATAAAAAATTTAATCTCTTTTTTACATTATTTCCCCCCTAAAATGCATCTAACAGGTCTTTCCTCTATGCAGGAAAGTAGCGGATATAAAGTTGCTCTCCAAGCCGGGGAGAGACCCCTCACACTAGTCACTAGCTACCGTCCAATATCTCTTCTGAACTCGATTGGCAAATGTTCCAGAAGGTTGTCCACAGATTGCTATTGAGTGACTTGTCCTCTAAGTACCTGCTGCACCCTAATCAATTTGATTTCCGTTCTGGATTCTCTTCGGAGGATGCTGTACTTAATCTAGTTTCTACCATCTAATCCCCGGTTGTTAAAGGCAGGTCTGCAATTGTCGTCTCTTACGACATTCGTAAGAGCATTTGACAACTGCAGATAGTCAGCGATAGTTGATATATTGAAGTAAATAAGCAACAGAGGAAATTTCTCTTGCGTATGTTTCTTTATATAAAACTTATCCTACCTCGGCAGCTTGCGTGATCTATGGCGTCCTACCAGTGGATTTATATTTCATTGGTAGTTTTATGATCAATGATCGTTGGTTATTGGCTGATTTCACATCTATGAAACAATTAGGCTTGCGAGAAAATAACTTTTTACAGATACCACACCCGATTTCCAAAAAAGCTATTTAGAAAATATGTGGATAAACTAATACTGGATGAGTGACAGAGACGGTGGGATCTACTGGTAGGAAAACATTCGAGTTCCTGCCCGATTTTTCTTTTAAAAGTTGAAAAACATGAAAGTAAATTCTTTCAACACGCAGGTGTTATCCGGGCATGGCTAATTTAAATCCTACTTATACAGGTTTGCGCTTGCCGATGCCCCCGGCTGCATTATTTTGTTTATTACACTTAGTTGATGACCTGAAACACACTTTCTGTCTAATTGTCCTGCCCTCTCCGATATTCGTTATTTCGATAACTTAGAATCCTCACGCACTTCACTTATTCTCGACAGAAGAAACTATGCGGTCTTGCTCGAATATGCCGAAAGGGCAATGCTTTTAAAATTTACGCTGTCCAATCAGTAATAGTTTGCCTATAATTCAAACGTGATCCCGAGGCCACTGTTTTTGATTGTTCGGCGTAGTCTTTTCGGTTTTTCTCGCTTTTATTACATTTATTTCTTTTATGACTAACATAATGAGATTAAAAAAAAAGTACAGACTAGTTACGCACAATGTGGTTGGTGGCGGGACTATGTTTACATCCCGTCGCCTTTTAATAATCCAAGTACTCTTGCAGGGAACTAGTACTACACACATAGTTCATTTTGTATCTTTTTATTTTCATTTGTCGGTTACACAACGCATACACGCATTATATTCTTAAGTACTCTAGTTCCCTGCTCCTTTATATACAAATTACAGAATAAATTTGCCTAATTTGCAGTGTTAAACATGGGAAATTATATATAAAAAAAAGAAAAGAAAAATTGGTTCAATGTATCAAAAAAATTAATAAAATTTTATGACATTCAATAACAAATGGTTTTCAAGAAATATTGAATAAATAGGTGAGGAATGTTTTAGGGATTTCATTGGCGCACGTACATGCGAATGAACCTACGCAAAAGAAACAGAATTAAACCGTAATTCACGTATTCTTTCGCTGATAAATATTTTAAATATGTATTATTTGTTACCGAGTTTAATATTTATTCATTCTTTTGATGGTGTATTCATATTTACTCAGACCGCTTGCAATCATCATTTTCCGTTCTATTTGTAAAACTTTTACTGCTATGAATTTATTAATCTATGAAGAAGTTGTTCGCAATGCTCACAAAGCTTTATAATTCTTTCTTTTTTTTTTAGGAATATTTACTTGTCTCTCTGCAATCTTTATGTAACATAACAATTCGAACATTTTTACTTTGGAATTCGGTGTTAGAAACCGAGCAGATAATAGCAAATTGTTACGATTTTATAAAAACTAATTGATTATTAATTTTAAAGAAAAACCGAAAATACGAAAAGGTACATCATGGGCGCTGGAAAGAAAGAAAAATCATAGCGAACGAATGAAGGAATATTGGACGCAAATATAGGCCAAAAGAAATAGCGACAACTGAAATTACGTGGTCCATGGTTGGTCGAAACGAGAAGAAGAAGAAGAAAGAAAAAATAATATTCAATTTTTGGAACCTAAGCTGTTGTAAAATTACTTTCATTTATTTAATTATAGAACGGCTAAATGTATTTTCCAAAATTATTTTTTTGGGTTCATAGAGATTATTTAATTTATTCTCTTTTATTATTTATTCATCGGTAGTTTTTAATTTATCTCTCATTATATGCGAAACTCTACTGTTGTTTTATTTACAGTTACAAACTATTTTTCTGCTTAATGGAGCTCAGTTGATCAAATTTAATTATATACTAACGAGCAGAAACAACCCCCATGCGGGGTGAAGAAAAATGAAGGAAATTCCTACACACATTGTTATGATATTAACCCGCTGACCGAGAAAACTGTAACATTAGATATAAAATTTATTCAAAGAAATTTTCTAAAAATCTAAGTGAAAAAATCGAGAAATACTTGTAATAATTTCAAATCCATTCTGCATAACATTAGAATCATTAATTAGTTATAGTAATGTAAAATGAGTAAAAACATTAAGACGACGACCCGTTTCGTTTCTATTCACGTACCGGGTATTAATTAACATATAATCGAGATTCCGTGAATTTGCATTGTCGAGACGTCGTTTGATATCTCAAACTGTCAGTCACTCGTCGCCGCTTCCAGTGTTGCGATAATTTCACGATGATTAAATATCTTATACACATACTAATCATCTAATTACGTTTTTCGCAACTTACGATCATCATCGGCTTAGTATAGACAACGTTTTTTTTTTTTTAGATGCTCTGATCCGGTTGAATACACGTTTATCGTGGCGAACATTTAATCGACACAATGCTCTGACGCGAACGGATATATTTTTAAATATAAATGCGATCTAAATGTTAACGAATATTATACCGCTAATGTTAAGATCGGTGTTGCGCAAGACCTTTCATAGCTTGCCTTAGGAAACCTGTCAGTAACGCACCTTCATAAATCCCGTTAGACGACAAGTGTCGCTAAAAAGGAACACAACTCTAAATTCAAATAGTGACTTTTTCGGCTGAAAAAAAAAAATCAAATAATTACTCGGAGCGTAATCATGTCGAAAATTTTTCACGTGCAAAAGGGATTATATTCAGTTTTATACTTCGGCGAAATAAAAAAAACAGTGTTGTGTTAGTTTTTGTTTAAAATTTCTTTTTCTAACAAAAAAAAAAGACGTGCGCTGATAAGAAAAATCTCGAGTTTATATTTCAATCAAAATTCGAAACAATTTTTCATCTTAATTCGGTGGCTGCTGCGTCCTACAATTATAATTAATAAAACATTTTTTGCGATCGAAAAAAGATAAAACAAATTAATAATTAATAAATTTGATAACCTTCGCATAATAATCATTATCGTCTTTAGGAAAACCAAAAAAATTTATCAAATTTCGATTATATTTATCCTAATTTCATTTATTTTATTTCTTTCGATAATTTACGTCAGTAAACATTATTTACTTATTTATTTATTTATTTGAAATTTTCTTACGCTTGCAACAGGCTAAAAGGCTAAAAAGAGCGGGACATAATATACGTTTGGTATGAATTCATGATAGACTGGCTAAGTGCAAGTATTAATTAATCTAATAAACTAAGAACAAATAAAAAGTCAGAGTGACATTTGTGTAACTGAGTAGTGTAGATTTTTACTTGTTAATAGTGCTGATAAAAATAACTATTTAAAGTACACGCTTAGGAGCATAAAATATAATTTTTTTTTTGTTTCGTTTTCTGTTTTTCACGATAATGAAATTAAATTTTAATACTAAAAATTTCTTAACATTAAATAAAACAGACTTCTCTTCCTAATATTAACTAATAACCCTAAGAATTGAATTGCAGCCAATAATTCGCGTACGTTTATTATGTAATTGCATAACTCGTACAAAATTAATAATTTAGCAATTTTCCTCCTTGTATAAACGAATTAAGGGGCACCACTAGTATAAAACTTTCAAAAAATCGTAATGTTAACACTTTAAATATGTATAAATAAAGCCAGAAAATTTCAAAACAATCGATGCAGTAGTTTTCTTTAAAGAAATTTCCGAAAATTACCTTTTTTTTTTAGCCGGTCACACTAGTGGTGCCCCGTAATAAACATGTTCGTGTTATTATTAATTTATAAAACATATTAATTAGCTCCGATAATCTTCTGGAGGCGTTTAATCGAATTCGTTTTATCGATTTATGAAAATATTATACTACAACAAGAGAAATTGGCAATTCTGATACGGCAACGCTTAGCAATAATCTTTCAAAAGCGTTCGGTTTTGTGAAATAAGAGCGTCCAAGAGCAGTGAACCTTCATACAACGGTGAATAATCAAAGAAAGCTCTATACTTTACCTACACAGAGATCAATTCTCGGATCAGTTGTGTAACCTGAATTTTTGTTAACATAAATTAAATAAACGTTTATGATTAGAAATTCATACTACGGGAATTTAATGTCTGCAAGAATAATTGACTAAAGAAACGGAATATCCGAAGTAGGAATATTTCTCAGTCGAATGAGCTAAAAAATCTGCTGCATTATTACTCCCGATGTCAGAGTGACTTAGATCTATAGAAGTAGAACCGGATAAGAGCAAACTGGAATCAAAAGAACAAATTGAGAAAATAAATAGAGTTGAATGAGAAGAAGGCAAAGAAATAGCATAAAAAACGCCTTTAAAATTCGAAACAGTGAATTGATGAAATGAGCGAAATGGCACGTATATATAATGGAGATTGAAACCGCTGTGAGGATAGAACAAAAGGAAAGCAGTCTAAAGGACTTAAAACAATAAAGTGGAGGGAAAAAAAATGCACCACCCATACCATTCTCATTTTTGGAGTCTGACGAATATCAGATGAAAGAAAGAAAAGGGTGGCAAGCAAGTGGTGGAATTCAGTTTTAATTGAAGAGTGTGAAGAAGAGCTGGCCTGAAGAAGAAAAGAGGAAATATTGATAGATTGCTAAATGCTGTAAAAGTTATGAGAAAGCAAAAGCAGGTGCGATAGAATCTAAGAAAGAAATAAGTTATAGTAGCGTTGGAGAGGAGTGTAGTGTACGCTTAGGAAGAAGAGATCTAAAGGTCGTAACCATTTCGCAGATCAGAGAAAAAAGAGTACCTTTAGCGAAGGACGAACAGATTTTTTTTTGACATTTTTAAACTGAGGCTTTTTTTTATGGGTAGAAAGTTGGACATTAAAGACCGAAATCGAAAAAAATTTGAAGGTGACTGTACATTTTTGAAAATCAATACTTTACATTCTACTAGAGTGAGAAGGCACAAGCGTCATTGTAATAGCGAGTAGTAAGTATAGGAGGAAAAGATGAAGAAAGAACAGAATACCGGGATTGAGGGAACAGATTATACTGCGATATAGACTCAGTATTAGCCTGGATAGGAGAAAAAGAGAAGTTTACCAATATGGATGAAATCAATCGGTTTTGTTAAGGACTCAATAGAGGAAATGAGAAGGGTTTTGAATTGTCCTGACACATCGTGAAGAGAAAAAAATGAATGTACGATCACTAACAGAAGTAACATCGAATGTTCCCTAGGAGTATTTGTGAATAAAATTATTAGGATAAAGGGAGAGTTGGAAGAAGAGGCATTTTTAAACATTATGTAGAATGATCGTTGAGAAGGAAGAAATTGAGTTTTTTTTGTTTTGTTTTTTTTTATGTCCCGGCTTTAGTTAACTATCAAGTCATTTGGCCATAAATTGAGGTTAAGGATGAAGTCTTTCAGTAACACATGGCATTTGACTAACACAGTCCTAAAAGGGAAGAATGAACGTTCCGGTCCCAACCAGTTAGGAGAATTGTAAACACAAGCGATACGGATCGGCTTTCGCAGAAAACATAAAAGGCGAATATGGACCGTATCGGAGAAATTGGGGTAAAAAGATCGTAGATAAGACAGGGTAGAAAAAAAAAGAAGATAAGTAATGGTACGAGTTAGTATGATAAGTCGCTCCTAATTAAGATGGCAACTCCTCTATACCCACCTCTCACAATCGGCGGCACGAACTATAGTAAAAACTCTGAAGTGCATAATGGAGAAGTTTTTTTTTTTATTTATAACAATATTATTTGATATATTTTCTTTTGGGCACGCCAGCGGCTTTGACCAAACAGAAAAGTTAAGCTAAACAAAAATTAAAAAAGAGAAAAAAATTTCTACGGAATTTTCCTATTTTTGAAGACATTTTTTAAATTTTTTATTCTAGCAAGATCAGTAGCAGTCGTTACTAATATGTTTTACAATAACCTGTAAGCTTCCAATAATTTCGTTAAGTTTTCTACAAATGCATTTAACGTTATGCTAACAACATAACCGAAACAAGAAAAAGTGGTTTATTCGGTTTGTAATTTTATTTTTTCATTAAATAAATCTGAGGCGATTTTTTTTTCTTTTTTGTTATATTTATCTGGAAAACTGAGACGCATTTGCTTTTAATAGGCGGTATTATTTACTTCTGATTTATGCCATTCGATTAGGCACCGATGTGTAATCGCGACTATTGGATTTTAAACAAAGTTCGTTCAAAGGTTTTTGAATAATTTAAGAAAATCTTTTTAATAATAAAATGAATTTAGTTATAACGTAAAATCGAAGTTAAGTATAATGCCAGTTGACGGGACTTAATGTAACGATCTATATGGACCATTTGTAAACCAAAAAAAAAACAAAAAAAAAAAAAACGGTGAAGCATAGTGTGCGTAGATAGGCACTTTGTGCTACATTTTTATTTAAGTAAATATCTACTTCTGATCTATGTCATTTAATTATTGATGCAGAGTCACATAAATTATATTATGGTGGAATTTTCGATGCCCAAAAGAAAAAGAAAAAAGGGAAAAAAATATTACAAGAAAATTTGATCTAGGAATGTTTGAATAATCGATTTATTAGTAACAATGAAACATAATGATGCGGAGAATTGAGCGTGTCAATCAATGAGTGTTCTAACATCGAAGGTACGATGCCGAAAAGAAGTCGAACAAGAGGGTTTAATTAGGAAACAACACATTTTAAAGAAATTGTTCACTGATTGCATGAGAATGCGTGTGTATACGATGTATTCCCGGGTGGACTTGAATTTTATGACAAATAAGTACATTTAATCGAGAATTTATTGTAATCTGATGTTTACCAAAGTCATAGTACATTCAATTTTTTTTCTTTTTCTTTTTTTTTTTTTTTTTAATTGAAATAAATTTAAAAATTTAAGCGAAAAGGAGTAAAAGAGAAATGAAAATTACACTTTATCCGAAGCAGTATTCTCTTTGACTATCCTAATTATATACATGTTAAAAACAAAAAAAAAAGAAGAGAGAAAGAAATATAAAGATACGTACTAACTGAAATAAGCATGCGAAGAATTGTTCACGGTGAATTCGTACGAATTTAGATGAAATAAGAGCACTATCGGCACACTCTTCAAAAAACTACGCCCGGTCATCAATAAAAAGGTCAGTACCGAATATTCCGATTTATCGAAATATTAAAAATGAAATAAGTATAAACGAGAATCAGAATGACGGCTAAAACGCTAAAACGTGAAGCGAAACTGAATCCGCGATGAGATTTGGAAACAAAAATTCATAACTACATCGGTTGCTCGAAAGTAACATTAAGTTTTTAGTAGTCTTCGTCACTTGTCACGGCTACTGCCACTGTTGCGTCAGAGTTGTCGAAACCAAAGATTAAAGAGAAACGGAAAGATAAGAATAATTCAATATGCGATTACTCTGACCATTGGCATCCGGAATCTTTTCGATCGAACTAATTATTATGATGTCGTATTCTCAAACCATCATCGTCACCTCCATAACGCGGTAATTCCTATTGGGTCTAAGCCGTCTAGGCTGAGTTGGTGTGTGGGTAATTACGCTTATTACCGAGCAAAAACAATTACAAATATCCTTCCGTCTGTACGATGTAGGAGTCGTTGGACGGGAACGATATTTTCGAATCCGGTCGAGGTTAACGTTAAAATCGTATACAGAGGTTTTTCATAATATGCAATAATCAAGTAAATACACTTCATACGGGCGTATCGACTTTCGTTATCCATGTGGGGAAATTTGTAGAATTTTTCAAATTTTATAGCAACAGTCGAGAAATTGAAAATTACAATAAAAATTTCGACAGATTTTTCATATATTTTGTTCTAGGCAGGCGGCAGCGTGTCAAGCCAAGTTCAAGCTGAGAAAAAGGAACTGGCGACGACGCAGCTACCGTGTGTATATTTACACGAATCATTTGAAGTTACTTTTAACCCCCCTTAATAACTTAATATTTAATTAAATATAAACACATGAAATTTGGTTTACGTAATAACCCCCCCCCCCCCCCCGCCATTAGATTAACTAGAACCCCAAATTTCATAAATACAACTCAAACGGTTATTGAGATATTAACGTATAAAAGCCGTCATTTTTATCACTGACTGACGTATAAATCAAAAACCTAACCCACTTCCAGGTGACCTAGAAAGTTGAAATTTAGCGTCCAGCCGGGTAATTTTGTGTACACAAAGGAAAAAATCTCGAGAAAACAGTGAAATTTTCATATTTTTTAAAAGTATTTCGTTCGTTTATTACTTAATTTAGTTTATATCACAGTTAGATTTATAGTTATAGTTATAAAATGTAAGAAACGCGCCGGGAATTGACAAGTTTCGCTACGTTAGAAAAATAACTGGCTCGCTGATCTCTTAACCGTCAACACGTTGTTGCTGTTGTTTAACTTCGTTTCTTCAGTATGTCGCTTCGAAAAACGCTGTTTTGTGTCTTGTTATTTCGTATGTTTGTCAGTGTTTTTTCGCAGTTTATTTCGTAATTCACCCCTTTTGATCGTTTCGGAAACATTTTAAGACTTTTAATCAATATCGAGTATTTCATCTTATTTCGCTAATAAACAATTTATTAATTAACGGGCGGTACATTGTCTTCGCGATAGCCTAGTTGCTAGAGGGTTTGACTTCCGTGGCGACGACAGAACTTATTACAAAGAATTAAATTAAAATACTCGCTAATAATCATGTGGAAGGCAATGGCAAACCACCACGTATATCATCATATGCGCGCTAGGTCAGTACACGGCAGACATACACGGGGGACTGCACTTGTATATGCCGATATAAATCAAACGATTACTATCAGTTCTGAATGAAGTATTTTTGCGTGTGTACATCTGCGTTGCGTATAGCAATTGCCATGAGCGCTGCCTATTCGGTACAACTAGAATGTACATATAGGTAGTCACGAGGCTCGGAATCGAGCGATACGACTGAAAAGAAAGATATTGTGTTAAACATCTTTCCAAAACATTTTGGTCCTTCAGAACATTTAACGAATAGTGGTGATAGTTTTAGTGTTAGGAGACAGACGGACTTTCGATAACTTGACTTTCAAAAAGTGCTCACTTTGTAAGCCTATTTTGAAGAATAAACGATTTGAATTTGAATTTGAATTTGAATGAATAATAATGATAATTTCTTCACAAAAAAGTAATGATATACCATCAAAAACATTAATTTTAAAAGTTGGGGCCAAGTTCAATATTAATAATATGTGCGATTATCGACTTCGCCGACAAAAGAATTGAGATCTAAATGGGTGTCAAGTTCTATAGATGATCCTGAAATTTATTTATAAGAACATACAACATTCTAGAATAAATTTTAAAGAAACGTTTTCTTGTTTTTTTCATAGACAACAATGTTTGCTATTTAAAAATATAACTTCTTAAATTTGAACAGTCGAATTATTTACACAAAGCAAATATTTAGGATAAATTAAAGCTCACGACTTGACTTGGCTAGTTTTTACCAGCAAACCAAATTTTTAGAAAAGTACGATATGTTGACCTTACAATATAAAAACAACTTCAACAGTTTCCCCTTCACTATGATTTTATGCAGACATTCGTGGACTATGCTGAAGCATTTGTAGCCATGATTGTTTGTTATAATTATCGTATATGATGATTATGATTCCTGTTCCATTAATAATTTTCCGATCAGTCAGGTACAGGTACTCCATGTATCTTGGGTTCAGACGGCCAATTTCTCTTTCCTAAAGATTTTATTCAGCTATCCGTCGGTAATGTTGAACATTTGCAGCCATGGTTGTCTGTAACCTTTTTCCTAATTAATTATTGTGTACCTTTCATTAGTTGGAATTATTCCTATATCAACTGGTTGATGGCCAAATGGCTTGGTAGTTAACTAAAGCCGGGCCAAAAAAAAAAAAATTGTGTACAACATAAAGAAGATAAGTTGATTAGCCAAATATAAGATAAGTTGTATGTGAAAACTAGCCAAGTCAAATCGTGAGCTTTAATTTATCTTAAATATGTGCTTTGTGTAAATAATTCGACTGTTCAAATTTAAGAAGTTGTATTTTTAAATAGCAAAAACATTGTTGTTTATGAAAAAAATAAGAAATTGTGTTTTATCAAGATCATCTACAGAATTTGGCACCCATTTAGGTCTCAATTCTTTTGTCGGCGAAGTCGATAACCACACATATTCTTAATATTGAACTTGGTCCCTACTTTTAAAATTAATGTTTTTGATAGGATTCAATTTTACATCGCTGGCTTTAACAACATACTGTGAACGATAGACAAATCTCCTTCTGCATTTTTTCAAGGTATTTGACGTCTCCCATTGCTTTTTTTTCAATTTTTAAAATTCGTATTTTGAAACAGTGCTATACGATAGTGATCGACGCTTCGAAGCAAACAAATTTTGTAACAACGACACCGCATAAAGATTTACAAAGGGGGACTTTGAAATGTGCGTTAATATTATCCTCGCTATTTTTTTTTAAGGACGGATACTAATCCACACACTGCCTGTAACTACCTAGGTTATCGCAGTGAGTGGACCCACGTTTTAAAGCAGACTCCTCAGCTCGTTCGACTGAACGAAAGTCACCAGGTTTTTCAAAGCGTTAGGAGTATTTAAGAGGATATCTGCAAGTGGTGTAATCTGGCCGCGTCGCAACCCATTAAGACGCGTGCATTTCAGCAAGATGTGCGAAACTGATGATGGGTATTCATCGATAAAACAAAGTGGGCAGGTATTTGGCTTTGGAGCTTGTTTATGTAGTCGTGGGAAAAAGACGTATGTCCTGTTCTCAGGCGATTGACTGTCGAGAACACTCTGCGTTCCGTTCCGACTAGAGACCACTATGGCTCTGTCGTAGGTTTCAATTTTCTGAGAAAGGTGGATTGAGACATCCAGTCGTGATTGCACTATGCGAATACTGCATCTGACAGGAAACTTCTTAGGGATAATGGACTGTGAGCAAATAGCGACATTGGACACATCATGGATGACCAAGCGACCCGATCCACCTGCTCGTTCTCTGGAAGACGCGCCTATTTGCGGAATGACAAATGCCGCCCTAACCACATCCTCCTTTTTTTTGAACCATCTGTATATACCTATAGAAATAATTCGACCATTTACTCTTAAGAACATTATTAAAAATATTATTCATTAAACGGCTGTTTGCGTAGTTATTAATTCTGTCAAACTCGGATAGACGGACTTCAGTTTCTAATTCGTTATATTCAAAGGGATTTAAGAAATATTTTCCTGTTAAAAAGTTTATTCCTAGCCGGTGAAATTTGCGAAGCCGACGTAAACTAGATGCTAACATACGAGTCAAAAAAAACCTCCAATGATCAGAAATTCATTGCTACTTACGCACACTAAGTCATTGCATGTTAAGGAACAATATTTTAGTACAAACTGATCAGATAAGAACGATTATCGTAAATGGTGGAATTTTTGTTTTCAGCTGGAAAGCAGTCGAGGACGAAGGTAGTAAGGTTGCCATTATTATACGATTACACTGGTTTTGAATAAGGTCCAACTTCTGAAGAAGACTTCTGAATGCAAAGCCAACCAAAAAACAACCAAACGTGCTCCCTATTAGCCGTTTATACAATAAACTCAAGGTATCGGCATCAATCTCCCAGTTGTTCTCATTGCACAAACACTTCATAATAGCGACTTTTTTTAATGCTTTACCACACATACACAATTATTGATACGTTGATGCTATAGCAATTTTCCATCAACCATAACCCTAAATGTTTATGACATGAGCGAGTAGGAATATATAGTCATTTCCTATATAAATTCCACCTTCCTCTGGCCTAGCCCTTCTATAAGAATATATTACCGAAGCGCATTTTTCAGGGGAAATAAATAGGCAATGTTGTTGTAATGACTCAATCGCTTGAGACAAATATATCTCAAGATGTTCCTCAGCTAATGAAATGTTGGAATATATCGTGCATAGACAGCAATATCATCTGCAAATGGTAGAATACGACAATTGCCGGAACATTGAATTTTATATATATATATTTGATATATATATATATATATATATATATATATATATATATATATATATACTACCTTGATCAAAAAGTTTCAGGAATTTGTTTATAAAGTTAAAAAGTTTATTTAGCAAAGTTGATTTTGCCCCTTTCAAAGTACTCTCCATTAACTGCAACGCATAGCAGCGACTGATCCAATTCTCGAAAAATTTATTATACTCGGTTTTCTGTATGACCATCAGAGTCGTTTTTGACTTTTCTGTTATCTCTTAACGGCGGCTGAAATGCATTCCCCAGGGCGATTTCTTGAGTTGAACGAATAAGGAGAAGTCGCAGGGAATTAAATCAGGCAAATTTGATGTTTGTTAAATGATACCCGTTCTGTTCTTAACTGTAAAATCACGGATAACGATGTACCTATTTTACACTGCAGGGACACGTCTAAAGCCCAAATCATTGACCAAAATGTCTCGAATGAATCTATAAACGATGTTCAAGTCCTCTGCCAACTCTCCTCTCCGATAATCAATTTGCGCTTTTCAGCTAACGTTTCTTTGATTTTATCAATATTTTCCTCGGTTTTCGATGTCGGTAGCCGGTCACGGCGTTCGTCATCCTTGACGGATTCAACGTCACTTTTTAAGCGTTCGCACCACATATAACCGTCTGTTCTCTATAGAGTATCGTTATCAATATACTTCTCTAACATATTTGCAAGGTCTTCGCTCCGTTGAATCTGTTTTTTAACTTGTTGATGCATTCCGGTTTTTTATACACTTTTTTAATTATTTCCCCGAACCTTACACCTCCAATCAGTTAATCTTTTTTATAGTGTGTCTTCTTTTCTGTAACATGTGCACGTAAGACCGTTTGTTGCTAGAGAATTTAATTGATTTAAATCGTGACGACAAACTGTTTTATTCTTAAATGTGTTGGCTGCGGTTTATTATGCGCTGAAATAATAATCCGCTAAACTTTATCGTCATAGCTTATTATGAGGGCAAGTTTTTTTTTCCCCCCGCGAGTAATTAAATTTGCACGTAATTCTGTTCTGATGGTATAGCAGAAAAATTTCCGAAATAGTTTTAGAATCCCAAATTTCAAACTAGTTTAGAAAAGCCCCAACTCAATGTTTTACACTTCCACTCTTAACGCTCCGATTATTTTCTTTACGTTCGCAATAAAATCTCATAATATCCCAGGCACCTCTATAATTTCGACGGTTTCTCAATATAAACAAGTCTGACGTTCCACAAAAATATGTACACATTTTAGTGACTGTTATGACTCGCAAACGTGTAAAACTTGGACTGTATTTAATTTCGTTATTAATAATAGTTCTTCTGGTTGGTTCTTTAAAATTTCTAATCGCAAAAGATGAAAACTCAATCCTCTTTTACCCGATAGCCTAATTAATTAAGCATTTTATTCTCTTACTAAAATCTGATTTCAAAAAATAAGAAAGTCCAAAATATTTATATTCATATAAAGAAAAATTAATTAATAATACACGGTGTTCCATCCTTTTATTCAATTTTTACAACCCAGTTAATAGTCATTCAGCGGTCTACTTCAATTATATTTTTTTCTAATTACTATTTGGTAATTTCATATTTCAAGGGTGCCATTCAAGCCTTATCCTCTGAGTACATAGGATTTTTGTTATCGCGCCAAAAAAAAAAAAAAAATAATAATAAAAAATAGCTTTACCCTTCCTATTTCCTATTCCGTCCTGTAAAACTATATATCATCCTTCGCATCCACCCCTTAATTTATGTTTTTTATCCTCGCTATTCTATTGGCATTGATTCGGCTGTTCTGGGTATCTAAGAAAATGAGTCAGCTGATTTTTCGGAGCGGGCTGCTGCTTCTTTTAATCTTTAATCTAAACTCGCATCCCTATTTAAAAAATTCCGCGCCAAATTGTCGTCAAATGTTTCTGCTTCTTTACTTCTTTTCAACGGCAGTCAGTCACCTGAGAACACAGGACACTCGTCTTTTTCCCACGACTACATATACAAGCTCCAAAGCCAAATAGCTGCCCACTTTGATCGATGAATACCCATCATCAGTTTCGCACATCTTGCTGAAACGCACGCGTCTTAATGGGTTGCGGCGCGGCCAGATTACATCACTTGCAGACATCCTCTCAAATACCCCTAACGCTTAACCTCGTGACTTTCGTTCAGTCTAACAAGCTGAGAAGTCTGATTTAAAACGTGGGTCCACTCACTGCGATAACCTAGGTAGTTGCAGGCAGTCTGTGGATTAGTACCCCCTTCTTTTAATAGAAAATAATAAAAAAAAAAAAAAACAAAAAAAGACCAGCTGTTTTTCGTTTTTGCCTATCTTACCTAATCTTCCATCTGGACCCTGCTTCTCCGAATTTCCCTCACTTCGTCGCTCTATTGTCGTCACCATCACTCGTCTGTGTTTTCGATATTTCCTGTTTCTTTCGTCACGTTTTTGCCTCTCTTTGGTCGCATTTTCAAATTTTAACATCTAAAATGTAGCGTCAGTGTGTGCCATTGATCATTTATTCTTCGAGTATTCCTCTCTTTCTACTGAACGCTCTTTACTCCCATTTCTTGAAATCTTGTGTCTCCCTATTTCCTATATCTTTCCCCTTTCCATAATTGGTTAGTTTTATACCGGTTTTATTCAATCAAATTCAAATTTAACATTAATCCCATTAATTTTAAGTGATAATTTTTTAGTTGACGAACTTAACAAACAAACCCTATCAGATGTCGTTATAAAGAGCATCATGGATGAATTGTGTAACTCGTTTTTTTCTTTCCTTCTGGGGGAGCTCATTAATCAATTCCCAAGAGCGATAAGAAAGGAAAAAAAAACCCAATTATATATTAATACGATCAAATAGTGTAAATAAGAAGGAATAAACAGCGAAAATAGCGTGTAGAGAAGAAGAAGACAGGATATACATAGAATAAAGAATAGAAAAATCAAGTTTCAGCAAATGAACACTTAAACACCGTTTTGAAGCGCATTTTTAGATGAATAACTCTACAAAAACTAATTTTTCTGTAAAATTTCCGCAACTTCTGTTGCATAAATAGAGGAATGTCACAAAAATTATAATTTATACAATATCCCAACTTTTGTATTGCAAATAAGTTTTAATCAAGAATAATGCACAGAAAAAAGGTATGGTTTTGACGAGTTTGTTAAAAATTTCACCACAATGAAATATTTATTGATAGCATCAAATTTCCAACAGGCCAGTTGTTGCTATGGTCTAGGGGGGTTCAGGCTTCCTCCTGAAGCGTCCGTCTGTTCATTGCAAAACTATCATTACGTTGAAACTTAATCAGTCATTCTGCTGAAAAATCGTGCAATATAGATGAAATAAAATGACTGCGAGATACCGAAATTTTTTTTCTTGCCAACTTTTTTATGCAAAAGTGTAGAAGTTTAGAGAACAGCGGAAACAACTTATACTGAATGAACCTTGTTGACTTTACGGTCATTCTATAACTACTGCAAACGGTCATGTAAATGATGTCGTTAACAGTCATTTAGAGGATACTAGAACTTGTAATTCTTTCAGTTTAATCAAAATACCGGTAAAAGTTAAATATTTCCGATTAAAAATCGTCGTCAGTATTAAGCTTTAGCGGGCTGAACGTTCTACTAACTGCGGACGATGTACTAAATAAGCAATAAAAGAAAGCGTATAAATTTAAAAAAATATTCTACAAATGAGATAGCACCAGCTTTTAAAAAAATTGCCCGCGTTACAGTACAAAAAAACTTATACCAGCACACACGTTCGCGGATTTATTAAAAGCGGTAAATATGAAAACTAATCGGTTGAAACAGAAATGAAATCTAACTGCAAACTTCTCTGATTATTAAACGGTCGGACTTGCTAGATAGAATGATGAACGCGTATAAAATCTCACATTAGGCATATGATAAGTGTCCGCAGAAGTTTAGTTCAAGAGTTCATTCTTCTGCACCGAGTCATCGGTGCAATGTCTACCACACACGTATACTCGCCACCGGGGAGAGTACCGCAGAAGCATACACAGTGCGTCCCGTAAGTTTTGAGACTGAGTCTATAAACTATACAAAAAAAAATACTAAAATTTTTTCAACACGATTTTTATTCAAAATAGGCTCCATTAGACTGTATAAATTTGTTTGCGCGATCCTCCAACCTTTTCATACCTTTCAAAAACGCGTCGCTTGGAATATCGTTGAGGTTCCTCGTCACAGCTTCTTGAATCTCAGGAATCGATGCAAAATGTTTTCCTGTCAGGGTCATTTTTAGTTTGGGAAACAGGAAATAGTCCGGTGGACTCATATCCAGCGAATAAGGCGGGTGGTGCAACACGGGAACCGATTTTTTTGCCAAAAACTGAACGTTAATCGCTGCGGTGTGTGCTGGAGCGTTGTCGTGTAACAGGAAAAAAGATCGATTTCTCCACAAATTCGGCCTGACGCGCGCAATTCTTTTACAAAGGCGATCTAGAACTTGCTGATAGAATGCAGCATTGACAGTAACACCTTGAGGAACAAATTCTTTGTGAACAATTCCTTTTGAATCAAAGAACACGATAAGCATTGTTTTTACTTTGGACTTTTGAAATCGCAATTTTTTGGGTCGCGGGGAATTTTTTCCACACCATTCCGCACTTTGCCTCTTCGTTTCAGGGTCATATGCAAAACACCAACTTTCGTCACCTGTAATTATGCTTTCAAGAAAATTCGGATCGGCTTCAGTCATTTCTAGAAGGTCTCGCGCATGAAAGACGCGTTGTTCTTGTTGCTCAGCTGTCAGAGCATGTGGAACGAAGCGCGCGCAAATCTTCCGTTTTTGTAAATTGTTTCGAATAATGCGTTGAACGATGGATTTAGGGATTCCAGTTTCTTCTTCTACCAACCTACACCCCGCACTTCGATTCTCCTTCAAGAAATCGGCAACACGAGCGATGTTTTCATCTGTTTTCGTTGTGCATGGTCTCCCACCTCTCTCTTCATCTTTGATGCACTCCCTACCCGAAGTAAACGAATTAAACCACCGAAATACAGTAGCACGAGACAAAGTAGACTCAGCATAAGCCACTTTCATCATTTCGAATGTTTCCGTCGCACTTTTACCCGCTTTCCAACAAAACTTAATCGCTGCGCGTTGTTCGAGATTTGTTTCCATTTTAAAGTTATGACAACACAGCCAACAGTATGTCACGCGCACAGTCACCAAACCGAGACTAATCATCCGATCGACTTGAAACTTGGTATGAAAGGGTGAGAAGGATGTAGTAAGAAGTTCCTAAAATTTCATGAAGATAGCTCTACTTGTTTCGATTCTATACTCGTAGTCTTAAAACTTACGGGACGCACTGTGTATTCTGCGTAGTATCGGACTGGAATGAAAAAATGATATTTTTAGATAAAATTCGGTCCGGCGTTTAAAAAAGAACAACGAAGAACAAGCATAATATGCAGAAAAACCGGTTTAGAGCAGCGACGCTCAGGTAAGCCGCAATTAGCCGGTTGTTCGTGATCTCCCTGTTTCAGAGTCAGAGATGATAGAAACGGATCTTTTCAAAGAGTTGTTCTTCTTGTTCCTGCTAATTTTAAATAACAATTCTTTTTATCAGACGACAGAGCTTTTGATTACAGTAAAAATCGTTCAGTGAACAACTCACTAAACAGATCGTTCGGCAACTCCGCTATTTATATTAACACCGGAACCCAAACGATGAAATTATGGTGGAACAGCGATATAAAAGACGACATTGCAGCTTGTTTTTTTTTTTTGCCACAGTAGAGAAAAATAAGTACAACATTACTAAGATGCAGACAAATCTAAATAAATAAGGCGTGGGAAAAACAACAAGAATGGCAAAAATCTAAACATCACTAGACGTGTAAGTGATTTTTTGCAACTGAAGCCTTACCGCTCCATTAACAAAACAACTCTCTTAATATATCTCGTTGATCCTCCGACAGAATTACTAGGCAAATTCTCACCAGTTCAATTTAATGTGACTATAGAGAGACTATGTGGATAAGCATAAAAATGACTTTAGCTATAATGTGCAGTGGCTAATTACGCTTAGCAAACTAAACTATGTATTCCGAACTTATTGCTTTCAAATTTGAAAAAACGTTAAACTTTATCAGAAAAATGTATTAAAATTATTTATATAATTACCGACATGTTTTGGGAATACACAGAGTCACCGTGTTAATATACCATGATTACGGGGAACTGTGTTCCCGAAATATGTCGTTAAATTTTATATGAATAATTTGAATATATTTTTTTGATAAAGTTTAAAGTTTTTTCAAATTCGTGTCGTCAGAAAAGTCGTGGATTTTACCAAGTGTCGTCTGTTATTGATTTCATTTGCGGGTGGTAATGCAAAGAACGTTGCATGACGTTGAAATGCTTGCTTTAAATCTACTCTACAGTCTGTAATCGAGAGATGGTGATCGTAATAATTATAAATTTGTCATTAGCGCTGACAAAAGACGGACCTCAGATTGTAGAAAAATGCAATTGAAGCAGAAAGTCTAACAGCGTGCAGCACAGAGGAAACAGTGCAATATTTACACCACACATATCACTCATTGTTATTAATTTCCATTTCGGTTTAAGCTGGTGAGCTTTTGCTATGGCGTTCTTCATTCTATATATCTATATGTCCGATCTCTTGGTTTTGAGCTGAAAAATGCCCCCAATTAACTTGTTTCCATTTTGGTGCCATATTAACATTAATTTTTTTCCAGTAATTATTAAAATTACTCGCTTTTTATTAGTCGACAAAAAATAAGAATCAAGGCTATACATTATCATTCACTTCAAACTGTTGTTTAATCTGGATTTAGGTGTTTGACAGATCTGATTTTCAGTTGAGATTAATACGTGAATAATTCAGTTTATAATCAAGAACAAAGAGAGCGACTTCATCTAAGCGAGACAAAAAAACTGTCGGTAAATAATCAAATTAATATCGAAGCAGATTATGCAGGCGAAGAATTATTAGAAAACTACAAAAATAATGTTATTAAAATTCTCGCGAATTTAACGAAATCTAATAGTTTGTCATTTCACATACTTTACACTTCCTGCGCTTCTATATGCATATAGTAGAAACTCTTTGTTAGAATTAAAATTAACAAAAAATTAACGTTTCAATATTTCACACTATCTCGAGTGATAATTAGAATATAAAATATTAATTTGGAAAATTTAACGAATAAATAAATAAATAAATTTTAGTAACTCCGAGCAGATTCGGATATATGTAATGCATAGATCCATATAGTCACGGTGTACTATTGACTTATTCAATTTTCTCGTAAATATTTTTTTTTTTTTAAATTTTATCCTCTAATAAAAAATTATTTGCCATTTTTATGATCATACTTTGGAACGTATTTTATTTAAATTTGTCCGGGCAATGTAAAATTATTAAAATTAGATTCGCCCTCGCAGTCGAGGCTTGACTGCCGTCTACTTCAACACAGGCGTTGCCTATTTTATTCTATGCGGAAATACGTGAGGAAATTCCGGTCACATACCTATAGCAACCGTAAAGAGCACTGTATTTTCAATGAACGAATGAAATGCACAATATATTTACTGTATAAGGGTAATACAATTTTTATTAGGTACATTCAAAATCCTTCATTTTTTAAGCAAAAATTTACAGTAATTCATATTGACGACAGCATAAAAAGTATTGTAGTTTCATCAAAATTGAATTTTTTAATCTTATTAATAACACGTTAGCTTGCATTTATATTTATTATTGTAATCATTTTATTTAAACTTCTACGTTTAATTTACATTTACCATGTTAATCATTAATTTACTTTTTGCTTTTTTTTTTTTGTTTTGATTTATCGAGTGTACTTTCCATTTCATTTTAAACTAACAGCATGTAATAATATGACATACAGCAGCTGTTGTAATACAAATAAAGCCGATTTACCTGAAAGAAAATGTGCATACATATATAAATTTTAAAAATATAAATTTAAAAAATATAAATTCTTCGCCCCTTCCTCTCGTATTTGGAAGAGAATAAAAAAAACAACAAAACAAGTGTCTTAATCAGAACTGGTGCTATATAGGTATGTAATCGAAATACTTTTAACGTATTTGTATATACATAGATGTTTAACATATTTGTTTCAATTTTACTACATCCGTATGAATTGGAAATTATTGAAATTTTATTCATTATCTGTAAGGAAAAATAGTCCGAATATTCTCGTCTACATTTCTTGAGTATTTATAACAATTAAAAGAATAAATCATTTAATACGAGGTTTCTGCGAATGATCGCGCACAGTTATTCTTCGACACGTTTGAAAACTCCCTTATTAGTGTTTAGATAACGTGAAATAAAATTCAGATATAAAAATAGCAATGAGAATATAAGATTTGTTTAAAATGTGGATAAATCTATAACCTGTTTGTTAAAATCTATAAATATAAAATAAACAAATTCCCCACTTATTAATTAACAAATAAAAATAAGTATAAATTATTTTTAGTTTTATTGAGTGTACTCTACGTTGTTAGAGCTGATGATATAGCCCGTAAAGGTTTCTTTAAATTAAGGTATTTTGAATTTATTAAAATATAAATTTATACTTATTTTTGTTTGCTAATGAATAAGGGGGGGGGGGATTTATTTATTTTATTATTTATAAACGTTAAAAATGCTTGCAAGTTCAGTGCTGTTATACAAACATCGAAAGTAGGCGTAGAATATCGCACTGACTGGTATATACGTTTCTGTTAGAGGACAACGACGCTGTTGGAGCCTAGAACTTTGTATGAAATTTTCAGAGTCTGCGATATAAAAGATGATCGCCAAAACACTCCAGTGAGGAGACAAGAAACATATTCATACTCTGTACACGAATAACGCCCCTCCTGATTGAGTCTGCATCTCGATCACACTCCCCCGGTATTGATTTTTTTGAACTGAATCTGATTGCGTACAGTCATAAAGTTGCAGATATTTTTGAAAAATCACGGAAAAATGAAATTACCGTTCTCCTCACCGATTACTCTTACATTAATGTAAACGTCAATTTGAAGACTGCCCAAAAATATCCAATTGCTCAAGTTCATGCGTGATATCTTTAATCATCAAGTTTAAAAATGCAAACGGTTTGAACAATGATAATTCAAACGATAATTAATAATACTCGTGCTTCTATAACGAAGCACGTGTGGCAGTGATGATGGTGCGATGAACAATATTGACGATATGAAACAGAGTTCAAAAATCGTGGTTCATAGCTGTCATCGACCACCAGCGACTTGATTCCCCGAGCACGTTTTACACGATGTAACAACAGCCAGCGGTTAAAATAGAACCAGCTATTTATGAAGCAGTTAATAAATGCTCAACCGAGTACTACTTGGCTGGCCACCATGTAACACTAAAATGCAGCAATAAAAGCGGAAACCACTGAAGTTCCAAAACAGTGAGAAAAAAAAAAACACACCTTCGTCGATTTCCGTAAAGAAGTTTGTTGGGGGAATGTCGTCAACACATGTTTATTAAAAATATCACCGCGAAAACTGATGAAGAAACAACTTTTAAAGCTTTAACTAATAAGCGAGTTAAAATTAATTATCGGCGCACAATTGCTTTAATAAGGAATATACTGCAAGAGTCAATTGGCAAACAAGATAGATTACATGTAATCACCTTTCACATCTATCACTGTAAAGCGGAGAGGCCTTACAGAATTGTAATTTGTGGTCTTCATTCTACAACAGATAAAAAAAAAATTTTTAGCGCATCACATAATCTAGTTAAAAAAACTGTTTACAAAAATAACTAAAAGAACGAAAAGAAAGTTACCACTTAGGTTTTATTCGGAAGACAAAAAAAAAAAAAAATAACGGAGTAGAATTACATACGTGGTGTTCAATATGCAACGTATCAAAGAGTTATTGAACCACCTCAAAAAGCAAAGATATTTTACAATTATCAGAACTGGGAACGTGTAAAACATTTGACCGACAATGAGACGAATTTTATATTAGTAAAAACAAATTTAATATCGTACAGCTAGCGCGGTTATGGTTAGGCAGTGTGGTGTTAGGACCTGGTTCGAATCTCGCTACAGCACATTGAAAACATATACAATAATCTCTCTTGCACTGGGTTAAATGTCCACAGTTGTTGAAAAAAAAAAAAAAAAAAAAAGAGTTATTACTGAACTCTCAAAAAATACACAAAAGAAAACTAAACAAATATTATTAAAGATGGAACGAAAAATACGGTTATCTGAATCGGAAACGGACTTAACGCTGTAAACTAAATTTATCTCATTATTGAGATAATATATCTCTCTTTCTGTTTATTACTGGAAAATGGGGAATTATCGAAAACTTTTCTAGAATATCCAATTTCAACGTTCGTTATTTATAATTTTATTAATCTTTTTATAGTTCTTTCTTTAAAATTTAAATATAATTTTTATATTTTTTCATCGAACGAGGGATATGTTGAAAATATTCATGCATTTTTCCGTACAAAGGATAACAACGGTAGAAAAAGAGAGAAGAAGAAAAAGATAGCATCATCGATTGAAATAGCGCAATGGAAATAAATAAAAATAAAAGTAATTAAAAAATAATCGCTTATTATTGATAATTATTTTGCATAAAATTACAATTTTCAAATCTCACTTATCACCCCACCTCATATATAGCTCTAATGAAAATAGGCCATCAGATAAATATTTTTGAAAATAAATAAATTTATTACATAAATATTTTTATAAACGTCGTTATTGTTAATATCGAAAATTCAAACCTTTTACGTGCATATAATGTATGGTAGCAACGTCGAAGAAACTTTTTAAGCTTCACATTTTCGTCATTCCGCGTTGGTAATTTTTCCATTTTATTTCTCAAAAAAAAATAATACTAAAACTAAAAATAAAAAATGTAAATAAAGAAGCGAAAAATGAAAAAAAAAAAATCGATATAAAAAAAATCACGGAGAACCCGACAACCCGTATCGACTACATAACGACCGCTTTTTTATTTTGACCATAACAACTAGCCGTTGACTACTGATAATCGGGCACATTTTCTAACCGCACCTCCGACTGTGTCTGAACATCTTTTATGTGTTTGTGTATATGCGAATATACACAAACATCTGACAACAACATGGCAACAACGATCGATGTGCTCTTGAAAACAGTTCTAACTTGGCGGCTACACGCACGAATGCCGTTAAATTTATATCATTCGCTCTCTTTATCTTCGACAGTCTGATAATACGGTTCCACAAACATTTGCAAAATTCTAGTGAATCGTAGCAATTTTAAAATTTACCGCTGTTGAATCTGCTACAAAAAATTGAATATAGAATAGATTGAAAGTTATTTTTTATCCTACTTAATATTATAAATTTAACAATAATTTTACAAATCAAACAAATCGAATCACGACCTCGTAATAACTAAAGTACATCTGCTGCAGACTCGTTTACTATTCCATCATCAGTCAGAAGACAGTTTTTTTGTGTGTGGGTGTTTTTTCTAACATCGTTTAAGAAATTAAATCGCTAAAAATCTATTTCTTCATACGTCATTTTTCCCTTCATTTCTCTCTCCACTTCTATCATGTTCCATTATATTCGATGGTCCCAAACGATCTTTTATTATTCTTCATCTGCTATCCTATTTTTTTTTTCTTTTTCGTGAGCACGTTGTTAATCACGGATATTAACCCAGAGCGAGAATATGCACTTAGCTATAAATTGCACCCGCTGGTATATGAAACGAGAAATAAATGTTTTAAGATAATTAATAAAGTAATGAATTTAAAATTCTATTGGATTCCGAGTCACCGTGGAATAAAAGGAAATGATAATATCGATTATCTTCTGGTCGAGAAAGTTCTGTTTTCGAAGGCCTCCCATATCCTTTCGTCGCTTCTACTGATTTGTTTCGAAAATCCTTGGGGGGAGGCTTCTTATTAGGAAATTTGTTATTTTGATCTGTCGTCTTTGTATGGGACATTCACAAAATGTTCAAAGTCAAACGTCCAATCAGATTTACAGTGGTCGCGATATGATTAGTTACTCGGAGGGCATTTGTTATTTTGTTGTAAATTATTTGACAGAAGTGGTACATTTTTCAGGAACTTAATTGCCTTGTCAGTTTTTCCTCGACTTATAATATTCAGTATTTACTTTGTTGTCGGGACCAAACATTGGTTGGCCTATTCAGGTGTTCATAGTCGATTGCATGATGAGTCTAATTTTTTTTTTCTTTTTGTTCTTTTGTTTTCTCGATTGGTGAACGCTCTTGGTTGTGCTTTTTATCTTGTATGTTTAAAATAAGGTTAGTTTCAGTTTAGAATTCATCTACGTTAAAAGTGGCTACAGGGTTTTTAGATGCCAAGCCAAAAAAAAAAAAAAACGAATGAAATTTTCGTTATTTTTAGTGTGCAGCAGTGGAACTCGAACCAAAATACAAACGAACCGCGACTGCCTTACCAGCTACCTCGCGGTAGCTGGCTCGTTCCATAGTATCACTGTTCTAAGTGCAAACGCTTTACAACATACATATATATATAAATATAAAGATACAGTAAATGCATTTATATATACATAAAAAAATCGCGTGCACATGCAGAACCAATTGTTTAAATTTTATTTTCTGTCTTTTTTCATCTATACTAAAAAACAAGTATGTATCGTATAATTTTCGATTACAATTTTAGAAATAGTTACAGTGACACTAGCACACGTTCAGGAATTTAAAAATTTAATCAAACACTAGTAATAAGCCAAAAAATTCTTCAGTCTGTCAAGTGCTATCTTGAATATAATCGTTGTCAGAAAACAGCCAGTAGAAAACAGCTGTCAAACTCTTTGGAGAATCCTCTGCTGCCTTTTTCCCGATTTCGTTGATTTCCTCCCCGCATTATCCTCTCCATCATAACAATACAGTTATTTTCGACGCCGATCATATTTGTTCTTTGAGCGTTCATCTCTTTCTGTCGGGCGTTCTGCTTTGTATTCCTATCTGTTGAGTCTTAGGCTTCCTACTCCTTATTGTGCCCCTTATATCTTGTCTTCTTTCCCTTCTCCATTAATTATTCCTGATATTTGTTCCTTTTTATTTCTGATTAGATTAAAATATAACTAACTTATTTCCTTTCTATTTGTTTCTGGGTATAGGTTCTTGTTTGATGAGCTCCCCAAAACTAAAAAAGAAAAAAAAGGGAGAATAATGACCGCAATATCTAACTGGGGCTAATGAGATTTTGATTTTTAATTAGAGATGAGAAAAAATAGCAATTATTTTAGAATAGCACTAGCAGTTGCTATTCGTTTATCCCATAAGCTGCTATTGCTAGTTCGTATTGCGCATGCGTCAGAATTAGCATTGCTATTCCGTTTATCAATTGCTAGTGCTATTGGGTTTATCAAGTGCTATTGCTTTTTAAATGCTATTACTATTTCAACGCTGTTATTTGTTTAGTTTAACTTATTATTATTTAAAAGTGGAGAAATAAATTAAAGTAGTTGGAAATTATGAATTTTTATATAACAAAAAAAAAAAAACATTAACTTTTAGTATTTTGTACCGGTATAGTGAAGAAAAAAAAGAAATATGGATAATACACGAGAAGTTAATTATCATTAAATAAGCCAATTTGCATTTATTACACTTACGCATATCCGGGCCGTGTCCAGAATTTTGAACGAGGAGAGGGAGGGGAGAGAACATTTTCTATTTTTCACCAATATTCATACTATTAATAATTTCCATCATTTTTATTTATTTATTAATAATTTACATAAATGAATTTCCGTATAAACATTAATAAAAATTACATATGTTATTAATTATACTCGTAATGAAAAATGTTGCATAAAATATTAATAAAGTACCTAAAAATATGAAGCATATTTTTTCTTTTTTTTTTAAATGTAAGAACACCCTAAAAAATCATCAATATTTATTTTCAATTTTTGATTTTTTTCAGATTTTCGTGTATTTATAATAAATATTTCAGTTGTAATTGTAGTGGAGACCCCCTCCCCCCGTGGGCACGACGCACATATAATAAATACAGTAATAAATTAAAACGTTAAGTTATTATTATATATAAAAAAAAATGAGTCAGTAATTTAATCACAAACTACAATTTTTAAGATTCCTACGGAATCGTAATAAAATGATTCAAAAACGACAAAAATATCAAATAAAAATCAATAACTCACGAACGGACTGACCCACGACGAACTTCAAAATTGGATCATAAATTATACTTAAAATTCTCTTTAAGACAAAATAACTTCAAGCAAATACCTTGGGCGCTAAAAAAACACCCAAAAAACAACGTCAGGAATATATAATATGGAATATAAAACAACCTCAAAAATCACTTAAAAATTCATAACTCATCACCAGATAAATCTTTAAAAGTATTTCATTTCCTTAAAGAAACTTTCGAAGTTGGTTAAAAGTTCAAAAAACCCGAAAAATGACGTGTGTAGCCTCCTCCTCTTGCGGAGTAAGTATTATAGTTAAAAATTTTGATCAAAATAGCAATAGCAGTTGCTATTGAAATAAATACCATTTTACCATCTCTATTTTCAACTCCGTATTTAATAGATAATGTTTCCATTTGGACCTTTTAACTTTTTCCTTTGTTTGGTAAAAATTAATATTTTTTTTATTTTTTAAAATGCGAATATGTTCATTTTATATGATCGCCAGGATAGACCAGTAATTTAAGGGAAAGGTGTGTAATCCGCTGATGTAGCGCAATACCGATTGTAAGCTTTTTTTCATTTAAATACTTACCTCGCAAATTTTACTTTTCCGTTTTTCAACAAGTGAACCGAATCGACACCCTTCCAACTCATACACACATCCACACATCCATATTAAATCATTTTGATTAGATTTAACGATTTCATTGCGCGCATCATTGCTTTGTACTCGAGAATTCATTTTAACTAGGCGGAACAAATGTGACAAGTTTATAGCATTACAAAGTCTCGAGAAATAATTTTTTAGAATTTTTTAATCACCTTTTTGCATTATATCCCTTAAAAGTTACTTCGGAGTCATTTCCCCTTACCTATTTACTTATTAGTTCGTTTTTTCTATCCTAATTCTGTTAAAATTCATTTTCTTTATTAATCGATTTGATTTGTGCCATCCCCCCCCCCAAAAAAAAACATTTCTGTACGACGTCAATAATGATGATTATTTTTATTACAAAAATGAAAAGTCTAGAAACTAAATATTCAGCAACGTTGATTAAATTAGAGACCAGCGTTGTAATTACGATTCCTTCATTTATTTAATGCTTGCCTACTCGTTCAGCCGGAATCTAAAGAAACCGACCAAGTACACCACTGAATGAGACAGGTCTAGTTCAAAGTCATGGAAACGAAATAGAAGATGAATGTCAGCAGCACACGTGTTTTGCTGTAAGACCAGCACGCGTCATAAACAGCCCTAACGTGTCGAAATAGTAGATTCGAGTTTTTTTCGTTTATTTAGTTTATATTCTTTTTTTATTTTTTTTTTTTTTTACATCTATATGCCAATATCATGCGAAAACATATCGTCACCGGATAAACTGGCAAATCTGTAATCGCCTAAAACTAGGAAAATCACAAGGCAATTTAGTTTGTATGAATAACTTGCACGGAAAAACAATATCACGTTATTACGTACACGTAGTAGTAAACATGCATTATGTATCGCTAGTCGATCTTGAAATTATTCGAAAATTATTCGAAATAAGCAACGTTTTGGACACTGACCATTTTATATTTTATTATGATGATGATGTAAAATAAAAAGTGTCTTTTACATATTTACCATACTTCAGTCGGACTATTCGCAAGTTCCTTATAGTCTATTTTTCTTGCAAATATGCCGTTTAATTTTATTTGTCTCGTTATATACGAAATACTTAATTATTATTTTGCTCTAGGATAGTGATCCAGTGTGCAGTATTCAATGTTTAGAAACCATTTTCAGTCCAGCCATGTGAAATGAATCTTATTTGATAAGGCTAATTAAAATTACGCTTAAAAATATGCGTATTTATACAAATTTCACTTCACACAAAAATTTTTAATGTCTAGTTAAACATGTCGTCGTCAGCCGGATGAAATGAAAAAATTTCAACATGAAATATTCATATCAGTGAAAAAAAAAATCTGGGACACAGTTCCAGTTTTCACCATCGGAAGAAATATAGCACACTGCTGTCACCCCTTCAAACTCTAAAACAACATGGAAAATTAACCTGATTTTCTAAATTTTATTTTTTTCCAAATCTTATTTTTTTTTCTTCTGATAACTAAAACGAACCCCATTCGCTCTCTAACCATAAATTACTGATAACCTGATAGAATTCTCAAAATATAACCTGATTTACGGTATGGAAAGCTCAAAATTCACCTTAGTTCAAAAATCCCAGTAGTGTACATAATCAGTAATCCAAAAAAAAAAAAATCATCTTAGGGAAAGGCTTCAACCTTTGACCCTCACGCTGTACTTAGCTGTTAATACGATCCGAGTTTTTAAAACCAAAGTTGATGTTAAAAATCTAAAAATAACTTTAGCAATAACAAAAATCAAACGTTCCATATTAAAAAGTAACCAAAAACTGATGTCTCTGAACCAGGGTTACTAATATTGTAGCTTTTACTGTACAGCTTTTAAAATTCCAAGTTCGTATTAAAAAACAAAGCGTTCATTCTGTACATAGTCCCATACGTTACACATAAAAGCCGTTGTTGAAACCGAATTTTAACGCTTGCATACTTTCCATTACAGCGTATACCTTTCACAGGACCACGTCAAGGCGTATACACCGCCACAAACACAAACATATACATATATACAAACTTTGACAACTTTGTTCATACGCAAATGTGGCCAACGAAACACCAATCGAACAGCAATTTTTCGATACAATTCCAAATTCCTGAACCTAAGTATTACAAAATAAATTCAAGTATACTATCCCGATGCACTAAAAATTAACCGCATGCCTCTCATTTTCTCTTTTTATCTATCTATACATAATTTTTTTATTAATTTTTTTCCTTCTCATTCACTGAATGTCCTAACCTGTAAAAGTGCACATCGTCCATTCCCATAAATGACGATTCTGCTGATCCTCATGATGTTAAATTTTTATATTATTTTTTATCATCGAGCAATACATTACTGTTTTAATTATTTTTTATTTCATTTTCTATGCATTCCACAGCCATCAGAGCCGCCGCCACATTTAGAAAAGCACACACCGTACAACCTCCAGTAACACCTATAATGAATTTTCAAAATTAGTCTACGTATACCGTCCGCTTACCAAAATTAACATCACGCATCCTCTCTCTTTCTCCTCACCATATGTCTCGTAATTTTGGGCGATAAATAATTCAAAATTAATGTAAGCGTACTGCTACTCCAAAAAATAACTCATCGCCATCCTTCCATTTTTACCGATCGCAGAGAATTTTTTGTCCCTCTTAATCCCATTCGGGACGGTAGCCGTACATGTATGTTTTCGGTTCTCCACTTAGCTGGCCGAATGCCGCTCTTTTGCGTTATTCACTAATCGGACGCATGCTGTACTTTTACGTCAACAGTTTCTTTTGAATGCATGATTTATTGATTCAAATATATAAATATATATAACACGTAACATACATAAATGTATTATAATATTATTATATATTTTCCTTATTGATTTATAATATAAATAATTAAAAACAATCTGATATAAATGACTTTATTTTCATTTGTAAAGGAATATAACATAGTTATTTCTAAAACGGTCAGTATTTTTTCTTTGTGTGGAAATTCTCGAAACATAGCTAAACACATAGAGCAACGTTACAATCCTTGCACATAAATCTCACTTCTTTTCTTTGACACTTCCCTAGCTTTGTAGAGCTGCAAACATGGCATCGTCGGTAGGTTCTATTACCTTATTTTTCTGTTTGGAGCATGGTTGATGGAAGATACCTTTGTCTGAGTTGGAGGTATTGAAGATCTTTTGTTCGAAAACCGCGCTCGTTCCGAATAGTGTTAACACGTGCAGTGACCAGACGGTGACTGACACAATGCCAGTGGTGAGAAAGTGGAAACAATCCCGCTCCCGGCTGAGCGGTGAGTTGTTTGAAAACCGCGCTCGTCCTGAATGGGATATAGTGAAGTTTGTATAGCAATATAATTTTTAATTATTAACCATCTCTTTATATTTGATTTCATATTATTATTAATTTTACATACTTCATACTTTTGGAGCGTAAATTTCTTTTCCCCTACATCCAGTTTGTAAATAATATATATGTATATATATCTTGCAATGCGAGAATATGTTCGAGGATTTGAAATATAGAAGGCATTAATTATCTTTTATACCAGAAGTGCGTTGTTTTAGCACCTTTTTTTAGACGATATGCGTAATAAAGACTATTTTACTGTTGCATGATGTTTCAATATCCATGTGTGATGGTGTATTATCAATGCAAAGAATTGTGGATAAGTCAACTTACAAATTTTTACTGAACTGATGTGACAATGTGCATGTGCACTCATTGGCGCACTCAAGGGGGGTGCCACGGGGCCATTGCTCCCCCCAAAATAGCTCCGAAATTTTTTCCAAAGTTAATTTTGTAGTGTAATGCGGGATAGTACAGAAAACATAAATGAATTCGATGTAGAAATGTAAAGTAATTTTGTTTTACGTTGCTTCGTTGGGTTGTATGTAGTAGTGACAGGAAGTTCGTTATTTCTTCGGATGCGGATCCGGAACTGCATCCCAGATACGTATCCAGCGGACCCAAATGGATCTGACATTTTACATTCAACATTAACACTAGTTTGCGCCCTTAAATATACACCGTGAAATAAGTACAATTGCCGATGAGGTATTAGATATCTTTATAAAAAATCTTCGAAAACATAATTTCGTTTTGTAATGTTTTGTTTTAGTTCGATTTTTTTTTTAAAAACATATACATATTTACTTTTTGCTTAATGTTATTATATACCTTTACCTAATTTTTTTAAAATTAAATTCATATGTTTACCTAATTTGTGCTTATAACAAACATAATGTTACGTTTCTGTTATTATTATTATTATTTTAAATAAAATACGTTAGTTTTGTAATTTTTTTTAAAAATAAAATTTGTTAATTCTGTATTTTTTTGATAAAATTAATTGGTTTTGTAATTTTTTTTTTTTTTTTTTTATTTTAATTTACAGACCACGGAAATAGATAGGTATCTAGTCGAGTTATCAAGTTACCACTCCCTAACCCATGTTATAAATTCTAGCCCCGACCAAAAAAAAATCCTGAGTGCGCCTTTGTGTGCACTAGTATGCGAAGAACATGGGAAAATAATTAATTTTATCAACTTTGGTGTGTGCGTACACAGGCTTTTTGTGTAGGGCATAATAAGCAATGATTAACTTTTTGAGACGTTGCAGCAATATGAATTAATAATATTTGTACCTGTATGTGAACATGTGTAATTGGTGAAACATAATGCACAATCAAGCAGCTGGTTAAAAACAGTCGCAGGTGATACTTGTCCACCAATATGGATCACTTATATGTACGTTTAGTACATTCTGAAGAAAGAGGAAATAACTTGTCAACTTGTTACAGTCTTTTGTTTTCAATATGTGTATTTTTGTGGAAATATTTTAATGGAGAAAACACCACATGAGTATATGCTCGTGTATGTAAACGTTTGCTGCAAAACAAAATGAAACCAACACAAATAGGCTTATAGTATAAAAAATAAATGCTAAAATAACAAACTAATACGTAAGTAACAAAATTAATATAAGAATATCAAACTTGTTATCTTAGGAACGTTTTCGGCATAACCCATCTTCAGCTAAAATAATCGAACTAAATAAAAACATAGTGTAACAGTGAACACAATTTAAAACTTCACTTTGAAGCTAAAATAAAATTAAATTAAAAATAAATTAAAATGAAAATGACAGGTTCTATTATTTATTTCTTATCTAATCTCCAAATATGTTTATCATTCATTTTTTATTTCAATTTTTTTCAACTTTATTTCTTGTTTTATTTCACATTAATTACCGTTTTTAAACTTGTGATTTAATTTTTAGTTTCAATATGTGTTAGACTGTAGTTCAATTCACATGTGTGCTATGTTTCATGTTATTTTCATTTTAATTTATTTTTAATTTAATTTTATTTTAGCTTCAAAGTGAAGTTTTAAATTGTGTTCACTGTTACACTATGTTTTTATTTAGTTCGATTATTTTAGCTGAAGATGGGTTATGCCGAAAACGTTCCTAAGATAACAAGTTTGATATTCTTATATTAATTTTGTTACTTACGTATTAGTTTGTTATTTTAGCATTTATTTTTTATACTATAGTTACTAACAAACAGGAGGATAAAATATTCTTTAATAAATAGGCTTATATTCACATGTATAACAACTATCTTTAGTGTGAATGTTTAGTTTGTATGAGAATCATCTTCAGTGTGCTAACTAGAAAGATAGAAAGATGTAAGTTTAGGAGAGAAATTTCATTTGTACCATAAAAAAAAAACAGCGGTTTAAAATAAAACATCACATCATTTTTAAGTAAAAGAAACACAATTTTCACTAACATTACAAGTGTTGGAGTATTTGTGTACACGTTTATACTGCAAAATGGAAAACAACGCTGTGCAGGCCATCAAGGAATTATATACATCATTAAATTTTAAAGAATGGAAACATAGAAATGTACAATTAGGCGAACGATCAACTTTGCAGTTCTTCTTATCCGTCTTCAATTTTTCATACGAAATTGACTTATTCAACAACTTCTACTCGTTTAGAAGTAACTTTGTAAAAATTTTTCATATAGGACACACCGATCAAACTATTCACAGAGACCAGCACCCCTTTCGTATTTGCCATAGTAAAAAAATATATATTGGTCAAATAATATACATGTGATAATTAAATATACGCAAAATAAATAAGCAGCCACTCTATTTATACTAATTAAAGTAAGAAATGGAAAATTTAAATAAATAGTGGTTAATATTACTGATATTCGTACTAATTGAATAAATGAAATAAACTGTGGAATCTGGGCCGATAAAATCAAAATCACGATTTTGCAATTTTTTGTAGAAAATTCCTAATTAATTTTAAAAAAAGGTATCTATGTTAATTTTTAAATTTCTTTGAACCGGAAATTTTCTAATCTTGACGTAGTTTCATGACAAATAAATTCATAACCTTTTTTCAACGCTTCGAATAACATAAAATGATTAAACTCTATTTTAGGAATATTTCATTTTTTATCAATAATCAATTATTCGTTGCTCACATCGGTAGCTGCGATAGATATTTGTAGTTTGCATAGAATGAATTATATCTGTTTGATTCGTCTGCTTCTGCAACCACTAGCTGTTTGACAGTGACAATCAAAAATTTATCACTCATGCTGAAACCGTTAACACATGCGATTCGTCATCTGAAAATATATAACGTGTGTACAACCAATGCGCTTTCAAAACATTTTAAAGACATACCTATTGAAAGAAATAAAATATTGAACATTTTATTCGCGATAATTCTAATTAACAATTTACCGCTTGTAAACTAATTATTTTTAAATTTTAATTGTTGTCACAAAAAAATATATCATGAAAATTGATCATAAAAACTATTTGTTCTTTCCACTTTTGAATGACTATTTTCTTTTTCTTTTTTTTTTTTTTTAAAAATCAAGAACAGCATTTAATTCGAACACTAGCCAAATTAAATTATTTAAATTTCATCCACCTAATTTTCATTTCTGCGCAGGCTGGAATATTAAAGCTTTAATCATCGTTTTAATATTTAAGTGTTTAAGCTACTGGACTTTTGTATCAAGCTGACTCATAGTTTACGAATTATCTGTAGATGACGTATCTACCAAAAATAATGAAGGTTTTTCCAACGCAATTTTTACCCAAAACAAATAGAAATTCTTAGAAAAATGATGTTAAATAAGATGCTTTTTTCATTTTTCTATAAATTTAATAAAGCGAAATATATTCACGCACTGTTTGTCTAAGAATATCTACTATTCCACAGCAGATCAGTAATCGTAAAGAATATCATGGATGTAGCGATATGGAAAACCTGTTGTTCAACAATAAGTGAGACAGAATGGAAATCGGTCGACAACGCAAAGAACTTAAATCTCTGCATTCTAAAGGAATGTGTGTCGCAAGTGAATAAATTGCTTCCAAACGGAGAAGGTAAGATGCTGCGTAAAAACGTGAACACTGGAAGAATAAGAATAGAATGTGTTTCGTGAATATGGTAGCGTTAACGAAAACAGAAGGAAAGCAACAAAAAATAATAAGGGACGAAAGAATTTCGGATACAAATAAACGTGCAGAAGACCAAGGTGCTACTGCTGAACTCGACAGGAACCATAAATAGATAATATGAGAATAAATACCAGCGAAAGAATAATAAAATATTCGGGAACATTCAGGCGCTTAGGAAGTCAGGAAAGAGGAATGACTCAATGAAGAAGTAAAACAGTTAGTAAAATTCTTATTCGAAAACAGAATATAAACATCGATCTAAAAACGACTCGCAAAATGTTGACGCCATACGTAAGGTATGCAGAAAACAAGCAGCACGAAAGGGCTAGAAGCATTGGAAATACAATTTTGGCAGGCAATGTTAAAAATGAACTAATAAAATCGGAGATACAGAGTTACAGGGGAGAATAGCGAAAGAAGAGATAAGATTAATAAAGCGCATATCAAAGAGTTTAAAGAGAACCAGTTAGGGCATGTACTACAAAACAAGTAAACGTTATAAATAATGTAATGTAGGAGAAATGGTAAAAAGAAAGGAGAGGCGAGATGAAGGAAGAAAAGTCTACTAGATCTGACGACGAATAAGAAAATGGCGCAAAAGAGGAGTAATGTGATCATTTTCACGATGCAGTAGTTAGGTCTGTTTCTCGGTTGAAATTTGACTAAGCTACATTCTAGAGTTGGAATCAGCAATTGGTAAAATTCAAGTATAGGAGAAAAGGTACATAATTAAACTTGCGGACTTGTGAAAGATAAAGAATAATGTAATGAAATGAATCTAGTAGTAAGAAGCAGTCTTATTTTGAACTTTTACTTTTGTTTCATGAAACAAGAATGAACTGGCTGGCCGACTGTGTAGACGTCCGCCGAATGCAAAAACATCTTGAAAAACTTTATAGGCCACCCGCTGTTTTGTTCTACCACCGCCTTTTTTATTTATTTTTAATTTTTATTTTGTAATTTAAATGAAAATAGTTCAATGGGAAATATAGACATATTTTTTTACTTGCTCATGAACAAAGAAATCGGATCGGATTACTAACAAAAATAAAAAAGAAGTAAAGTCTAATAAAAATACTATCCGTTCTATTCTTTCTAGTAATTTACTATTCTTTAGCTACGATTTTATAATTTCGTTTTATTTTTCACCTAAAAATAAAAAAAAAATTGAATTAAATTGTAATAATTATGTATTTTTAAAACATTTTTAAAAGCTACGCCACTGAGAATCACGTAAGCAGGAGCGCAGCCTAGCTTCCGTGCTGCCGAATACGTGAGAAAGGTACCAATGGCGAGGCGAACAAAGACGACTGGCTTACTCACGTTGATGCGATTGCTCGCCGGCTGAATACTTATGCAATGCTAGTACACACGCAACTGTCTATAGTCGCTTCTTATCACGCTAAAGATGCAGCTCAAAATGTGTCTATACTGCTGTGTACTAAACTAACGCGCATATAGGTGTATTTTTGTCATCGCTCGGTATCGAACCCGAGACCTTCCGGATCGGAAGTCAAGCGCTCTAGCCACTAGGCCAAACACGACGACATATATATTAATTACAATGTAATTCTTAGGCTACCCCCCATTCGAAAAAATGTCCCAATTTTATGTAACGCAGAATGTCCCAAAAAAATGTCTCAAAAAATGTCCCAAAAAAATGTCCCAATTTTATATAATGCAGAATGTCTCAATTTTATGTAATGTTTGTTATATTTTATAGGATTTTTGTTATTGTTATTTAAAAAATGTCACAATTTTATGTAACGAAATATGTAACGAAAAATGTAACGAAACAATATATTAATTTTATATAATGAAAGTTAAATGTTAGGATAGGATGTTTGTGATTATGTTATTTTTTTTGTGTTCATGCTAGTAAGAATTACGTTGTAAATTTTGATCATTTTATACAAAGTATAGAAGCGAAAGAGACAGAAATGAAAGCAAGAGGGGTCCAGGGGCACAGCTCCTTGCGAGGCCAAAATGGCCGAGTTTATATATATATATATATACAGTAGACGCTGGGTTATCCGACACAATTGGGGAATTGAATGTGTCGGATAATTGAAAAAGTCAAATAATACAGAGTTTTTTTTATTTATTTTTTTTTATTTTATTACATATTTATAAAGAACAATTACTGTTAAGAAAAAAATTTCAGTATAAAACACAACGATTAATATTTATTTTTTTAAAAAGGTATCCATCGGCAATTATTTCACCTTACTTATTCGTTGTTGGGCTGCATAATCTCGCCATTTTCGTAACGATATTCCATCCGCTGTTGTATAGTAATTTTGTTGTTCGATATAAGAAATTGCTCTCTCAAGAATTTGAAAGCCTTCAGCGTGACTTATGGCATCTTAAGAAGCTGAATTGCTTCCCATTTCATCTTCTGAACTATTCCCTCCTTTGTTCTCGGTTCTTATAAGTTGTATAATATCGTCATCGGTATATTCGAAATCGTTATCTGTCGTCATCTATTCTTGAATATCCGGCATATCAGCATTCTCACACCCTGGAATTCTTTGAAGCAGTGAAGGCAGTTCAGAGTCTTTTTCGATTTTATCGTAATCGTCTTCATCAACAGCTTTCCATTTATCACTACCTTTATGATCGAGAAGTTTGCGCCATGACTGAACAAGAGTTATCGACTGAACTTGGTCCCATGCTTTAGCAATCCTCCAAATAACCCCCAACGTGTCCACTTTTTTCAATTTCTGGACCATATCTACATCTTCGTCACGAAGAATTAAACTTAAAAGTTTAAAACGATATTTCCTTTTTATGGTTTCGAGTACGCCTTGGTCCATTGGCTGGCATAGGGACGTAACATTTGGAGGTAAAAAAAAACCTTGATATCGCCATCTTGTAAACTCATTGCAGTCGGATGTGAGGACGCATTATCTAAAATCAGAATGGCTTTGCTGGATAAATTTTTTGATTTCAAAAACTTTTCGATATCAGGAACGCAATCATCCTAAAATGTACAGTCCATCCAAGAGCTTTTCTGATAAATATAATAAACTGGTAACGAGGACTTATTCTTAATTTTCTTAAATGTCCTAAGATTTTTGGATTTTTCGATCATCACTAACTTGAGTTTATGGTTCCCAGTGACATCACTGCAAGCCATCACTGTGTCACTCTATCTCTGATTTTTTTCATATCCAGGAATATTTTTCTCTTGTCGCGATGCCAAGATTTTCGATGGAAGCATTCTATAATACAGTCCTGTTTCGTCACTGTTGTAAATTTGTTCGCCTGTAATTCCTCGTTTTTCTATCATTTTACGAAGACGTCGTTTAAATTTCGCCAATTCTTCTAACGTGAGTTGTAGCGCTCAATTTTTGTCCGCAGATATTTAACTGACGAATACCGTATCGCTTTATCCAACGAAATAACCAGCCATCGCTTGCTGCAAATTCTTCATCGACAGTTCTTTATAGAATTTCAAAGCTTTCATCTTCAAAAAATTTCCGGAAATTTGGATTCCTTTTTCTCGCTGCTGCACAAACCATATGAAGAGCGCTTCATTTACAGCTTCTTGCTCACTTTACTTCATTGTTTTTCTTTCAATTGTCGATGAAGAAGGCCCAAAGCATGCTTCGAACACCAATTTATAATCTTTATTTCATATTTTTTCCAACCGACTACTGCCGTAGTTCGACCAATACCTAAAGAATCTACTACATTCTGGGGCAGTTCTCCCTCATTGAATCTTTTTATATCATTATATCGGTCTTTCATAGAAACCATCGCTTTTTTTCGTTTTTTTTCCACTCATTTTTCAATCAGACATTATATACACACAAATATATACGCAAAGCACAATACGAAATAATTTCGTTATTTGACGAGAACGAAGAGAAAAATTAACGCTGTCAATGTTGCGAAATAGATTTCAGTCGACAGTTTTAAGTGGACGAGAAAGTAAATGGCTAATCATGGGAAATTTTTATATCTCTGTGAGTGTGTTGTAGTCGTGTTACATTATCATGGAATACGTAGTTGATGCTAAAAAAATCGAGGGAAAATCAAAACTATCACATACTAAATGTGTGTTACACATGATTACTCGCTCCCGTGAGAGAGTTTTTAGTGTCGGATAATACGGAGTGTCGAATAACCGAGCGTCAACTGTATATATAAATATATATATATATATATTTATATATTTACATTAGCTGATGTTCCTTCTACTGATTCCGAGCAATTGTGGTATTCCCAGTAACGAGTGATTCCTTGGCACTACCAACTTCAATCAGCGATCGCTTCTTAAGTAGATTTTCTATCAAAAGTCTTCTACCTCTTTGCTTTGGTCTGATTTCTATCCCTCTTTCTTTTCCAATCCCAACCTCTTTTTATCTTGATATTTGGCTAGTTCAACAATTTCCCCAACGTTAACTGCTTAATTATCCTGCTTCGCTTTTTTTTCTTATTCAGTCACCTCCATATACTCTTTTAATGTTTCGGACTCTAACCTCATTTGTGATGCGGATCAATTTTTATTTGGACGTTTCTTTATTTCCTCAGTAAGTGCGACCCTTTATTCCAGTCGTCCGAGCCTTGACCTCTCCACTCCTTTTAGTGCTCATTGCAGTCTCTTGTTAGCTTCATTTCTTCAATTTCTAAACGTTTCCCAGTATAGCCTCCATCACTTCTAATTCCTCACGTTGGGTAAACGTCTGTTACTAACATAAGAAAGGAAAAACCGATATGCTTAGCTGGTTTCCGCTAATATTGGAGCAATTTAATCCGATAATACTTATATTTAATGTACGATAGTTTCAGTCAAGCATACTACTCTACATTCAGCGCGTACTAAAAAATTCACTTAGAGGACACAGATTATAGCATATTTAAGGTACTGCAAATTAGCTTTCTAAAGCATGTCATTTATTTCATATGTAGCCTATACAGCTAATTTTTCTGAAATTTTTTGCAATGCCTATTCAAAACTAAACACCAAACATTGAAACGTACACATGCACGCTATAATTACAAAACGTATTAATATTTTGGAAACAAAAATTTGTTATTGAAACTTAAATACGATTTCTGATTAAATATAAGATAGATTGCTATAACAACTCTGCATTCAAAATTACCAATAATTTTTGCACCACTTCAGTAACTTTACCGCCGTCATTCCTATTCTTTCAGCTTAAACAGTAACAAATATCGTTTTCTACAGACACAGTAAAACCACAGACTTTTCGATAGCCGAATTAAACTTACAACTCCATTTTTATACACGAAATAATTCTGCGAATCCTGTTAAAGTCTACTCATTAATAATATGATTAGGTAAATATTTCTGTCTTCATAATACATAAAACCAAATATTTGGCTAATTCAAAAATTCCAACACTAAAAACTAATAAAGATCCTTGTCCTACTGAAGGTTACTGCCATACGCATTAAAGAAAATAGTTAATAGACGCCTACTACTTTTCCTGGTATAAAATCATTTCTCTTAAGCATTTGAGAACTAATTAGCCATGGCCGCCATCAACTTATACACTGTATTTTTCGATTTAAATAAAGTTTTTAAACTTATATATACTACACCAAAGCCGTGCCCACGGGGGAAGGGGGCTTCCATCAGAACTGAAATAGTTATTATAAATACACATAAATCTGAAGAAAATCCAAAATTTTAAATAAACATTGATAATTTTTTAGGATTTTCTTACATTAAAAAAGAAAGAAAAAATATGCTCCACATTTTTAGGTACTTCATTAATAATATTTTATGCAAAAGTTTTTATTACGGGTATAATCAATAACATATGTGTAATTTTTATTAATGTTGAAATTCAGTTATGTAAATTATTAATCGATATAAATCAAAATTATGAAAATTATTAATAGTATGAGTATTAGTGAAAAACGTATTCAAAAATGCCGAAACTAAAATTTCAAATAATAAAAACGCCCAAAAATATAACATATCCCATACAAACTCTGCCACCCTCTTATTCCCCCTTAGGGGTTGAAATTAAGAAAATGGCTATTTAGGTGTCTAAAATAGCTTACATACATATCAATTTTCATGCTTCTAAGTTCATTAATGTTACACTTCCATACAAACTTTCACCAACAACCCCACCCCTTTTTACCCCCCTATGGGGTGATTTCCAGAATAAAAATTTCCTGGACCTCAAACTATCTCCATACCAAATTTCATCTAAATCAGTTAAGCGGTTTAAGCGTAAAAAGGTAACAGACAGACAGACAGACAGACACACAGAGTTACTTTCGCATTTATAATCTCGGCAGCCCTTTGAGAGGCGTGACACTCAGCGTCTAAAGCTTGCCGTGCCTGAGTCTGTTCTAAGGTCTCTGAAACCCTTTGAGAGGAGTGACGCTCGGCATCTAAAATCTGTCTGGTCTGTGTCTGCTCTTGAGATTGCTCAGTTCTAGCTACTTTTGCAGCTCGAGCTCTGTTAGAGTTACGCGCTGGATCAGATTTACGCCTGCGAGGCATATTGACAGTAAAAATAATAAGAATTTTTTTTTTAAAATCAAAATATAATACGTTTATGTAAATGTTTTAAGGAAATCTCCAGCCTACTCACTAAGTACCTATATAACTATTTATGATTTAATAATAAAACCTCTTTCATTTATATTTATATTGACGTCGAAACAGCTTACTTGAAATAATAATTTTCTACGGACAATGTCGCGGGTAAAAGCTAGGAACGGACGAACGAATGGCGACTATCGAAGATGAACAACACGTTAATAAAAGCTAGCCAGTAATTTTGTTTACATAACGAAACCGATGTTTCTTAGAATTGCAGAACAAAAACATCTGGCTGAATAAAATAACATACACTAACGAACAAATACGTAAGAAATAATACAATTAATATAATATTTACAGAATAAAAACTATTCTATGTTCTTTCCTTGACCTCAAACTATCTCCATACAAAATTTCATCAAAATCAGTTCAGCGGTTTAAGCGTGAAAAGGTAACAGACAGACAGACAGACAGACAGACAGAGTTACTTTCGCATTTATAATATTAGTAAGGATTGTGAACGCAAAGCTAAATGGAATAATGTTCGGCTGACATAATTCCCTGACTTCGGCTTAAATGTTGCGAAAATACTCCTATCTACAGACCAACTTAAATTTAAAGCCGGAATACCTCTAATAGTCGGAGTAACACTAGTAAACGAAATATAAAGCCCACTACTCCAACTTTCTGGAATGAATTAGGAGTAAATAATCTGATTATTAAAAGCGGTTTGTCGTTATATCCGAAATCAAATAAAGTACTTTTATTTTTAAATATCTGAAATTTACTGAACTTTTATAAAATACATATTTTACGGGATAACTTTAATAATCCTTTATTTATAACCGTAGCTGTACATGTTTTCTAATAAATTCTAAAGCGCAAATACCAAAACTTTTTCTTTATACAAAAATGTCTAATTGAATAAAAAATAAAATCCAATTTAATATAAAACAAGTATAAAAAAGAAAAAAATTCTAGTAGTTCAGTTTTTATTTTTTTATTTTTGAAGAAATTTGTAATTTTCAATTTTTTATTATAACGAAATAAGTAGTATAGTCTCTTTCGACTGTTCCTAGATTTTCAGCAGTTTTGTTAAGTTTCTAATAAGCTTTTAACATGTTACACTATTAACAAAAAGAACATAAAAAATAACAATATATCTGTTCTGTTTTGCATAAAATTTGTGATTTCAGGAAAAAATATCAAAATACTGTTTTTTTTTATTTATTAAATTTACTTGCAAAAAAAACTTTTGAAGTTAAATTTTGCGCCACCAAATCGTTATAAGCGTTTTATCGTAATAGTCGATCTATCACCATAGCTGATGTCGTTATAATTGATCGAGATTAACGTACAGTTTTATGAAATTCTGCCGGTCCCAGCAGTATTCATCCCTAAAACCGATATGTCGCTATAAACGATTTTCGCTATATAAGTAATGCTTGGATAAGTAATAAACAAAATAAAAATTGATAAGTCAAATCGAAACTGTTTAGGTCTATTATAGGAAAATATTGAAGGTACTATGCCTTCTCGCCGACCGTTTATGACACTCAGATTCGCTCAAACCGTACCTATTATTTCGTTTAAGCAGAATAAATTAAGCAAAAAGAAATATTTTTACAAATACTGTTCCATAATTTTCAAAATGAATTAAAATTTCTAAACAACATTACCAAGTATAATACAAAAATTTAAAAGAGTAAGAAAACTTTAAAATTAATCAGAACAAGATTATTTATAACTTTTACTAATCTTTAATCTTAAATAGTCATATTTTATTATTATTGATCTCGATAAAGGTGTTTTAGGGAAAACTGCAAAATAATGTTCGGGTGAAGAAGGTGGTATGAAGAAGGACAAATTTATGTAAATCACAAACGTTTTTAAAACTACATTAGTTTGCACTGACAATGACTGTAAAACTTTTTGTATTAAATAATAAATGTAGTTAACAACAATGTATGTAATATAACATAAACCTAACTTACCGATATTTTTCATTATTAAAATTATTTCCTGCGGCACACAATCAATAACATACGTAAAAATTATTACTACTTTACTTTGAAAGACGGACCGTGAAATAGGAAGTACACTACAACAACTCTAAATGAACTTACTTTTTTCCTGCATTAGCATCGGCATTAAATATACATAAATCGATGTGTCATACAAGCACGTATAATACACAACACGATAGTTCTGATTTGTGTGTAATTATGCAGCATACATTTAAGAAATATACAAGTATAAAGCGTTTATTGATGTTTTTGGTTCTAAACTGCGCGATAAATGTGTTTAAATATAAATATATATATATATATATATATATATATATATATATGTGTGCGTGTACGTGTATGTACAGACGAAGGAGGTGGGTATAGGTTGTTGTGAATTTCCCGTTAAAAACATGGAACAATGCAAAGATTAATGATTCGTCTCCTTGCAAGGGTGTGTAAGCGTTTTTTTTTTTTTTTTGCTTCTAGCTAATGCTTTGATATTTCGTATCTAGGTGTTTCAAGGGTTGTAGATTCGAAAAACACTAATTTAATTGTACATATAAATGTATATTTTGGACGTTTCGTGCATATTTCGCATGTTTTATAAATTTTTACATATTTTTCATAATTACATATAAAGAAAATACACATATAACCCACATATACACATACAATTATGTATTCAAAACGATAAAAAGGTCGAAGCAAATGTATGAAATTTTTCAACTTTACTAAAAAAACAAGGTGTTATCACTTTTTTTATTTTTTGTCAAGTTCGTTGTTCGATAATAGCCTGTTGACGATTATTTATGGAACTAAAAAAAAATAGAAAATAAAAAACTTATTTCTCTTTGTTGGCCGTGAAACTACCATGTTGTATCTCTTTACAAACAAAAGATCTTTTAGCAAATAAAAGTTTTTTTGTCTCCTTTATAAATGAAATGAATTTGAACAGAGTATTTAGGTTCCGACCTTTTAGCATATTATATTTATATTGTCAATTACCTGTGCTGAACAATAATGCCGACAAACAAAAACAAATATTCTTGACCGACCTTTAACGCTTTTCACGCTAATATATAATTGACCACTAGTTAACAGTGCTACATTACCTGCGACCTTATGATAGGTAACTGTCCTTTGAACCACGTATCTGATGAGTACATATATATGCACATGTATATATATATATATATAAACTCGGCCATTTTGGTCTCGCTTGCTTTCATTTCTGTCTTTTTCTCTTCTATACTTTGTATAAAATTATCAAAATTTGCAACGTAATTCTTACAAGCATCAACACAAAAAAAATAATATAATCACAAAAATCCTATCCTAACATTTAACTTTCATTATATAAAATTAGGACATTTTTTCGTTACATTTTTCGTTACATATTGCGTTGCATTAAATTGGGACATTTTTTCTAATGGGGGGTAGCCTAAGAATTACGTTGTAATTAATACATATATATTAATTATAACGTAATTCTTAGGCTACACCCATTAGAAAAAATGTCCCAATTTTATGTAACGCAAAATGTCCCAATTTTATGTAACGTTTGTTATATTTTTGTTATTGTTATTTAAAGAATGTCAAAATTTTATGCAATGAAATATGTAACGAAAAAATGTCTTAATTTTATATGATAAAAGTTAAATGTTAAGATGAGATTTTTGTGGTTATGTTATTTTTTTTGTGTTGATGCCAGTAAGAATTACGTTTTAAATTTTGATCATTTTATACAAAGTATAGAAGAGAAAGAGACAGAAATGAAGACAAAAGGAATCAAGGGGTACAGCCCCTTGCGAGACCAAAATGGCCGAGTTTATATATATATATATATATATATATATATATATGTGTGTGTGTGTGTGTGTGTGTGTGTGTGTGTATGTGTGTGTGTGTGTGTGTGTGTGTGTGTGTATGTACTCTTAGCAAAAAAAGAAGTAGGTTTATTTTGCGAGGCCAAAATGACCGAGTTATATATATATATATATATATATATATATATACACTAGGGGATTGGTCACCATGGCCGCTTCGCGGTTCGTTCTTTCGGACTTTAAACTGTATTACTTTGTAAATTTTCGAAAAGTCTAAAGAAGTACACCAATATGTAAATTAAAAAAGTGGGATTTAAATTAAAATATCAAAAAACCTGAAACCGCTAGCAGTGTAATATATGTGAAGGGAATATATTACATTTAATTCTTTTTGGAGACTTTCTTATGTAGGTTAAAAAGAAAATCAATACGGTAAGCGAAAATTAAAATATATCGATAGGTTATCTGAAATCTGATATTCTAATTACAATTTAAAGTACTTTCTTTGTCAGTCGACCGCTAAAGAACAACATAATAATAATAATAATATACAAAGTTTTGCGGATAGTATAAAGGAAATATTTGAAACAATACGTATCACTGTTATCGGCTGGAGTGCGATGATGGTTGACTTTAGGTATCAGTTCACTATGTTTCTGATTCTCGAGATCAATAATCACTCGACTAAATAATTAATGCAGCCTACTTATGTATAATTTCGGTGAAATATAACGACGAAATTAGCCATGCAGTATTAAGAAGAAAGACACCGATGTCTAATTAATAAATAAGAATTTATTCGCAATAGCCAGATATTTTTTCATAAATTTATAATGTTCATAGATTTCAATAATGATTTTTTTATATTTAGCACGTTGATTCAGTATCCATAAATAAATAAATGTTGTCTGAAATAATATATTATTATATTAACTCTGTTCACGCAGAAACGTCTAGGACACAATGTTCTATAATCATAGTTTTAATATTTAAATTTCAGGAACTGCTACGTTTCCATTGTAACTAACATTGATAATTTTTGTTACATTTTTTTAAACTTTTGGATTCCTAAATTTTTAAATTTTGGATATTTCATGTTTTTCTTATGTTTTAATGAAACGACGTTGATTAAAAAAAAAAAAGCTGTAGCTGTTATGAGGGCTGTTGACTTTTTTCTTATTTTTCTCCCACGATTGTAATACTTCGGGTACATTTGATATAAAGCAAAAAATAGAGAAAATGCCCTTAGTTCCATTCTGTAGCAGCTGAAGATATTTTTTTTTTTTGAATTGACGTCTTTTCGCCTTTATGATGTAGAAATAAATAAATAGGCAAAAATTGTAAAACTTAAAGCATCAAATTTTAAAAATTCGAATTGTGGCTTGAACAAAATTATTAATCTTTTCATTAGTTACGGACGAATTTTCTATTCTTAAAGCAATATGAACATGAGGAGGACGTCTTTTTTAGAATTCCATTACGTATAAAATATAAACCATTTCTCCGAAAATTTCACCTGACTTTCAAACTTTTAATAAATCATTTAATTTTAATTGGAATATCCTACAATATAAATCTGGACAATCGATACGATATTGCTTTTCATTTAAATTTTATTTTTTTTCTATCCAATTAGGATTACACGTCATCGTAATAAAAAATATTGGTTTACCTAATCTGGCAGCAACTGCCGTACCATCCTGATATGTTAATTGCATATAACGCGGGCCATATGTACATGAGTTTAGAGGTAAATTTTTCCTGGTTTTGGACCTCCTTCAGTTGCGATACATTCGTTTATTTCATTGCGAGTAGCCATTCTTAGGATTTCTATTTGATTAAATCTAGTAAACCGTCATTTTTCTTCTTTCACCTTACACCACATATCAACAAGGTATTCTTGCTCTAATCTATCTAAACGCATAAATCGTTATTCTGATAATAACAAATATCTATAATATTTTGTCTAACAAGGAGAGATCACGATCTGCGGGTCACCGATTTTGATGAAACTTTGCAGATCGATAGAAGACCATGAGTATATAAACTTTGTAAAATATTAGAGTGCAACGTTTTGATTTACGCGAGAAATTTAAATTTTTAGAAGCCGAATTTAACGGATGATATATATAGCCGTTTAGACAAAAATATGCAATAAATTCCAGATTATGTTTATTTACCTTGTGCAAATAATTCAGAAGACTGATTATTAAAAAATGAAGTATATTAAACAAAAAAATTATTAAAAAACAATAAAATAATTTAAAAAATTCAATTTTTAATTTCATAAAAATTTAAACATGTCATTTATTACATTTATATACTATAAAAACACAAATTACATTGTATATGTTTTTGTGGTGTAGTGGTAAAAGTGACGTCTGCTTATACATACTTGAAAGTAAGGTGTCCAGATTCGAACCCCTCGTGGTGTTCCATAAAATTTTTGATTCTTATATTTTAAATTATTAATTGTTATTATCTAATTAGTTCAATTCTTTATACTGTCATGAGCCTACAGTGAGTAACGTAAATAAAATATTGATTTTGTGTTTGGAATTCTGGCTTTACTATGCTGTGGGAAATGAAAAACATAGATTAAATTTTATATTCCTTATTTTATTTATTATCGATCAACACAGCATAGTATTTCGTATATAATTCTCTCGTAATGTTCGAACCGAGTAAAGTAAAGTAGCTGATTAAATGGTTCGAACGGTTGGGAAGTTGGAATATAATTCCGATGCCGTACCAACACAATTATAATAACGTAGAATTAACTAAGGCTAGACGCGGATACACTGCCCGACTAAAGCGACGTAATTTTGCCAAAAATTACGCGTTTGATAAGCATGATGTGTCGTTGCGAGTGGTCGGGCAGTACCGACAGCTGATCGACTACCTGGGTTTTCGCGAGTCTTGCGCTCGTTCGTCAAGAGAGAGTATTCGTTTTGGCTCTAAAAAGAGTTCTCGTAATTTGAAGCGTTGCGTGGTCAGCGGACCCGCATCAATTTATAAATTAAATTATTTGTCCGTCGACATAATAATTAATTAATACGTGTGAAGAATTTTTAATATTTTCATATTCGCGTTGTTTATCTGTTAAATGTGTCGATCACCTGCTTTGTTTCAAAATACTCTAGTCACCGACGCGTGGTCTAATTGTGTGAATATATCTTTTTATCAATAAATTGAATTTATTCGCGTCTATTACGTGACATCAGAATTGAGCACACGACAAATTGGCTCCAGCGAGCAGGGACGCGATTGGTCCAGAAAGGACCCCTGGCAAAGAAAAGGATTACGAAAGAAAATTTTGGTCTCCGATGAAACGGAGTGGCGCCCGATAAAACCAGTTCGTCTCATAGTTAGTCACAAAACATCGTATTAAATTTGTCACTGGGCCACTGGGAGAAGACGCGGTGCAGTAAGTCTATAAAAAAAAAAATATAATAATAAAAAAAAATAATAGTTATTCGTTGTTTTGTGTGTCGATGTATTATAATTATTAATCGTTGTTTTGTCGTATTTGTAAGCACTCGCAATACTAGTCAACATCAATTTTGATATTTTTTTTTACTAGTCAAAAAAAAAAAAAAGTATTAGCGTATATTTGTAGAAATTATTAAAAGTAGCGGAATAATCATATTACTAGAAAAAATAAAAAATAAAATAATAATATTAATAACAAATAAATAAAATTAATAATGAGCTATAACAACATAAATATACAAAGAGGTACCGAGTTTCCGGAAATGTCGGATATCGAATTAGATGTTCCGACAACTCCCTCGCCGGAACCCAATCGCGAGACTCCTACAAGAAGGCAGTCTATAAAAAAAGAATTAGAGGAGTCTCGCATGGAATGTATGATTAGGTTACTACTGGATCTGAAGGACTCAAGTGAAAAAAACTTGAGATCGAGTGAGCAAAATTTGAAATCAAGTGAAAAAAAATTAACGGATATTAGAGATTCGATTGATGGAATAAGACTGTCGAATGAGAACACTTGGAAAGAAATAAATGAGTTGAAAGAGGATATTAGAGAAACCTGCAGTACTTTAAAGCTCAGAGTTGAGGCGGAGCTGGACATGGAAATAGTGTTTAGTGCGAAGAGAATAGAAGCGGATATCTCGATCTTAAATTCGGAGGTTGAGAACAAATTAGAGAAAGAGGAAGATGAGAAAGATGAGAATAAAAGTCGAATCAACATCAATGTAAAAAATAATAATAATAATAACAGCAACACGCATAGTAATAATTACAGTAAAAGTACTATTAAGAAAAATAATAATAATAACAGCTATAGTAGTATAAATAATAGAAGAAGGTTTAGATCAGTTAGCACTTATACAAATATTAATAATAAGAAAGCGAAAAATTATGATTATCGGAGGACTAAAAATAATTATAAAAATAATAAGAAAAAGAATAATAAAGGAAATATTAAGAATAATAATCAGAATAACGAAAAACAGAATATGAGTCGTAAAAATGAGCTGAAAATTGTTAAAAATAAAAATAAAAACAAAAATAGACATAAAGGTAAAATGAATAATAATAAGTTGTATCATAAATATTTAAATAGCAGCTATATAAAAAACGCAATTAAATCGGTACATCGATCATATATGATTTTTCGATCGTGTCGATCTTGTACGGTTTTCCGGTCGTGGAAGTACCGGAGGAAGAGATCTACTGGCTTGCTTAATACCGATTATTTAAACGCGGTGTTTAGTTTTATTTTAAGTGTTTACATTACGTTATTATTGCGTTATTTTTGTAAAAAAAAAAAAAAAAAAAAGATAAATAAATAAATAAATAAATAAAATAAAATAAGATGAAAAAAATAAAAAATAATAAAAATAAATGTATACATTTTTGTTTGAAATTTTCACGTGCTCGTGACTGTTTTCATCGTATCTTGTAGTCAGTAAATGTGATATATTGGTAGTGAAGATGTTTCTGTAATTACTTTATACCTCTCAATTGTGTGCTGATAACGTTTATCAATCAATTAAGTAGCGCTATCTATGGTTTATTATTATTATTACAGTGTCTTATATAGATATGTTTGATGGCGTTCTTGTCAATTAGGTAGATTCATAGGTATGTGAATAGCGATGTGCGTGTACGAATGTTTTTATTATATACTTGGAAAGCTGCATTTATAAATAAAAAAAAAAAAATAAATAATAATAATAATAATAAAATAAAAAATACGTATATATATATAAAAAAAAAAAAAAAAAAAACATATATATTTTGCGAAATTGGAGAAAAAAGAGTTCAGTGAGAACTGAGGTAGAGATCGGATCCTATTAGCGGCGAATAGGTCTGACTTAATATGATTCAAGATCTTACGAGTCCTGAATCATATTAAGGGGGGGCAGCTGTCATGAGCCTACAGTGAGTAACGTAAATAAAATATTGATTTTGTGTTTGGAATTCTGGCTTTACTATGCTGTGGGAAATGAAAAACATAGATTAAATTTTATATTCCTTATTTTATTTATTATCGATCAACACAGCATAGTATTTCGTATATAATTCTCTCGTAATGTTCGAACCGAGTAAAGTAAAGTAGCTGATTAAATGGTTCGAACGGTTGGGAAGTTGGAATATAATTCCGATGCCGTACCAACACAATTATAATAACGTAGAATTAACTAAGGCTAGACGCGGATACACTGCCCGACTAAAGCGACGTAATTTTGCCAAAAATTACGCGTTTGATAAGCATGATGTGTCGTTGCGAGTGGTCGGGCAGTACCGACAGCTGATCGACTACCTGGGTTTTCGCGAGTCTTGCGCTCGTTCGTCAAGAGAGAGTATTCGTTTTGGCTCTAAAAAGAGTTCTCGTAATTTGAAGCGTTGCGTGGTCAGCGGACCCGCATCAATTTATAAATTAAATTATTTGTCCGTTGACATAATAATTAATTAATACGTGTGAAGAATTTTTAATATTTTCATATTCGCGTTGTTTATCTGTTAAATGTGTCGATCACCTGCTTTGTTTCAAAATACTCTAGTCACCGACGCGTGGTCTAATTGTGTGAATATATCTTTTTATCAATAAATTGAATTTATTCGCGTCTATTACGTGACATCAGAATTGAGCACACGACAATACATAACTATATAAATATAATAATAATTTTTAAACATTTAAATTATTTAACGACTGCTTTTGTGCATGGCTTCCCTCTAAACATTCAGATAAACGTGAAATATTTTTAAATGTAAATGAAATTTGTTTTTCAAATGAAAAATTAAAAGAACTTTGCACTTTTGTTTTTATGATCTATGTCACCCCAAATTATGTAAATAAAAATTAAGTTTGTAGCATTTTAATTATAACTGACATTCATCAACTCTCTTATTTTATATGTAGATAAGTATATTTTTTTATTTATATTTATATACATATGTATATAATGAATTCGTTGTGTATAAAACATATTTATCTTACACTTTATTATATTTATGTAGTTATTTATTAAGTTCTCTCTTTAATGGTTACAATTTTTAATTCCGACTGACGTTGTGTGATATTGTTCGTGCGTATTACGTATTTCATTAAAACCAAAATGAAATTAAACGAGGACACCACCAATTGAAATAATTAGGTAATAACAATTAATAATTTAAAATATAAGAATCAAAAATTTTATGGTACACCACGAGGGGATTCAAACCCGGACACCTTACTTCCAAGTATGTATAAGCAGACGTCACTTTTACCACTACACCACAAAACATATACAATGTAATTTGTGTTTTTATAGTATATAAATGTAATAAATGACATGTTTAAATTTTTATGAAATTAAAACTTGAATTTTTTAAATTATTTTATTGTTTTTTAATAATTTTTTTGTTTAATATACTTCATTTTTTAATAATCAGTCTTCTGAATTATTTGCACAAGGTAAATAAACATAATCTGGAATTTATTGCATATTTTTGTCTAAACGGCTTTATATATCATCCGTTAAATTTGGCTTCTAAAAATTTAAATTTCTCGCGTAAATCAAAACGTTGCACTCTAATATTTTACAAAGTTTATATACTCATGGTCTTCTATCAATCTGCAAAGTTTCATCAAAATCGGTGACCCGCAGATCGTGACCTCTCCTTGTAAGATACTTTTTTATTTTTATTATCTACCATATCTATTGACCAACCAGCTGAACCTTGTATTAAATAATGGATATTGCAAACTTTCGTAAGCAGAATCTAATTCATTTTCTTTCCATATAATAACTTTTCTCGGATCGACATTTGGAGAAGTATAGAGCACTCCCGAAATTTCAGCACAAGTTGGTGTCGATCACCAAGTACATGACGATCAGTTTTTCGAATAGTTTTTTCAAATACCAAATGTGATCGATTTCCCTTTCCTACTCATTAATTCTATTCTCTTCGTCAAATTTTCCCTCTAAATTTACAATGTTTTCCTCTGCTAGTCCCTTAACCTTTTCTGCCAAGTCGGCTACCTTATTTTGGACCGTTTTGTGGAGCATGGTTTTAAAATTATCGATGTTTATATTTATATTAGTATTTATTTTTTCTTCCTTTGGTTCTCCGAATTTTTTATTTAGAAATTTCCATCAAACTGTTCATTTCCATTTAACTTTTAAATTTTACGGCTCCCGTATTTTTCATATATTTTAGCGATTCTATTACATTATTTAAAAAAGGGAATAACCCTCCGGTTACCATGGAAAGGGCTGTGGACTTTTTTTTAGTTTCCAATCTTACCCTTTCAGCGTGTATCTTCCCAAATTTTGGTCCCTAAATATCAAAATATTTCGAATTTCTAAATTTTTCCTGTATTTTGGAGACCTTAGTGTGCAGGTTAAAAAGAAAATCAATACCGTAACAAATATGAATCCGGTTGAGGAATTTTTAAAAAAAATTTTTCTTGAAACTTGATTTTCAAATTTTTCAAAATTTGGGTAAATTAATTTTTGAAATTTTGGGGGCCTCGTATTTTTCCTATATTTTAGCGACTGAAATACATCATTTAAAAAAAAAGACGAGTTCCCAAATACCATGAAAGGCCTATGGATTTTTTTTTAGTTTCGGGGTTACCGCTTTAAGCGTGTATTTTCAAAAATTACGGTTCCTTAATATCAAAATTTTTCGAATTTTATATTTTCTCTCTATTCTGGGGACTTTAGTGTGCAGCTTAAGAAGAAAATCAATACCCCAACTCATGTAGATCTGGTGGAGGAATTTTTTAAAAATTCTTTTCTTGAAACTTGATTTTTACATTTTTCAAAATTTTGGTCCTTTGATTTAAAAATTTTTGGGATCTCGAATTTTTCCTATATTTTAGAGATTGAAATACATCATTTAAAAAAAAAAATGACCCTCCGGCTACCACGGTAAGAGCTGTGAACTTTTTTTTAACGCTTTAAGCGTGTATTTTCAAAAATTACGGTTCCTTAATATAAACATTTTTCGAATTTTATATTTTCCCTCTATTCTAGAAACCTTAGTGTGCAAATTAAAAAGAAAATCAATACTGGAACTTCTATAGAACTGGCTGTAGAATATTTTTTTTTAATTTTTCTTAAAATTTGATTTCCACACTTTTCAAAATTCGGGTCCTTTGATTTAAAAATTTTTGGGGTCTCGTATTTTTCCTATATTCTAGGTATTGAAATACATCATTTAAAACAAAAAAATGATCCTCCAGCTACCATGGAAGAGCTGTGGACTTTTTTTTAGTTTCCAGTCTTACCACTTTAAGTGTGTATTTTCACAACTTTTGTTTCCTAAATATCAAAATTTTTCGAATTTTATTATTTTCTTGTATTTTAGAGAGCCTTGTATGCAGGTTAAAAAGAAAAGCAATAGCGCAACTTATACAGAACCGGCTGCGGAATTTTTTAAAAAGTTTTTATTTAAAACTTAATTTTCACATTTTTCAAAATTTGGGGCCTTTAATTCTAAAATTTTGGGGACCTCGTATTTTTCCTATGTTGAGTGATTGATACACATCATTTTTTAAAAAGATTTAACCTCCTAGCTACTATGTAAAAGCCTATGGACTTTTTTTTACCGCTTTATGCATGTATTTTTCCAAATTTCATATTTTTCCTGTATTCTCAAAACCTTGGTATGCACGTAAAAAGAAAAACAAAACTATAACTCACATGGAACCAGCTGTGTAATTTTTTGAAAATTTTTATCTTAAAACTTGATTTTCACATTTTTCAAAGTTTGAGCCCTTTAATTTAAACATTTTTGAGGTTTCGTATTTTTCCTATATTGTAGCGGTTGAAATATATCTTTTAAAAAAAAAAAGTGACCCTCCAGCTATCATGGAAAGAGCTGTGGACTTTTTTTTAGTTTCCAGTCTTTCCGCTTTAAGCGTGTATTTTTTCAAATTTTGATCCCTAAATATCAAAATTTTTCAAATTTTACATTTTCCCTGTATTCTGGAAACCTTAGTGTGCAGGTCAAACAGAAAATCAATATCATAACTCATATAGAACCGACTGTAGAATTTTTTAAAATTTTTTTGCTTAAAATTTGATTTTCACATTTTTCAAAATTTGGGTCGTTTGATTTAAAAATTTTTGGGGTTTCATATTTTTCCTATATTCTAACGATTGAAATACATCATTTAAAAAAAATAGTGACCTTCCAGCTACTATAGAAAAGGCTGTGGACTTTTTTTTAGTTTCCGGGGTTACCGCTTTAAGCGTGCATTTTCACAAATTTTTGGTCCCTGAATATCAAAATTTTTCGAATTTTTTATTTTTCCTGTTTTCTAGAGACCTTAGTGTGCAGCTTAAAAAGAAAATTAAAACCATAACCCATATAGAACCGGTCGTTTAATTTTTTAAAAATTTTTTTCTTAAAACTTGATTTTTACTTTTTTGAAATTTGGGGCCTTTAATTTTAAAATTTTGAGGGTCTTATAATTTTCATATGATGTGACGAAGACAATACGTTAATGGGAAAAAAATGAACTCTCTAGCTGCTATGGAACAGTCGGTACGATTTTTTTTCTTGCAGCTTTATATAATAGATATATACATATACACACACAACTTGTGACACAAATTTGAACTAGATATGTTCTCTTTAATATCTGGCACATCATTTGCAGTTTTGATTCAATTAGATGGAGTGTCAGATAAAAATGAAATCTCATACACTCCATCTGAATTGGTCGCATTTAAATATTTACCAACTGTGTCTTGCGGTGTAGGGAGTTCGTTTTTCGTAATGAAAGCTATGTTAACAGACACGAGACATAATTTCCATGTTGAAGATTTAAAAAAAATTCTTTTGGTTAAATGTAACAATTTTTAAATTTGAATTAATAATTTAATGGGGTTTTAATATAAATTAAATGAAAGAAAAATCAGCATGATAATAAACATTTGAAGCGAAAAACGAAAGATTTTATTTTATTTTTTCAATATATTATAAAATTTTTAGTGCATATTTTCATGCATATTTTTAGTGCAATTTAATCCAAACTCTAGCAATAATTAAAAATATGTAAGGAATTAATAAGATAGAACAGGCAAGCAAACACCTTACGATGAAACATAGTCTATGTTATCACCTTCAAATTTAGATTTCTTTAATTTAGCCGTGTCAAAGTCGCCGCATTAGGATAGACGGTCCACAGCACACAATAGTAAAAAAATCACAGTAAGATAAAAATAAAAAAGCCAGCGAATTGTAAAATATTTCTGCTTAGAAGAAAGAAAGGGAAGAATTCAGAAAAAAATAAAAGTTAAATTTTAATATAAAGGAATTTAGTGATAATAAGAATAATTAAAAAGAAGCGTAGAAGACGAATATACAATAAAAAAATGGGAATGACAGAAGTTTTGAGTAGTTTTTTTTTTATTATTATTAACTCAAGCGCGTCTACAGCGGATCTAAACCCAGAAACGATATGATGGAGGAAAACCAATTAGATACGAACTCGATCAGATATTGATATAATAAAAGAACTAAATATGAGAACAAAGGAGATTGACAAGAATGATGAGATATAAAAGGCACAATAAGGGTTGGGGAGCTTAAGTAACTAGTGATCAGAATATAGAGCGACACGTTTATTCAAGAGGGAAGGATAAGCGAAGAAGTTATGGTTAGGACCGCAGACATCTTCGTCGTTACGATGAAGAGGACAATTAGGAAAAAATGCAAAAAGAAAACGAAAACGCGAGGAAGAAAGGAGAGTATAATTAAAACGTAAACGAATAATAGAGATAGTAGCGAAATGACAAAGCGAAGAAAAATCAGAAAACTAAGGCCGAGTAGAAAGATTAGGTTGGATGGATAGGTAAAAGGAAAGTTTGTTGGAAAAGGAAGAGGAATAAATATCTAACCCCTAGTATGAACTTTTTTATAGTGGACGCAAATTAGATGCAGAAATTTTTAAGAAATAAAAACGAAAAAACAGCAATCTACGCCACGGAATCTGCCATTTTATTATCCTCTATCCTCATATGGCTAGGGACCCAGAGAAAATCGATGTGGATAGAATGAAGTTAAAGAAGTGTGTAAATAAGGGAGCGAAAACGACGGATAAAAAAATCGGAGCAGTGAGAGGGGATATGTGATGAAATAGCTTTCATGAAAGAATAAAAAGGAATATTCAAATAGAAGGTGATACACATTATATAAGACAGCAGTGAAAGGCAGTAGAAGATACTAGCCGGAAGCTGGCTAAAAAGAAATATTTAAGCAGGAGGGAAGGAAATAATGAAATGACGAAGATGTTGGAAATCTAGAAACCATGGATGAACCGAGCGATGAGGTTAAATGCGTAAGTGGTAAGGATGAGGATTAATAAAAGAGGAATTAAGAAGTCTAGTTCGCAAATTACTAATTTTCTTGGAGATGTTCGAATAAAAAGGAATAGAGCAACAGAACGTCTTCATACATACAGTAATCGAGTACAAAAGACGGACGGATCTTTCATTGAGCGACTAGAAATCCGTAAAAAATCCACCTGACAAGAACGAGAACGAAATATGACGTAAAATAGGATGAATACTCAGAGGAGAATTAAAAGTTTGTTGGTGAAGAAATATTTTGCGGTCAATAACGTAGAAAGCAAACTATAAGTGACACGTAAAATTTTTGATCACTCTATGCATAGATGAAACCGTTCAAGTCTACACGTTAACAGCGGAAAAAAGTGAAGAAGATTCTCAATAATTTTACAAGGAGTTAGAGAATCTTATTCAAAGCACTAAAAAGAAAGATATTAATATTATCATGGGAGATTTTAACTCTAAAATAGGGAAAGGTCATTTTTGTCAGTGATTACGGAATAGGAAATCAAAACTCTAGAGGAAATCAACCGCCGGAGTTCTGTCAAAAACACGAATTGACTGTTACAAATACGCGGTTTAAACTTCCGCCAAGAAGGCTCTATATTTGAAGATTGCCAAAAGATAAAAATATTTAGGAGCCAAATAGAATATATATTAATAAACCCTCGATTTGGAAACGCTATACCATACCCTCGATAGTGAAAGAAACGATTAATAAAGAAGCCATATGTAAGATCTTACTCCATGAATGAGAGGCATTACTGTCGCTGTACCTTTCTTTGGTGAGAAAAAATAGCCGAAAGGACGCGCGGCTATTACGGCTGGTATAACACGTATTGCGTTCATCGCAAAAGTTTCGAAATGATTTTTGGCTACTAGTAATCCGTTCTGTTTTTCGTGGTCTTCCTACCGATGGTTTAATATGTGGAAAATCAAATTCAACAAATCAAGATCGAGTCACGACCAGTTGCTCTGAACAAAGCTGATAAATCATTCGTTGTGATGAATGACCAAATAATACCAACCTAAACTAAAGTAAAATATTTAGGTTTACATCTGGACCAACGACTCGCACGGAAGGACCACGTCGTCATAAAACGTAAACAACTTGATCTAAAACTTTGAAGCATGAATTGGTTAATATAAGTAAACACTGGTAAGTTATAGCTGCAGAATAAAGTTTTATAAAAATCGTGACTCCTACGTCTCCTCATTCTCTAATCCGAACTCCTTTTTCTTGTCTATTCAACCTTCCCTTCCACGCTTCCCCTGGTTTATTAACTTTCCTTCTATGCGCCGTTCCAATCTCTCTGCGATTTGCCGCTTGCGTTTTGGGCATAGTTTGCTCCCTTCCTCATTGTTCCGTTATTCTCTCGTGCTTTCTCCTTATTGTCCATTGCACCCTCCCAGCAATCAATATATTTGTGATCCCGATCATATAATGTTCAATTGTTCGTCGCTTTCAACTGAACAAGCTTCTTTTTATTCCTTCCAAACCGGTATTCCCGATCCATACTGTGCTTCATTCATTCTTTCCCTTCCTTCTCCTTCGGTTATTCTAGCTCTTGATTCCTTTCTGTCGGTTATCTCTGATCGCGCAAGGATCTGAATCTCTCTTTCCTCTCTGTTCCACTGTTCTTAGGCCAATGTCCATGTTGACGAACCCATTAAAAAAAAAACAAAAAAACAAAAAAAAATCGATATTGAAACCAGTATAGACGTATGGAGCTGCAATGTGAGAGACAACAAGTAATTCGATAGTAGGCAGAGATGAATCTAATGGGGGTTTTGGGAGGGACAATGTTCCCCAGAACTCTAAAATTGCCTCCCTCCCTCCAGAGCTTAATACAAGCTGTTCATGAATGAAGCAATGTAATAGGAAATAAAATTCTTTTTATTCGCTTTGTTTAAAGTTATGTCAAAAGTTGCTGGCAAAACATTTTGAAATGGTTCAATTAGTCGTATATTTTTAAATTTCAAAATTACGAGATTTATTTTTGACGAAAAAATGAAACTTCTTAAAATAAGGATAAGAAAAAATGATTTTTTAAAATTTAACTTTGACGTTTGCTGGTTATTCTATGAAAAAACTGATATGCTTTTATTGCAAATGTGCGAAAGATGTAAAGTCGAGCTGAAAAAATGATTAGCTGCAGTTAGTATTTTTTGGTCGACCCATTTATCATCAATATCAATAAATTATTTAAACACTTCTCTTTTCGGTTTTCATTTACTTTTTTTTTTTTTTTTAAAGCAACATGATATATAGACAACTTTTTTTCTTTTTTTTTTTTGTTATGGCACGGCTTTAGTTAACTATCAAGGCATTTAGCCACCAATCATTTAATATAAAAATACTGCCAACTAATGAAGGATACATAATATTTAATTGGGAAAAAGGTTATAAACAGACAACCATGGTCGTAAATATTCAACTTGTTTAACGAAAGTGTTTATCTCGTGTGCGCTCGCGTTCTCGTTATCGCGTTATCAGCTCGATAATCAGTTGTTTCGGCAGACCGGTGAGATCGTTTCATTTATTATCTCTTCGTTGTCGTATTTCACTATTATTTAGACGCTCTACGAATTCTTAGATTACTGTTATTTATTTCGATTTGTGCAGCGATTTATTTTCCTTTTTTTTTTCTTTTTTTTTTTTTTTTCTAATTTTACGTATATTTTAATTTGATTTGCACGACCGATGAGCTCGTCTAGTGGGGGCCGCCCTGCGGCCTCCTCCAAAGATTCAAAATCCAACAAAGCGAACTTGTCGCTGAATCTAATGGAGGTTGACGCTGTCGGAAAGCCTAAGCCATCCAGCCCTCTTTCGCCAACAACGATTCTACCTAACAAGGATCTGCGGCTTTCGCAACCTGACTTGCCCAACCTCTCTAATACAAATAATAACAGCTGTGCGATTAAAGCAGTCGAAAACTTTAATATCGCTAGTAGTAGTAATAATAACAACAATAATGATAATAATAATAATACCAACAACAATAACAACAATAATAATAATAATGATAATAGTAATAAAAACATCAACAACAACAACATTTTACCCACCAATAATAACAATAATAATAGTAAAGATTTTATTAATGTTTTTCCTTCCGATCATCATGGTCCCTTTAAAGTTTTTGTCGAAAACTCCATCCTAGACGAGAACATTGGGAATTTGCATCCGTTGGCTCTGGCTAGGCTCATCTGTAAAATTTCAACTTCCTTTTCGGTCATCATTCCCCAGGGCAGGGGGCGTATCTCGGTTATGTTTCCCTCTGCTTCTGCGGCGAATGAGTTTCTGAACAATTCTTCATTTTTTCATTCCAACAATATTACCACGTATATCCCCACCAATGCTCTGTTTAGTATGGGCGTTATCTCTGGAATCTTTCCTTCCTTTTCCGAAGACGAAATTAAAGAAGGGCTTGTTTCCTCTATCCCCGTAGTTGCAGTTCGTCGTATCTTTCGCTCTTCTGATGGAAAAAAAATTCCCACCAGGAGTGTCGAACTTAAATTCGCTAAGTCGTTCCTTCCGGAGTTTGAAACGATTTACAAACTCCGTTTTCCCGTTTCCCCCAGTGTCCGTTCTCCCACTCAGTGCCCTAAATGTTTCCTTTTTGGACATATTGCGCGCCATTGTCGTAGCTCTCATCCCGTTTGCTCACACTGTGCTTCCAGACATCCCTCTTCGGAATGTCCCAACCTCCAGGAGCCTCCTATTTGTCGTAACTGCAAAGGTTGCCATAGCTCGTCCGATCGTGTCTGCCCGGAGTGGCTTAGACAGAAGGATATTAAAAGAATCATGGCGTTCGAAAACATATCGTTTCAAGAAGCCGCCAAACATAAATCCTCTAGTGTCGTCTCCCAAGCCTTTTCCTATGCTAATCGTGCCGCAGCCCCTTCTTCCTCTCAAGCCTCTTCTTCTAAAACTAATAAATTGTCTTCTCCCCCTCGTCCTAAATCTCCCACTTTTCATAAATCTCCTAAATCGAAACCGCATTCCAAGCCTCTTCCTCACTTTCCCACCGTCCCCTCCCTCTACACCTTTTCTACATCTGTTGGTTGGGCCTTGAATCGTGAAGATTCCCCTCTTCTGAATTCTTCGCTGCCTTCCAGCAACTTTCTAGCTCCTCGCAGCCTGCTTCCTAATTCCCCCCCTAATTACTCCCCATTTAATATCACTAATCTTTCCGCCGCAATCATGGAACTCCTCGCTTCTCATAACATAGCCGCCTCATCTTCTTTCCTTGACAATCTTTCTTCTTTCTTATCCAATTACGTCCATTCCTCGTAAGGCATATTTTTGCCTTCTCCTTGTCTTTATTTCCCTCCCCCTTTTTCTCCCTGTTAGCCAAGGATAACGCCTTACTTACGCTTCAGGAACACTAGACATGCTTCTGTGCTCGTGTCGTTTAATTTGTTCATATTCAGGTATAATTGTCCCTTTAGGGGGGGAGACCTACAAACTGGTGGTCAACCATGTTCGTGCAGGTACTCCTCTCTGCGCTTTGAATTATACCAAATTGATACGAATAGAAAAGGTCCGGCAAATTGGCCCGCATATTGTGGTGGGCAGGACTTCTTTCGTCTTCAATTTCCTTGTTCTTCCTTTCTCCTCCTCAAGTTGGAAGTGCACCTATGTGCTCGCTTCTTATTTACTAACCTTTCTTTGTTCTTTTATAGCTACTCTCGTCCCTCCTTTCATTTTCTATCCTATTCTAATTTTCTTGTATCCTAGATAGCATGTCGCGTGCTCATACTTTGAATATGCTGCAGTGGAACTGCCGTAGCTTACAAGCTAACAAATTAAGTTTAGAAGGTTTATTAGACCTCTATAATATCCATGTGGCGTTGTTATCCGAAACTTGGCTCAAATCCTCCTCGTCTCTACATTTCAAAGGCTATTCTTTAGTTCGGTCAGATCGTGTGGATGGTTACGGTGGCGTCGCCATTCTCATTAGATACGATCTATCCTACCTATCGCACGATATCCCTTGTCTTCCTCCTCCCTATCCCAATCTTCATAACATGGTTCACATTTCTCTTTTGAATTTTCTTCCGCATCCTTTACATATTGCTTGCGTTTATAACCCTCCTAACTCCAGCCTCTCTAATCTTCCTCTTATCTCATTTCTTTCATCGTTGTCTGGTCCATTCATCATTGGAGGCGACTGGAATGCTCACTCTCCTCTTTGGGGCTGCGCTGGGAATAATCCTAATGGTTCGATTCTTGAAAATATTATCTTGGATCATGATCTTTTTCTACTTAATGATCGGTCTCCTACCCTCTTCAAGCAACCTTCTTCCTCTAGTTCAGTGGATCTCTCCTTTCCCTCCCCCAATCTTGGTCTCTTATGCTCCTGGAGGACTCTCGACGGCACTTTTGGCAGCGATCATGTCCTCATTCTGCTCACTCTTAATAACGTGCTCCCTCCCAAGTCTTTCAAGCCCCTTCAATCTCCCCGTTGGCTTCTTTCTAAAACTGATTGGGCTAAATTTCGTTCCTTGGTGGATTCCTCTCTCCCTTCTTTTTCTGATGTACCTAATCCATTCTTCCGTTACGATTTTTTCACTCAAACGCTAAATTCTGCTCTTTCCGCATCTTCTCCTCCTATTACCAGCACGCGCAGTCGCTCTTCTTCGTATGCCTCCTCACTCTGGTGGAACGAAGAGTGTAAAGCAGCGTTTCAAAAAAGTTCTGCCACCTTTAAAGCCTTCCGCTCTCATTCCTCTATGTCCAACTTCCTAGCCCACAAAGAAGCTAACGCAAAAGCTCGTTTTATCCTGAAGTCTGCCAAAAAGAATTCTTGGAAGTCTTTCTGTTCCTCCTTCTCCAGAGATACGCCCTTCTCCCAGATCTGGAAAATGGCTAAGGCGTTTATATCACACTTTTCTGACCGCCCTCGCCACTCCCACCCTTCCAAATCCCAGCTGGAGTCCTTCTTGGATTCTATTGCTCCCGCCTATGTCCCTTCTTTTGAAGAAACTGTTCTTCCTTCTCTTCCTGTAGATTCTGAGCCTCACTTCCTGTCTTCTCCTTTCCGTTACGAGGAGCTTGCATCCATTCTTAATAAATCCACCTTGTCTGCTCCTGGCCGGGACGGTTTTTCGTTCCTTATTCTTAAAAATCTCTCTCCTGCTGCGCTGCTTTTCCTTCTCCATATATTTAATTATTTTCTCCTTTCTGGCTCTACTCCAAAATCCTGGAACGACTTTATTGTCGTTCCTATTCCTAAAAGAAATCATTTTGTACCAGGAATATTTAAAATGATCTTCATATCTTGGTGAAGACAATTGGTTGTGAACCAGTGATTGAAGTTTTATTATATTATTTTTAATATGTAAATTTAAATCATAATTCATTAAAATTACGTCATCAGAAAATTTTCGAACATAACTTTTCCAAATTCGGAATCCAAAAACATCAAGTAGTTGAATTTTTCCCGTCGATCCAGTAGAAATTTTCTCCAACTTAACAATTTTATTGTCTGACATTGTTTTTTCTACAACTTTTTGACAATGACCACTCCAAGAGTCAAGTAATGGTAAGGAGGTATGACCTACATTTGGTAAAAATACTTTCTCCAACCAAATTTTAAAGTGATCTGCAAAGAAAAAATGTACTCTTTAACTAATGTAATTCGCAGAATAATATGAAAATTCTTGTAAAGTTACTTACTAGATGTCTGTGTTAGGGGTAGTTTACCACTTTAGGGGTGAAATTAATGAAAATACCGAAATAGGTCAACTTCATTTTATCATTTTATTAGTTGAACATTTTTTTTTAGGTTTTTTACTGTTTTTTATCTTCAAAACAATAAATTAAATATGGGGTTTCAACCCCTATAAAATAGGGGTGCATCAATTATTGTTCAAATCATCATGAATTATTTGCTTTTCAGAAAGGAGTAATCTCAATTTTGTTTTACCAAAAAATATTAAGTATTAGTCGAGATATTTAGAAAAAACGATTTTTTTGGCAAACTTTGGGGGTAGTTTTCACCCTCTTAATATGTTTTTTAGCAGATATAAAAAAATACGGGTCTTTTATTTTTTTTGTGTTCTACAAGATATATCAATTTCATTAAAATCGGTGAGATTGGGTTGGGGTACTGTTAGGGGTGGTTTACCCCTTTAGGGGTGAAATTAACGAAAATGCCGAAACAGGTCAACTTCAGTTTTTCATTTTATTAATTAAAAAATTATTTTTAGATTTTGTACTATTTTTTATCGCCGAAATAATGAATTAAATATGGGTTTTCAACCCCTATAAAATAGGGTATGCATTCCTTATTGTTCAAATCATCATGAATTACTTGCTTTTCCGAAAGGAGTAATCTCCATTTTGTTTTACCAAAAAATATTAAGTATTAATCGAGATATTTAGAAAAAACGATTTTTTTGGCAAACTTTGGGGGTAGTTTTCACCCCCTTAATATGTTTATTAGCAGATATAAAAAAACACGGGTCTTTTATTTTTTTGTGTTCTACAACATATATCAATTTCATCAAAATCGGTGAGTTCGGGTTCGAGTGCTTTCCTTGTGAGTCCTACACTTTTTAATATCTACTCTTTTGATATCGCTTCTCTTCCTATTTATTCTTCCTCCCTCCTCTTCGCTGACGACATTTTGGTCTATTCCACCTGTGACAATCTGTCCGTCGCTATTGATGAGTTGAATAATTCCCTGTCTATTCTTAATAATTCCCTTTCTCGTCTTCACCTCTCTCTTTCTCCTACTAAGTCGTCTTGTATCATTTTTTCTCTCCGACCCTTTAACCGAGCTCTAACTCGCATCACTGTATCTGGTATTCCTATCCCTGTTGTCAATTCCATATGCTCCCTTGGCCTTTTTTTAAATAGCCGCCTCACATTCCATGAGCGCATTAATTTTCTCTTTAAATCCTGTCTTAAAAGACTTAATCTCCTTAAATCTCTCTCTCCCCTCAGATGGGGAGGCGATCCGTTTATCCTTCTAATTCTTTTCAAAGCCATCATCCGGTCCAAGCTCGACTATTGTTCCTTTATCTACGGTAATCCCTCCAAGTCTCTCCTCACTAAACTTGACGCGATCCAGAATTCTTGCCTCCGTTTGTGCATTGGAGCCTTGAAATCCTCCCCCATTCCCGCAGTTCTATCAGAGTCGGTTGCCCAACCACTGTTTATTCGCCGTTCTCAGCTTGGGTATCGCTTCTTAATTAAATGGCTTCCCATCTCCTCGTCCAAACTTATTTCCTCCTATCTATATATCAAAAACTGCTGGCGTTTTTCTCCTCATAAAATCCCAATCCTGTCGCTCATTGCTACCTGTCTTTCTAATTTTTCTCCTGTTGTCCTTTCCTACAACACTCTCCCGTACTTCTTTCATGACTTCAATAGCCTATGGCAGCCTATCAAATTTTCCTCTCTCCCACTTCGAGCCAATTCCTCCTCTCACGGTGCAGTCAACAATGAATTTCTTCATTTGTTGAATTCCTCTTTTCCTGCTTATGTATTGATCTTTACTGATGGTTCCAAGAGCGAGGACAGCGTGGGTGGTGCGTTTACTGCTCCGTCGCTTCGACATTCTGAGTCCTTCCGGCTCCCTTCCTTCTGCTCTATTTTTTCTGCCGAGTCGATTGCCATCCTTCAGGCTATCTCTTATATTTCCTCTTTAAGCGATCTTTCCCAATTCCTCATTATTTCGGACTCTAAGGGCGTCCTTCAAGCCATATCCTCTCCTCCTTCACATTCCTCTGATAATATTATTCTCTCAATTCGTTCCCTTACCTCCACTTTGCAGTCATCCCGTTCTATTCTCATTGATTTTTTGTGGGTCCCCAGTCATTCCGGAATTGATGGCAACGATGCAGCCGATTCTTTGGCTCGTTCTGCTGGTCGCCTTGATTCATTCCTCAACCATTTCCCTTCTTCAGATATCCTTTCCTTATCCACCTCCAATCACGCCAGACTTTGGCAGGATATTTATCCCTCTCTATTTTCTAATCGTCATTCTCATTACCGTTTCATTCAGCCAATTCCTCGTTCCCTGTCTTAGTTCCATTCTATTCCTCTCAGTCGTCGCTCTTCTATTGTCTCCCTAATTCGTCTCCGGATCAATCATTCTCTCCTCTCTTCCTCTCGCTTTCGATTTGCTCTATCGCCTTCTCCTCATTGTTCTCTCCACGATTGTGATCCTCCTCGTACATGTGATGCTAATCACATTTTCTTTGAGTGTCCTGCTCTTCGTAACGAACGCTACCTTTTATACAGTCAGCTCCTGTCATTAGGTCTCCCTACTCCCTATAACTCTTCCTTTATCCTCTCCTTTCCTTCATCTTCTGTGGTGTCCGCACTGCTGTCCTTTGTTGCGTCCATTTCGGACCGCATAGTTATTTAGTTTATTAGCTTAGTTTTCTTGTTATTGGGTTAATGCCGCTGGCGCGCCCAAAAAAAATAAATAAATAAATAAATAAATAAATATTCAACATTACCCACAGAGGCTGAATAAAATCTTTAGGAAAGGGAAATTGGTCAGACTGAGTCAAAGATACATTACCTGAACTTGCCTAACCAGAAAATTAATAAAATAGGAATTACACTCATCATACACAATAATTGTAACAAACAATCATGGCCACAAATGCTTCAGCATAGTCCACGATGTCTGCACAAAATCATAACAAAGGAAAAACTGTCCAGGTCGAGTTCGAGAAGCGTTGGGTTTCCCGAACATGACAGAGGATCAAGAATTAGGATAATGGATCGCGTATCATCAAGAGTTGCATAGAATAATTAAATAATAAAATAAATAAGCATATGCTGTTAAATTTGGATGTCGTTTAATAAAATAAATTTAAACAAAATATACAGGACCTGGTTGTTCTGGCACAGAAGATTATAAATAGTATACGGAGGAAAGAACCAAGGAGACATTAATTGTTCACAAAACGATCTACGGTAATGCTCATATTTATTACAATTAAACAGCAAATGATTAATGCCCTCCAAGAAGTTTGATGCGTGATGATCACTGCATAATACACCGTCACCTTGGTCAGAAAAATTCAGAACTATCCGCGAACGACACATACGAAGTCGGAAAATAGTAACCACATATTTACGAATCAGTCGATCGGGGATAGATTCCGGAATGGAATAATACCAAGGGCTAGAGGAGAGCTCTGACTGAACCATGTGGTAGTATTTGCCTTGGTTCTGACTATTAATAAACTCAATCAATTTTGCCCTATTATCAACTTTAACCTTAGAATAAAAGTCTGATGAAGGAATAAACGGTGATAACTCACTCTCAAAAGCAGCAACCTTCGCTGCAGCATCGACAGCCTCATTCATTCCAACACCACAATGACCAGACACCCAACAGAAATTTACTTGTACACCCTTGATGAGTAGATTTGCACATTTATATCTGTTTTCGTAAATGAAAGGATGACATTTATAATTAAAGTCACTGTTACCCAACGTCTTAAGTGAACTTAAAACTGTCGGTACATACTAAATACTTTTGGCCTGTAATACATGTGTTGAGTATAGTTCCTAATGCTTTATCGATAGCCAGCAGCTCGGCCGTGAAAACCGATGACATAGGCATAAGCCTAAATTTATTTAATAAACACCCAACAAATAATAATGCAGCACCAACTGGTCCGTTGTACACCTGAGCTTTAGAACCATCTGTAAATATCTGAATAAAGTCACTTACTGTCTAGATACTAAATTGTCAAACCATGCATTCATTAAACCCGGAGAAAACTGTGTATCTCTCAGTTGTTTGAAAAGAGAATCATCAATGTACAATTTAAAATAATTAATTTCATAGGGTAAATTGAAATAACAAGCCGGAACTATTGGAATAAGTGCTGGGCTATATCTGTAATATAAGGATAATCGCTTAGCCAGGACAGGCAGTTTAGAAAGTCAGTCTAGAGTCTAAGTAAAGTCCTAAATATTTAACGTATGATTTTAGAGGAATATGTTCATTTCCTATTTGAATACATGAAACCGGGGAGGTAAAAGGCCTAGTAGAATAAATGGAAGAAGTTGATTTAGTGACCTCAATGTCAAGTCCAATGTTAGAAAGAGTTTCGGTGTAAATAGAAATCGCATTCTGATTCTCACAAAGTTAAATTCTTGTTTTTATTATAAACTACCAGATCATCCGCATACGATAAAATGCATGAATTATCAGGAGTTGTTAAATTAAAAAGAGGAATAATATACACATTAAATAGCAAAGGACTTAAAACAGAACCTTGTGCTAAGTCTTTATATGCAATTCTCATCGTAGCCAAATTAGAAATCGGGTCTATAAAGTTTAAAACTCTTTTTGTAAATAAATTACATATAAATTCGCTTAGCAGTGCTGGAACACCTATCTTAATTAACTGATCTAACAAAAGCGGCAATCGGACATTATCAAACGCCCCTCTAACATCCAAGAAGGCGGGCAATAAATAATCTTTATTGATAAACGATAAGTATTCATCATTGGTGAAATGAGCAATACAGTCAAGCGAACCCAAGCCAGGCCTAAACCTATACATACCATCCGGCAAGATTTTACGATTCTCGAGCCACCACAGGAGCCTGTTCTTAAGTACAATTTCTAATGTTTTTCTAAGACATAATGCCAATGAAATGAGTCTGTACAAAGACGCTTGTAACTGAGGCTCGCCAGCCTTTTGTATTGGGATGACTAAAAAATTGGACCAGTGCTCAGGAATAACTATCGTAAATCAAATCAAAAGTTGACCTAGAATTATCTCCCAAATTCGATAAAACAGAATAAGATATGCCATCCATGCCAGGAGCAGTATCTCTTTTTGTTAGTAAAGGAGTAAATAGCTCGTCCACAGTGATTGGCTTAGTTAAGAAGTGCGAACTATCACCAACGGTGGAAGACCTAAGGCCGCTGATTTCGTCAAAGGACGGTACGTAAGGAGGAGCGACTAACTGGGTAAACTCTTCAAACCAACTGCCATCCTTTGTGGGCGCCATGTAGCTATTTTTGTTCTTAAATTTTTAGCTCGTTAGTATTTTCCATCTTTCCTACATTTGAAATAAAAGCGTATCAGTTTTCATAAAATACAAGCAATATCAAAGTTAAATTTTGAAAGATCATTTTTTTTTATTCTTATTTTATGAAGTTTCATTTTTCCGTCAAAAATAAATCTTGTAATTTTGAAATTTAAAAATGTGCGACTAATTGAATCATTTCAAAATGTTTTGGCAGCAACTTTTGACATAACTATAAACAAAGCGTATAAAATGAATTTTATTTCCCATTAAATTGCTGCATTCTTAAACAGCTTGTATTAAGTTCTGGGAGGGCAATTTTAGAGTTCTGGGGGCACCCCCTCAAAAAAAAAGAAACCACTGGATTCATCCCTGCAATAAACGTTTTACTGAAAGGAAATCGAAAAAAATGCAAAAATAAGTGCACCAAAATTAATTACTGCACTATGAATGAGCAAAGCTGGAGTAATTACAGTTGAAATAATACGTGCAAGAATAAAAAAATTGTGGTACTGCTTTGGCGTACATTTATTTTTTAATGCAGTGCCGAATATTAATGTGACCAATTGTACATGTATATAACTTCTCATTTTTAAACAATTCCTTGACCATTTATCAAAGTACACAAGTTAGTAGAACTTCAGAACTATGAAAAATCCGAATATTTTATATTATAACTAGGCATTTTATATAATGTCGAATGGTTTTAGACTAAAAAAAAAAAACACAAAAAAACAGTGTATATAACCTTTACACAGTTGAAATTAAATTCCTTATGCATAATCACAAATGTTATAATTGAATCAAAAATAAATAAGACGTTAGAATTTAATTATTAAATATACTGATAATATTTTTACAGCAAGTGACAAAAAATCGTACAATATACAGGCTCGTGCCCAGAATTTTGGAAAGAGGGAGTTTTGAAAATTTTCTTCACATATTTATTTTATAAATAACAATATATTTTTCACTAATATTCGTACTATTAATAATTTCCATCATTTTGATTTATATATTAATAATTTACATAAATGAATTACTGTATAAACATTAATAAAAATTATATATGTTATTAATTATACTCGTAATAAAAACTTTTGCATAAAATATTAATGAAGTACCTAAAAATATGGAGCATATATTTTTTTTTCTTTTAAAGGTAGGTAAGAACACCCTAAAAAAACATCAATATTTATTTTAAATTTTTGATTTTTTTTTAGATGTTTGTGTATTTATAATAACTATTTCACTTCTCATGGGGGTTTACTCCTCCCCGGGAACACGGCTATGACAATATATAATTACATTTGTTAAAAAACATTACTTTTAAATATTATCACAATTTGGGTACGAAATGATAACTGTATAATAGCTTAAATTAAAAAATATATTTTCTTTTTTTGTCTATAATTCTGTATAGAGGGAAGTGTAAAACATGCCAGTGATTCTGCCATTTCGTACATAGTAACAATGTAATAATACTGTGATGGGAATCGCGGATGATTATCTGGTGAAAATGTTATTGTTCTTCAGTTGGCACGCTGCTTGTGCCCAGGCCCGGGGCTACGGAAATATTAGGAGCCCTTTTCGGAAGTGACAAAATTGTCAATTTTATAGAATAACTAAATTTTCTTTAATTTAATTTAATTATATTATTTTTAATTCACGAATTAACATATAATTATTAATGTAAACAAAACTAAATATCATATATACAATGGGTAGAATTTTCGATGTCAAAAAAAAATATACATATATATATATATATATATATATATATATATATATATATATATATATATATATATATATATATATATATAATTTTAAACAATGAATTTTTCAGAAAATTTTAACCAAAGATTTGCATAAAAGGATAGTGTGTGTGCATGTGTAGTTTAACCTGTCTCGTTGGCATAACACTAGAACACGTCTCCATTTTACGCTGCTCACAGCACACTGGATAGACGCAAGGACTTCAAACTGCTCATGCTAATAAAGGAGGAATATCACGAATACCACCAGGCGCGCTTCTGTAGCTCGTTTCGTTCGCGTTCTATATACAAGCATGTGTGCATTACTTTTCAGCCGACCCACGTATAATTTTAAACAATAATGAATTTTTCAGCAAATTTTAACCAAAGATTTATTCATAAAAGGATAGTTTGTGTGCGTGTGTTGCACATGTACGCACACACACACATTCATACAGACATTTCCTAAAAACGTAGATTCCGACTCGTTATACCTTAAAACAAATTTCTGGTACGTTTTTAAGACACTCGAAATTTTACTATTACGAAGTATCCTCTTCTAGGAGGAAATAAAATTGGATATAAAATTATTAACAAATAAATGTATTAAAAAATGCACTTGCTCCTGTAAAGTTAATTCTATTTATTTAAAAAAAAATTGATGTATATGACAAATGATAGATTAATCTTTTATTACATGTCGGAAGTGGGTGTCTCTTGGGGTCCCCTTTATAAGGCGGGGCCCGGGTCTGTAGCCTTCCCTAGACCCCCCCTTAATCCAAGCCTGCTTGTGTCGAAACAGTTATATAACAGTCAATCATAGTGATCAGCTAAAAAAACACAATCAGTACGTTTGTACATTCATCTTCCTCAGTTACTGAATACATTCCCTTAAATACAATATTTAGCTACTCGCGCATTCAATTCTATTATCTCTACATGCATGCATATAACACTTTGGTAGTAGTAAAAGTAACGTTTCATAAATACTCTAAACGTGTCTAAAGAAATATTATCTGAATAAATATTCTGCTGACTTATATATTATTGGCAATATGTAAAATTTGTGAATTTACATAATCCATAGATGTTTCATATAACTAATACAATATAATTATAGTAGGTAAAAATAAATTTTTAGTACTTTGTCTATTAATACAATATAATATTAAAAGAGGACCACCGATTAATCTTTAAAAAAACATTACATTAGTACTGGTATCAATAACACCTCAATATAACTGTATTTGAGTTGCAATCTAATATATAAAATTTTAGCTAATTCTGTTCAGACTATAACCTGGCACATTCAATAAATATAGGTTAATCTATAAGGTTATCCATAACTGTGATGTATTTACTAGATTATAACGCAAAAACTTAATGTAATAAAATAATTGCAATTCAAGTTATGTAAATATAATTATTGAGCCAGTCAATGACAATAAATTAAAACATCCATCTTAAGTTTATTATATAAACCAAATAATAAAATTTAGGTTTAAAAATACAAGTTTAAAATTAACGATTGATTTTATAATAAATTTAAATATTTATTGCATATATAAATAGTTTAAAACAGTTTGTTAATTTTATTAGTTCGTTTGGTGTTTTATTTTAAATGATCTAAATTACAAAAGTAACAAATTACAATACAGTTCGCTTTTAACCTTAAAATCTATAATATACAATTGATTTTAAAAAATTGTTTTTTTTTTTTTTTATATAATTTAACATCTGATACCATTAATTTCACTGTTTCATTATAAAAATCATGCTTTCCTGATTTCATAATTTTCAAAATTAAATTAACTTGTTCATAATAGCTTGAAATTTTAAAAATTCTTGATTTTGAATCACAGTAATATGATTCTTTAATTAAGGTAAAATAATTATTAATTGCGCATCATTTAATATACATTTTTATCGGATTACATCACACTTCTAAAACCATATTTTATAGAACTACAACATAAAAATATGTATAATCTACAGAGCTACTCATTATCTTTTACAGATAAAAAAAACAAATGCCCAATCACCGAGTACGAAGTAATAATTTTTTCTAAAAAAATAGACTTGTTTAATACAGTTTTTTCATTTTTTTTATAATAATTTTATTTTTAATAAATGCTTGTTTACTTATTAAATATGTCATTTAAAAAATTAGTTTTTATTTATTGCTCTGTGCAAATATAATCATTATCAATATTACTATACGGAAGATCTAATAAAATACTTTCACGTAAACTATTGTTAATGTTTATATTTACTTTGATATTGTACATGAAGAACTGTTTAGTATATCTGATGGAATTACCAGTAGTTTCGAATAAAATTATTATTAAATTGGCTATTATGTGTCGATAATCTACATTAAAACTGGTAAGTAATGATATTATGATATACTTAACTCATTGTGCGTAAATTAATGAACCTTGAAAAGGGGAACTGGTTTGGCTTTATCACTGTTTACTTAATGAACATGTTTCTCTTTGGTGGTTCTGTTATATCATAGTTTGTTATAAAAGATGGAAGTTAATAAGCTTAATGTAGATGAGTTACATTATGAATGTCAGATCAGAGGAATTGTCGGAATTGATGATGAAAACGAATTAAGAACTGTATTACGAGGATTAATTAAAGTAAATCCAGGGTATGAATTACCTATTTCCTTAGATTCTAATTTAGAAGTGACCAATTGTACAAAAAAGCTTCAAGAATTGAAACGCTTTATTGACAATATAGAAGGTAGTAGATTTGATGAGAGTTACCGAATAGCTGATACGAAATTATCACATTTATTGGGTAGAATTGATAGAATTTCGCGAAAAGATGAAAATATACAAAAAAAAAGATCGGTGCTGCTTAAAACTGTTTTATATTTGATGAAGGAAATGGAAAATAAAGTAGTTGCTCATAAATGTAGTTCTACAACACAAGTATCTATTGCACATTCAGGTATGTACGTTTTCAACAAACATAAATATTTATTTTTTAAATTAACTAGTTTTCTAATTTATGTACGTGTTGTATTATTGCAAAATTAAATAAAACTGAAAATACGTTAGTAAATAATGAATATATTACTTTAAATAAATAAAATGTGCAGGTGCAAGTGTTACGATGAAGCAGAATATGTCATCTTCACCAGAGGTTCACGCTGTTGCTAATTCAGATGACGTTGGAATGGTAATTTTTTACGTTGTAATGTATAATTTTCTATAAATGTAACTGAAAAAGACCAAATTTTAAGAATAAGTATATTCATTTTATAGGAAATTTTTACTCACCAAGGAGTGGCTTTAAAGAATTTAAAATCAGATCGTTCCATTGATAGTTTACCAACAGGAACATTGACTATAGTGCAATATGTAAGTAATACGTAAATTAAATGTTGAAGTTGTAAATTATGATAAAGTTATGATTAAACAAAATTAACTAATCGTAATTGTGTGACAATAAATAAAGTACATAATTTTATATCTTAAAAATTTATATTAATAAAATAGGTTTTATTCTCTTCCTGAGAAAAAATTCTTATCTGCAGATATCAAAAAAAAACTTTTAAGTGAATTCTGAGTCAATATTTATAAAGTTAACAAAACACGTATACAAACCCATTGAAATTTTATTAAAATAGGGTAGATTATTTTTGTGTCTATATAATTTTTGTTTCCAAATTTATCTTCATATTTATACAAACCTGTCTTTTTTAGTTAAGATTATGATAAGCAGTGATCGTATAAATGAGGCAAATCAGTCATATTAATTTAATTAAAATACTCTAGAGTTAAACAAAATTATACTTAATGACACTGATTTTAAAATATTGAAAATAGTTACAAAATCCGTATTCATTCTATTAAATACTTGGTTAAATAAAAATATTAATCGCATTTAAATATATAAACAATTATAGTTACGTATGAAAAGAATAAGGTAAATAAAACAAACATTTTTGAAGGATATATTTTTTATTCGAATGTATCTGCGTTTGATTATATTTTTAGGCGAAATACTTTTAATATACTTATTATTTGTAAAATTAATTTCTGGTATGTATGTTTATGTGTTATACGATGTAATTTAGTATTAATGACTGAATCAGAATATATTTGCTGATATTAAGAAAAAAAATATATTATTTGCTGGTCCTTGTTTACATATTTTTGAATAGTTTTTAATTCGTGAAAGCACAAAGCATTATTTTTAATTGTTATAATTTTGGATCGTGTTTGCCGCAGCAAAAATAAAAAAAAAATGTATTTTTTTAAAAAATAAAATAACCGGAATAATTGGTTTAATTTGCAATGGATATTTTTGAATCCAAAAATAATAAATTTAAAAAGTTGAATTTTACCATCATCAAAAATTGATGTGTATTTCTTAATACACTTTTATAGTTTATATTAAAAAGACAATAATTATTATCTGACTTTATAGACTGATAATATTTCATCATATTTTCGTTTATCATCGGTTGTTTATTTGCAGCTGTCAAATTTTTTTCATTTTTAAATTCTGATTTGATAAGATATGAGTGTTTTATCAACGTATACGCATTGCATATATATGTGACATCCTATGAAAATATATTGACTATTTAATTCAACGTACCTTTTTTACAATATTATTTTTCTATGAGAAGTCCTTTTAGTATGTTTTTCAATATTTTAAGTATTTTTATACTATTTTTTAGTTCACTGTGTCATTTTAAAATATGCGATCAGTTTTAAATTAGAGTAGGTAAGTGGACATTAAAATAAATTTAAGAATGGCGTTTTAGAATTTTTAATCTGTTCAATAATATTGCGAATCAAAAGTTCTATGAATAATTTATTAATCTGAAATTATTTCTGATTACATTCTAATTTTATTGCTGCACCAATGAAAAATAAAAGTTAATTTTATTCGCATGATTATCAAAAAAAGAAATAATAAAAAGAAAATGTTTAAAACGAAATTAATTTACATGATGATTCATTTATTGTGTAATGTATTATAAAACAACGTTTCTCTATGTCTAAATATTATATCATTTCTATACATATTATAGTAAATAAAAACATTTTTCATGAACCGTATGTATTCATGGGAGTGACTTCAGGAGGGACATACAGAAATTAAAATAATATATGCGTTATCCAAAACTCACCAGTTTTCAAAATATTTAAAAAAAAGTTACGAGTTGCTTTTGTAAAAAAAGAATTAACGAAGTCTGTTGGCATTATTAAAATTTTTGAAAGGCTATTTTATCCTCAGTACTGAAAATAAAAAAGATTAAATATAAAATATACAAAAATATGAAAACAATTATAAATAATGTGGTAAAACTTCTTCGTTAGTCGTATTTCTCAATATCCACGTATGGGTAGTATTCACGGTAACATTTTGTTCGTATGGGAAATTACATTTGAATCCGACTATGTTCGCTCGTTATGTGCATTCATACATCGACGAGCGCGTATACAGTGGTATGCGTGGTATTTTATCATTATCTTCTACGATTGTTTACTTTAATCATTTTTGCTTGTCGCTACTGGAACTAAAACTATATTCCGACTATTCCAACAATTCACGTAATCGAAGATTTCTACAAACTGTCTTGTTTTTTTAACAAAGTATGGATGTTTAATAAATTCCAAATACAGCTGGTAGTAATTCGAAACCGAACAAATAAATGAATTTTGTAAAAAATTCAGATTTTTTTCTTAAAAATTGAACAAAATAAAATGCGGTAGTTTTGTGAAGTTTTTTAGATGGTTCATTTTGTAGTTGACATTAAAAATAACAACTATAAGGTTTTCAATGTATAAAATTATTAAAAAAAAAACTAAATTTTGTATAGAAACTTTCATAGTAATTGAAAAAAATATTTAAAAAATTTTACGACTGGAAAATTTGGAAAGTTTATTTAAAAAAATTAACACAACGTGTGAATTGTACAAATTACCAAAAAAACTAACTGATTTGCCCTCTTTTTTTTTTTTTTTTTGTTTTTTAACGAGATATAGTTGTTTAATAAATTCAAAATTCAAAGCATTGTCTAGAAATAAATTGAATTAAATGTTGTTTTCGTTAAATACTGTACAAATAAAATAATTTAATTATTATATATCTTCAAAATATGCATTGCTTGCTCTTATTTAGTCTCAAGCTTGTTTTTTTATTTTATCTAGGATAAAACTCGCCGTATATAATTCACCAATTAACAGCACTTAGCGGTATATTGATATAAATGATACTTTAATCCCAAACGTGATAAAAATTATAAATAACGTAATTATATGGTTTCGCATTTATCTGTAATTAAACATTTCGTTATATTCTCGTTTCATGCAGCTGTTGCTAAACTCCTATGCACTATGATTCTTATTAATTTAATTTTAATATTTTGATTTTTGGCAGTGATTTCTTCGTATTAAATATTTTTTACTGACTTCAAAAAAAAATGTTATACGTTTGTCGCGTATGTTTTTTTTATGTTTATTCATGCATAATTTGTACCCATCATCCAAGTTTTATACCAGTCAGCTATGATATCATGTGAATACAGATGAAAATCGGTGAACATAAACTGAATAGTCGTATCGAAAAACGTGTAAAAATGTGGGCCCTTTAGATATACTTTTTATTTATTAATAAAGCAGACGCGACTGACTTAAAATAGTATTAATAAAAACGTAATTTAAAAAAATTAAACTGTTATTAATGTTAATTACTATGAAAATGCACCTTTGAATCATCATCATCATCTTCAGCTATTTTCAATCCACTGCTGGATGTAGCTCTCTCGAAGTTTCTTTCACTTTTTTCTTGTCTGCCGCGTTGCTCGCCCAGTCTTTTTGAAATTTATTTATGTCGTCCACCCAACATGTTAACGGTCTGCCTCTTTTACGTGTTCTGTCTGGTACCCACATTGTCACCGTATTTGCAAGATGTCTTGTGAGATGACCAGCCTATCTCTATTTTGATTCTTTTATCGTTTTTACTACATCTTTTATTCCTGTAGTTTCCTTGATCCATTTATTTTCTTTTTTATCTTTTAGAGTTATATGCCAATCATTTTTAGTTCAATCCTCCACTGAGCCACTCTTAGTCTTTCTTCCATTGCTGCTGTGGTGTTCCATGTTTCGCATCCATAAGTCATCACGGGCAGTACACATTGATTAAATGTTTTCCTTTTAAGACTTATAGGAATCTTTTTATTTTGTAAGATGTTTTTTAATTTACCACATGCTAGGGCAGCCATTTGTATTCTTTTTGTTATTTCCGCTTGTAATCTTTTGCCACCTTTTATAATCTGTCCTAAATAATTAAATGAGGGTACTTCCTACACTGTGATCTGGTCTATCGTAATAATAATATTTTGTGAGAACTCATTTCGTAGTAAGACAGTTTTCGCTATATTGATTTTCAGACCTATTTCCTTGCTTCTTATATTAAGTTCTTGTACCATCTCTTTTAGTTCATCTATATCTTCGCTAAGAAGCGCTATGTTATCCGCATATCTGAGGTGACTGAGATATGTTTGTCCAATTTTTAACCCCTTACTGTTCCAGTTTAATTTCTCAAATATCGATTGCAATAATGAATAGTTTTGGTGACATAGAGTCTCCTTGCCTAATGCCCCTGTATGGGATAATTTCTGTTTCCACTGGACCAACCTGTATAATTGAAACATATTCATTATTTACCCCGTCTGTTCCCAGCGTTTTAAGGACGCTCTGTGTTTTCTCGTAGTCTATTAATAGCATGTATAATGGACGTCGAAATTCGTTTTGTTTTTCTGGTATTTGTTTCATGGTATATGTGTATATGGTTTATAGTGGCCAAGCCTTTTTGGAAGCCTGCTTGTTCTTTCGATTGAAATCTGTATAAATATTCGTTTATCCTTCCTGTAATGATTTTTGTTAACAATTTATAGAGATTTGAAAGAAGGCTAATGGGTCTATAATTTTTTATTACTTTCTTATCTGCTTTTTTATGTAGTAGTATTAATTCCAGGATTCCGATATTGTCTGTTCTTGAATGCAGAGGTTAAAAAGGTTCGTTAGCAGGTTCGAAATCTCTTCTGTTGCTATTTTCAACATTTCCCCTTGAATTGCGTCTCGTCCTGCACTTTTACCATTTTTTATACTTTTAATTGTAGCCATTACTTCTTCTTTTGATATCTTATCTATTGGTTTGTTGTTAATATTGTATTGAGCATCTTTATCTGGCGTGTTTATCGTTTTATTTCTTTTTCTGAATGTTTTGTCGGAGCATATATCTGCACGATTTTGAATTTTTCCTTCTTGTTAATCTGTACCCTATTAATTCTGCAATTCTGTCACTGACAGTCCTGCACTGAATTATTTGGTCAGCTATATCCTTGTTTATTAGGAATCCAACTCCGTTTTTATTTCCTCTTTCCCCGAAATTATAAAGGACATTACCACTATTTAGATGTATTAATTCCTCTTTGTCTCCTTTGATTTCACACAATCTTACTATGTCCTATTTTATCTTTGAAAGTTCATGCTCTAATTCTAGTATACAATCTTCAGATGAAGGCGTTCTGCAGTTGTACGTAGCCAATATTAACTTGATTATTTGTAATTTATTTTTAATATTAGGCGGAAGAGGTAATCGATGTTTATCCTTGATTTGCCAATTTGGCCTTGGCAGTACGGCCTTCCGTTTTCTTACTGTTATCTTCAAGGATTTTGGTCGGCTTAATTGGGGTCACCATGTGAGGGTAAGAGTAGGAATTGAGCTGCAGAAGCTAATGTTCAACACTTCAGTTAGCCTATATGACGCATATAGCCCCTTTTGACCCCCGCGGCTTTGAATAAAGAACATTAATTTTGAACCGCCATAGCATCATTTACAAGCTTATCAATTTTAAAAAATTTGATTTTTAACAAAAAAAAATTAAGTATTATACTTAAAATTATGAAATAATTTTTTTTTAAAAAAAATAAAATATTGACCTCAAAATTTATTAAAATAATGTAATAAAAATGCACTAAAAAGTAAAAAATAATTATTTGATAAAAAATAATGTATTTCAGAGTGATATATCTTAAGGTGATATGATAACGTCTATACAATATTAATACTTATCCAAATTCAAATTGCAATAATAATTAAAAACTGCATTTAATATTCACTAAATTGTATCTAGGTATTGTAATTTTATTTGGTGCCTACACTAAAAAGTTAATGTTGTACAGGGGAATTATCGTAAGATCACCTTAAGACATATATCACTCTTTATTAAATTTTTATAGTAAATCTTGAAATCGGTATTTTTTTTAAACATTTGATTGACTTGTTAACTATTCCCAGCCAATACTTTGACTAATTAAAATGGCGACATCAGGAATTAAATATGAGGCATTTTGTTTCTTTATGAACTTTGTAATAAAATTGCTATGGTTGCCTAATAAGAGAATTAAAATCCTTTTTTTAACAATTTTTTTCAAAGATATCTTGAGTATATAATCGTGACTAGCAAAACTTACCGATGCATCTCTGAATCTATAAGTGTTGAAACATACTCCGGTATATCTATTGTTTCTACTAACATTTGAAAGATTAACTAAGGAATTTTTTATGACTTAATGACGAGTCAACAATAGCATTAATGAAAAAGTGACGGATGTATGAGTTTCCCAAACTAAAACTATTATCCATGTAACAATCATCAACATCCATACCAATACTTCAATATATACATACGGTTTAAAAGAAGCCCTTTTGGTGCATGGAGTAAAATTTTATCGATCTCTACTGCTAGAGACAAATAATAATATCACTTTTCTATGGATAATCATACGAACCGATGAATCTAACTTTAAAAGGACAGGATTCGTTTATTTCCACAATTTATGTTACTGGACAGAAGGGAACCCACAATTAACTGAATGAACCAAATTAAAAAAAAAAAATGTAAATGTGTAGATGTGAGTTATTAACAAAAATTTAATTAAATTTACATTTTTGTCTGATATCTAATTAATAAAGGTTACGAATAATTCCTAAGGATTTATCTATACAAAATACTAATCGATGTACCAATAACAAATATTTCAACACGCCTGATATACCGTCGTCCTAGCATATGATATTTATCGTGTAGAGCATACACACTTGGAGTAACAAGCAAATATAGTCAGATTCTGATGTAATTTTCTACACAGTAACCCTGTAGGTAGTTAAGTATTGTAATTTACTTTTTTTTTTGGATTTTTGAATTTACGGAGGCGGGAGCGAGACTAAATGGTAAAAAAAAAGTGAACATTTAAAATAGGTTAGCAGTTGCGGGATTATAAAAAAATATTTTCTCAAAACTAAAAGAAAGAGACGTACCAAAGTTTGTATAAGGAAAAGTATTACGCATTATGAAAATAAATTATTTCATTATTTTAATTTTACAGTGTTCAACGTAAATAAATTATTTTAATTGAATTTCTTAGGTGTATGTTCTCATTTTTTTTTGGTTCCACTAAAATGCTTTTATTTTTGAAGATAAACCGTCCCATATTGTGCAGTTAAAACTTTTTTTCAATTTCTTTTTCTATGATTATGCAAGTTTTGATACGACACTAAAACTTGTAAAATTTCCAAATTAATAGTTATCTTCTCTATAGTACTAACTAAAAAATGATTTCTTAGAACTCTTAATAAAACTGATTATTTTTTTAAATCGATGTTTAGAAAAGAGTACGATTTTTTTTTTTAAACTTAAACATTACATTTTGAAATTCGGATAAGGGCGGGTACAAATAGACGGTGTGTTACCTTCAACCGATAAAGTAATACTGTAAGTTGCAAAACCGAGGGCAGACAAATAAACGTCGCACTGTTGGCGCGACGTCGCCTTCTGTTGGTTTTTCCACTGCTCGGTATACTGCACCATCACGTTAGCGCGCTATTAAAGTAGTGAATTTGATGCCGGTAGAGTATAAATGACTGTTAAGATTTATTTACCGTTCTTATCTGGTTTTTACTGATATTTAACTAATACATTCTGTTCATTAATGAGATCGTAATAGCACCATTTGTAACGGTTCTAGTAACTAATAATAATTTATTAGTTACTAGAACCGTTACAAATATTTTTTTTCTTCATAAAGTTGCTTTTCTAACAAAAAATTATTTTTTTGTTATATGTATCACATTGTTACCGCGCACATTTTCTGTAAAAGCAAATGGTTAGTCAAATATCTGTTCGTAGGAATATCGTCTAGTTCTGATACTGAGTTCATTAATAATCTTCTACCAAGAGCCAAAAACCTTTTTTTCATCACTGCTGAAGTCAAGGTACAAGATTTCAAAAATATACCTTTTAAAAGTGGATATACTCTAAAAAGTCTTTTTTTTTCTAATCGCAATAGAAATATTTATAAGCCGAGTAGAAATAGAGCTCCACTTTTTTTTTGTACGTCTCCACTCGAGAGACAGTTTGCAAGGCAGTTTCAAAGAATGTTCAGTAGTTTTGTACCATTATATTGATGCTGCTATTCTACAACTCGTGTGCACTATTGTTCAACGCTGGTTCTGTCGTAATGCTTCATTAACGTTTTTTTTTTTTTTTGTTTGTACTAATAGTAAGATTATAATATATATATAAACTCGGCCATTTTGGCCTCGCAAGGGGCTGTGCCCCTTGACCCCTCTTGCTTTCATTTCTGTCTCTTTCTCTTCTATACTTTGTATAAAATGATCAACGTAATTCTTACTACATCGAATTGCGACACTTTTTAAATAGCAATCATAAAAATCCTATAAAATATAACAAACTATAGATAAAATTAAGACATTTTTCGTTACATAAAATTGGGACATTTTTTCTAATGGGGGTTAGCCTAAGAATTACGTTGTAATTAATATATATAATATTTTAGCGTAAATAAACTTTAAGATTTTTGTACATACAAAATCAGTTTTAATAAAAGTACAGTTAAAATTTTAATTGCTTTATTAAATTTTGCTACATATTATAGAAATCGGGTAAATGTATTGAATGGAAGCAAACTGATCTTGTATTTGAATCTGAAAATACTGATTCCGAATGGAATTTAATTGATACGGTGAGGAAGAGAACTTGTTCCACCAGTAGTGCGTATTCGATTTTTTAATTACTATTTTTAATAAACGGTTCCGTTTGCGCTATTTGTTAAAACACTGTGTCGTTCTGTTGACTTCTAAATTGACATTTCGAATTTAAATAAATTGAAGTATTTTGAAAACCCTCACTTTTGACTTATGGCGTGACTTTCGTTACACACTGTTTATACTGTAAAAATTAATAGAATAAATTTATTATATACTGACAAATTAGTTATTCAATTTTTTAAATTTATGTAACTTTTATGATTAAGTTACATAGGCTTTACGTATAGAAATTAAATTTTCATTTTAGTACACTATTTTTTATGTTTTAGCTCCATAGGTATTAAAATACTTTTCAATTATTTCTATAACTCTACCTTGAAATAAAAAATTGGAAACATAATATTCCAGTATCTTTCATTTTGGTCTCATCTATATAGTGTTTAATATTCCACAAGAAATGTATTGATATACTGATACTTTCTAAACGAACGTAAATATGCTTATTAGTATCAGTTTTTTATGTTTTTTCACTATTATTGTTTAAGCCATTTAAAATTATTTCAGTTCAATGTATAAAAACGATATAGAAATTCACATACTCTTTTGTATCTAAAATTTGTTAGTTTCATAAATTCGGTTTTGTTTTTATTGTTGTTAGTTAATATTTTTCAAAATTTATTTAACAATCTTTGCATTTATTAGTAAATTCGGAATTAGATTCCTTGTTAACCAAATGTGACTAATCAGATAATTATTTCATAACTTTTAAAAACAGTTTATAATTTCTTTCAATATATAACTTATTAAACACCTTTTACAATATATTTTTCAATTATTCTTTTTTATTACTATAAATTTCTAATGGTTTGTTTATGCGAAAATAGAAACGAAAAAAATGATTAAACCTCATTTTTAGGATTTTGTATACATATAATATACAGATGGTTCAAAAACGACAAAAATATCAAATAAAAATCAATAACTCACCACCGGTTTGACTTATAAACTTAAAAATTGGATCATAAATTACAGTTAAAATTCTCTTTAAGACAATTTATTAATTCGAGCTAACTGATTGAACTGGGCGGCAAAAACCCCCAAAAAAACCGTCAAGAATATATAATATGGAATTTAAAACGACCTCAAATATCATTTAAAAATTCGTAACTCATCACCAAATACCTCCTTTAAAAGTTAAATTCGAAATATAAAACAAAACACAGGAGCTCTTTTATAAAATCAAAAAATTATAGTTAAAAAAATTATATTGACCCTACATTTGGAGCCAAAAACAATAAAAAAAGGGACGTTCATGTAAGCAATAGCGTAGGTAAAAAAGTTCAGGAAGCCAAAACGTATCTCAAATATATATGCATAAAGTACCGCTTTATAGGAAAACTATTGCCGAGCTTACAACTTTATATTTAGACCCCCGGCATGCCAAAAGCTCGAAAGTTTTGAAAAAAATATTTTTTTCCCGGGCATGTAATATATCGATGGAAAGGTCGTTATTTACCGAGGTCAAAATCGCATTTTATTTCCTTAGCGAAACTTTAAAAGTTGGTAAAAAGTTCAAAAAAGCGCGAAAAATGACGCATTCCCTCTTGCGGCGCTAGTATTATAGTTAAAAATCTTGAACTAAGTTAAAAATATGAACAACCTCGTATATTTCTTTAGTTTGGAACATCCGTGTTTCCAACTCTGAAATTAAGCTCCGGGGACGCCGAACGTCGATATTTTTTTTTTCCGGGCGTGTGATATATCGTTGGAAAGAACGCGATTTGTCGAGAGCAAAACCTTATTTCTTTTCCTTAACAAAACTTTCGAAGTTGACAAAAAGTTTAAAAAAACGTGAATTTGTTCTGATTTTAGTATTATGTAAATAAATGTAAATTATAATCATCTTTAACTTAGCATACGGAATCCTCAGCGCATGAAGCATCATGCTTGACTGAACTTTTTTTTTTTTTTTTTGCTGAATTCTATTTGTATTTGAATATATTTTATATTCAATTCAAATATTAACCGTTGCTGAAAGCATCTTTTCGTGAAATATTAATTTGAGTTTAACATATAAAAGCGGAATTGACTTCAGTTTTTTAATATTTGCTAAAAGTTCCTTTTCTTTATGCATTTCGTGTAAAATGATTAATAATAGTTGCATCCTAATTTTTTTAAAGTTATATGAAGTACAATACAAAATATAAAAGAAAATTTTAAAAATAGGCTTTTATTTCTGCACTAAAAAGTACAAAATAACTTTATTAGTGTGCGACTACCAGATACACATCTTAACACTAAAATCGGAAACTACTAAATATTCTGAAAAATAAAAGCCGGGCCGCAGATTAATAATTAAATATTCGGTGTGTGTGGTATTGTGATGCACAACAATGGAACAACCATAAACAGTGATTGTAGTTCTGGCTTAGGATGTATTATAATATTAATATTTAATTATTAATCTGCGGCCCGGCTTTTATTTTTCAGAATATTTTGTAATTTCCGATTTTAGTGTTAAGATGTGTATCTGGTAGTCGCACACTAATAAAGTTATTTTGTACTTCTTTTTAGTGCATAAATAAGCTATTTAAAAAAAAAATATATATTTTTTTTTATTTTTATTTTTATTTTTTTTATATTTTTTTTTTATTTTTCAGTCTGAACTTTTTACTATGTATTTAAATAAAAAACAATAAATTTAGAATTGTATTTTATTTTGCTTTACTT